>VMBQ01000355.1:8291-142269 GCA_007657795.1 Dreissena rostriformis | reverse complement strand
ATTTTTTTTAGCAGTCACATAAACAACCAAGCAATGTAATATGGAATTTTTACACCCATTATTGCTGCTTCTTCCTGTATTTGCGCGATGATTATCTGAAATATTAACTCCGTGACGCTATATTCTCAAATCTTTTTCTATAAAGAAGGAATGTAGTTGACAATTGTTAATAGTTTTATTTGATCGTTCGTCAAAAAGTTGTAACTCTGTTACTCTTGTATCTTCAATGCAATTGAGTAATTAAATAGTAATTAAATTGAATGCGTTTTAATTCCCTTTTATTATTGTTTAATTTGAGTTACAATGCTATGACGTTAAATTTTATTTACACTTAAATGTATTATGAATATTGCTGGGCCAAGTGTGAGGTTGAGCGCTCTATAACCAGGTTTAAACCCCCAATGCGTTGCATTGACCGTTCCAAGGCGGTGACCCCAACTTTATTCTTATTTTTGTTTATGTTGTTTTGTATTGTGCTGTTTTGTGCTGTTTTGTACTTTTTCGGCAATCGGTCACTTGCCATAAATAAAGGACCAACTAATTGTTTGTAATAAGATTTCAATACTACTCCAGCAGCTGGAGTTTCACTTCTTTATATTGCATTTTAATATAAGTAAATTGTGAGGTAGACATTGCGATGTTATAACCGATCAATACCTCGTTTAAATGCGTATTGCACTGTTGTTTTTGTTTTGTCATTTTCAACAACTAATGAGAATTGAGTGATTAAATAAATCTCTAAAAGCTTATTTGGCTCATTTCGAGTAACTGGAAAAGTAATTCCGGTATACACTTTTGCTTTTGTTTGCGAAAGAGTATTACGAACTTCATTCATCGCATGTTCGCTATGTAGCCTATTATGCAAAATAATATCTATTATGACATTCTATATCTTAATGGCCGTTATATAAATGTCACGGTATACGTTCTGAATGGAAACTATTTTAATTAAATGTTTTATCTTAAATACAACACAATCTTAAATACAACGGAACGGATGTCACCGGACATCGCCGCAAAAGGAGCGGATTCACCGGATATGAAACGGACATTAAACGGATAAGAACGGATACGAACGGATAAAATGATTTTATGTCTGTTACTACAATAACAATTACAATAATGGCTTTTTCTAATCTGAATATTTCTTGAGGTCTCAATACAAGTGAAAATTATTTAATTTATATTAGACCATTATCACAAACATTTAAATGTTTAATGATTGTATAATTTTTGGTAAAACTCCATTTATCCTTTGTGTTAGAAAGCATTTTATTTATTATATCAGTGTTATTTCTCAATTGTTCTTCAATATTATATAATTTCGCTTCAATTTCAGTTCCTCTTTTAATTATTTGCTCCTTTTTGTATGTTTAATTTGTTATGCTCTCATCCCTGATCCTCTCCTTTATTAATTCCCAAAACATATTTGGGGTCGTTTCTTTATTACACAGGGCCATATTGGCCTTCCAATTTAATTGAGTTTTAAGTAGCGCCCGATTGATGTTCCTTCACTAATTTAGTTATCAATACATATCCGTAACACGTTCGTACGTTAAACATTATTTGCATTACGTGGTCAACGCACAGCATATATTATATAGACACGATTGAAACATATATGTCCTTTTTGCCCTTCGAATGCAAATACGTTCTTATTTATTCAAGAAATCATTGCCCCGACTTGTACTCAGGATATGTGCTATCCACGAAGTGTTCGAATCCTATGTATATATTAATTTTTAATGTTTATTTATACGATAATAAATATACATTTTGTACTTTGAGACATGTCTGATTGTGTAGTACCAATGTAATTATTGACGCGTATTTGTATTTTCTTAAACGATAAATCCACAGACAATATTTCCGGTAGATTGCGAAATGGATAAAAAGATGCAGACAAAACCTGGTATTTTTTGTTGTGTTATTATATGCCATATGACAACTGAAGAATGAAAGCCCACTAGCTACACTATTCATCATGTAATCATTATGTCCCTTCGAAGGAATTGTTTGCCCATGTCATGGGACATTCATTAACTAATGTGTTTACTTAAGAACTTATCAAATTACAATGTTATCATACACGGTTAAAACATACTACGAGACCTTGGTGGCGAATCACTCTAAAAGGAATGACAAGTCAGTATATGACTACATCTAGGGAATAATCAAACGAAGATGCGTACAACTACACACACGTTATAAGGGTTCGCGCGAAAAGGCAGTATCCTGGTCAGAGCTATTCATGCAACAAATAACTTTCTGCGGAAGTAAGACAACAGCTTAATGGCTTGCTGGTGTTGATACTGGTAAGTACTAGTTATTTTCTATGTTTCCGATTCCACTGTGACATTGTATTTAGATTCATTTTTCAATAAAATGTCGAAACAAAATGTCCATGAACTTTAAATAAAAAAAAGTATATACAATGAAATATGCACAACATCGTTTGTTCTGAAACGTTACAAAAGCGGAGATGACTCGACCTGATGTTTTGATATGATTAATTCCTCGTAATCAACATATTACACACACGTATTCAACTCGCAAATATTGTCCAGGAAAACATCGATGATCAGAGGTGTTTCAAGAAAATGCGTTTCATACAAAATGGATAATTGTGGTAAATATATAAAGTTAATGCTACAAATAACAATTCAGAAATCTAACATAGGAAAACTTTTTCTATAACAAGTTCGACACAAATAATAATCGGAAATCAGCACATATGATCGTACATGTATATCATGTATTACGTAAAGAAAGCATGTACCTTTAACGTATACATCTTAAATAAAAGAAATGAAGTTTGTAATGATGTGTGCATTGTCTTGTTAATATATTACCGATGTACATGTATACAACATCTTTCTGAATCGATGTCTGATAGGAACAATCAATAGTGTAGATATTGTCAAAGAAATGACACATGATGCTGTCTGATAAACCGAATATGTTTACTTTCTTCGCGTCTTATAAAAATTGGTTTCTTTGTATATGCATATGTCTATTGTCGATAATTAGATTTTTTCTTATTAAAAAATGATATCTGCATCATCTAAAAAGTTTAATTATATTTACTAGACAAATTGAGTATTCAGATGTTGATTTTGATAATTGTTCAAAATATGAAAAAGACGAACTAGAAAAAAAAATCGAAACCGAAGCCGCTCGAATGACAGCTGGATGCACACGTTTAGTCTCATTAGAAGATCATTACACTTAGCTAGGGTGGGAATCTATAAGTTAACGAAGACGTGCAAACACATTAATATTAATGTATAAAATGAATTCTAGCAATGTACCAACCTACCGAAATCTCTTTTGCCCGCAACAGTTGGGTCAGGCAGCAATAACTATCAAAGAAAGTCTTAACATATACAAACAATTCAAGTCCGAACATGACTATATTCAAATTCGTTCCTTCCATCTACTGTATCTGAATTTAATAATCTTCCCGTTGATATCAAAATGGATTAATCGATCCTTTTATTCAAAAGGCGCATTAAGATAGATTGACCGACTCCAAATCCTTTATTTTCATACGGCGAAATACGCTCTCAAATGTTAAATTCGCAATTAAAACGAACAAAGAGAAGCGCCTTAAATAAACATCAACTCAGACGCAACATCATAACATCCCCTTTGTTCTCTGTGGACTCAACGAAACGACTTCACATTTCTTTCTCGAATGCACTCAGTTTGTACATATTCGCGGCAAACTTATCAATACGGTATCTTTATATTCCGTCCCATGCATTGACACTATTCTATATGGGGATGACACTCGTGACTACTTAAGAAATACTCAAATAGCTGATGTAGCTCAGAATTTTATTCTGAATAGTCAGCGATTTGATACGTAAATATGCTACAGAACGGCTCCCATACGCTTTTTGTCTCTCAAGTCTTTCAAAACCTCTTTATCTCCCCCCCAAACTTCTGCCACATATCGCCTACACCTTCCAACTGTCATACTATATGTATAACCTATAACAACTGACACTCTGTTATCCCAGTTTCTCTTTGGCTAGTGTTTTTTCTTGACCAATTATTTAAAATCCAATTATGAGCGTACTAAACCATGCAACGGTATATATACCGAGGCGAGGGAGAAGAACCATATAATACCATGTCTTTTGGTTCTCATCCCATTCAACCATGATATTATTTATTATAAATGTTATATATAATTGTATGTATAACAATGTTTTTTGAAATAAATATGTTTTAAACTCTCTGCACTGCAGTGTACCATATACAGCCAAGGTAGAGCCACTTTTAAGTCGACTTCGATCGCTTAATGTTTCACTCAATCATGTCTCTAGAATCAATGTAAGTGCATGTCATCAATGATTGAGTAGGTTCCGCTCTAAGACTCGGATATCGTGCTATATAACGCTTGTTAGCGGAAATTGTTCAACGACAAACCGAAATAAATGTATTTCACGATAGTCTATGCAACTGTATAATACCATTGAACGATAATCTGATTGTACTCGTGTCGAAATACAAGGCAACAAACATTCTTGTCATATTTTATTAAACGAGTTAATGAATCGTTTAGAAAGCTAGCCTTTTCAAATTTTCTGAACGACTTAAATAAATCATGATATAAAATGACAACGATTTTCAGATCTGTTTTATCAAATGCTTTAAATACGCAAAACAATGAATACATACATAAATAATAGTAACATAAACGTTATGATAAAACAGGAAAGTTTTTTACATTGCGCAATTAAATTTGCAAAACGTACAAAGGCGCTATTCTCTTACGGCCTGATGATGTCTTCCAGTTTCGATTGATAAAGTATGAGTCCAACAGCGGAGTGTGCCCCTCCAAACTCAGAGGTGTGTCTATTTATTCCATGCACATAAACTAATAAAAATTACATATATTTTGTAGTGGGAACATCGACTTGAACTATTTTAAGATTTCGAACCAGTTTTGAGTATAACAATGTATATGCCTTTGTTTGAACATATTTAATCAAAATATTTACATAAAGAAATACATATCACACTGTTTTGAATGTCTGATAAGGGGATTTAAAAGGTTGCATAAATCTGTAATACAGTTTGTAAAATATGTTATACGTAGAGGCAACCTTTCATATTCTTCTAAGACAATACATATGTTTGTGCAATTATTGTCAGCTAAATGTTTTCAACCGAAATCGTTTTGCACAACGTCTATATTTGGACTCAATTAATATCTCCTAACGCGTGAGTCATTACATAAGATTGAATATATAATAGAATCAAACATTTTTAATAAATCATTAAATGACAAATTACCATTTTTTTCGGAAACGAAATACTAAAAGTGATGCCACAATGTACAAATTGATCTATAATTTAGAGAATGTCATCACGAGGTAAGGAATCCTTTACGTCTGTAACAAAGCCGATTACGTGCTGAGTTAAATGGATTCTCTGAATTGTAAGGAAATGTAATGAAACGTCTTTTGCGACTAGTTGAGTGACTGTCATGTCATCTAGCGAATACTGTCTTGAGTGCCATTGATAAGGAAATGTATTGTTGATTAAGTTTATATGCATCGTTGACATGAATATAAACAACATTTATAAACAATTCAGTCATTATCAACACTTGCAACGTATTTATATATATTCACATCTTCTCATTTTACTATCATGTTTGTACACGATGTAATTAAGCTTAAATGAGCACCGAACATTGATTAACAGCTTATCAAATCGTTTTTGTCTCTAGAAAGAACTAGAAAAGAATGTATATCTCCAGACAAGGTCTTTATAACTTCTGTTTTAATAAAACCAGAAATGAATTTCTTTCAGTATACTTGGTACATACACGATATTACACTATAGCCAACTCCTATCGCGTACTACAGTCATATTGCAAAACACACTCAAATGTTATTTGGCATTCAGATGACTAAGAAGCGTTAAATAATGTAACTTGTCAATGTAAATGTAAAAACTAAATTCACCCTGTATTTTTTTCCAAATTTAATACTTATTTCTAAACCTGCCGAATGCATTGCAATCAAGCATACGCTATACATGTTAACAATGGTAAACGTGTCACATTTATCTGGCATTAAGTAGTTATTTCAACTTGAAGTAAAATCCTTGTTACAATGAAAGATCAAGTAGACACAATGGTAATGGCACTTTTCTTGGAGAGCCGTAGAATGTCGTTCACAAAAAAAACGACACAAAACCAGAACGTATTTTTCACTTCTAATGTTAAACATTCGTCTAACGAAGTCACTCGTAGTGCTTTTACCACTTCCTGGAAGTTCATTCACCTGTTTGAAATATGTTGGACATAATATGTTGTAAAGAAATCTCTTAGATAATTGTGAAGCTCAGCTTTCGGTTCTCCTAGCTGATGGAATCAGGTGGGCAGTCACATTACAATAAATTGTCTAATGGACCGGAAGAAATGTATTTTTCTTGGGAACTACCGGTGTGTCCAATAATGTTGTGGGTAGATGTACTAATGTGTATGTCATAACGGGTTAACAGGCAATCCTGTCTTTTTGAGATGTACAGTTTGACTGCTTTAAGTTACACATATGGGTTGTTGTATTTCCAAAATGTTTCAATGTAAAAGTCATAGCAAATGTACAAACACATAAAACGTGTTTTGTTGTATACCAGATTCGTTTTAGCCAAAGATAAGTTCATTTGGTATTTAAAAAAAAAAAAAAAAAAAAAAAAAAAAAAAATATGCTCGAGTATAAACTTATCTTATTTTCGACATATAGATTTTGTCAAATTAAACACTAACGTTTATAATCTGATTTGTGTAATTGTTAAATCTCTGGGTATAGACGACAAAATGACATATGTAACTGCGCGTACAATATAAAGAAGTCATATCCACCAACTGGAAATACAGCTACGTTTATCTAAGGGGATACTAGTGTGTCAATTCAATCTGGGATAAAATGTATGCTTTCCTTTGACTGTAATGTAGTATTTTAGTAAGAACCATTTGTAAACCCGGTATCAAAAAGGATTGTTAGTTCTAGGATAATGACTGCACGCATTTGTAAAACAACCTAATCTTGCTTTCTTTTATGCAAAATGTTCTTTGGATGCCCCTATTTTTCTTCAGCCGCTTTGCTTTTTTTCTGTTTGGCTTCCAATTCGCTCCAAAGGTTGCTTTTTTTACAATACCTTATCATAAAAATATATGTAAATTGCAGGTGAATATAAATATATCAAAAAGTACGGAATAACGTATGATTTCTGTGCATATCCCATCAAAACACACAGAACGTAAACACGTACAAAAAGCCGTCTCTATGATGAAGATGGTACCTTCATAGAAGGAAAGAACTGTTTTAATCAATAATCGTATATACGTGCTCACCTATGTTCAAAGCGATTCTGGTGCGTCGTCGTCCATCGGAGTTGCTTACCATTTATAAGAATTGATTTTTTTCCTCTGAACTCCTTGACTGCTATTAACCAAACTTGGTATCAATGTTTATTTGGCAATCATTTGTCGAAAAGGTTAACTTTTTAATCGTTATTTGAAACATTTTTATTAAGATCGATTGCATCGAAAATCTCAGGTATTTTGAAACACTTTCGAATCCTTCATCGTTGATGGTTTATCGGTTTTGAATCGTTAACAATACGACTACCGGCGCTTGTCGCTTCCCCCCTTTTTTCCTTGTATAAATGTAACAGAAAACTATTCTTCTCTTAAACCAGTGGTCCAATTTTATCATAATTTTTCATCAATTTATTTTTTAATACCAACGTTTTGCTTAAATACTTAATATAATTGTAATTGTAAGAAGAAAAAAAAGAACATAACCGTCAATTTCAGGGCTTCTTTTATTTAAATTTCAATAAATTCAGAACGTTTGAAAATAGTGTGTGGTCCTATCCAAAAAATACGAAACTATGTTGATCGTCATAACGCATTGCCACACGCGGCCAATCGTTTGTTCTTTTAACTATGTGGACAATTATGTTAATCGTCTTGTAAAATCTCGCATTCTCTTTTTTTACAGAAATGAAACCTTAAACAAAAAATCAAAAAATTATTAAATTATTTTGATTTCTTAAAATCATAGCTGTCCTGGCTTTTTCTCTAATATGACTGCGTAGAATATCTTTAAATTAAAAGGAGTTTCCAAATATGTAAAAGCAGTTTATTTGACTTTTCTGATTGTTTTACCATTTCCATTTGCATTTTACTAATATTAAGTTTATTAGAAGAAAGAAATGTTACAGGTCATTATGGCGCATTAATGTCAGTGGAGCGGCACAGGGTCATCTTATATATATATATATATATATATGTTTATTTATCATTAAGAAGCATAATTACGCACATTTAGTAATAGCAATTAAAATGAAGAAAAAAATAATGCCACAAACATGGCTGTCGAAATTAATAAACAGTAGCAATAAACATAGTAATATAGTAAAATATGGTTCGACAAATAGGTTAAATCACAACAATGCATTTACCTGGTACAATTATACTGATTTATGTTAAAAAGTTGTTACAAAAAATTCTTTAAGATTCTAATTGATCTTTATTGAAAGTAATTATTTCTTAAATATTGAGCCTATTTTAATAAAATGTAGTAAAATGATGTTTTGTGGGTATGCTGTTTTTATACCTATTCTTAAAATATAAAATCTTGCCAACAAAATAATAAAATTAACAAATGTGTCAATTTGGAATGACCAACTTAAACGTTATAGAAACTTCTGTGTTCATAACAAAATTTGAAGCATGTAAAATTTAGTTCGTTCGATATACACTTTTACATTTTGCCAAAACTGTTGCGTTAAAGGACATTCCCAAAACATAATTATGTATATTCAAAACTACTGACATGCTACAAAAACCACACATGTTGGAATGTGTTAAATCACACACCATTAACAAACTAGTATTTGGAATAAATTGCACAATATATTTATACTGGAAATTTATTAGCTTCATGTCATGTGTCAATCTGAACGGTTGAATACATAATTTATTTGTGAAAAATTCTTTATCAGAACATAATTTCCGTTTTATAATTGCCTTAATTTGATTGATTTGCTTTGTCAATAGGAGATTTTGGCTGAATATTTTAGTTGAGTCTGTGATTGATGATAGTAAATATTTTGGCAGTTGATCACTGATGTTTTCAGTTTTAAGCTTTTCTTTCCAATCTAGTGGCACACTTTTAATGTGACTATAGTATTTCAGAAAATCACTAGTTTTAATCCGTACAGGTTTTGTAATTGCTCAAAACTATATTTTTTTCTCTCTAAAGCCGTATATTTGTTCTAGTACTTGATTGATACCTTTAATATGCCATCCTTTGTAGAAAAATAAACCACGAGTATCTTGTATAAATGGGTTATTCCAAATGATTTCTTTTCCGATAGTTGTTATGTTTTCTTGAGCATTGACCTTATTTCAAACCTTTAGTATGTCCTCCATGTACCCTTATCGAATTTTTAGTGTGTCTATATCGTCAAGTTTAATGTATTTTTCTTAATGAAATAATTACCATACCTTTTCAGGAAAGTACTGTACAATTGTGTAATTTTTTTAATCAGGTTGATGTTTAAATCGTTTAATCCATTTAGCTTTGAGACCATCCACAAAGCTTTCTTTATCAATTACTTTTAAACCGCCATTTTTATATAATTGTATAATTTGATCACGTTTAATCCTGTCGGGGTTGTCATTCAATACAAATTTGAACATAGTTTTTGTTTAAAGATTTAATTTTGCTATCATCTGGTCTTTCTAAAACTGTAAATATGTATACTAGTTTTAGCAAAGCAAATGTTTTAATAACTGTGATTTTCCGATTAGAGAAAGAGTCCATTTTCTTACATTTATTTAAACAGTGTTCAAATTCCTGATTTTTTACATATATTCTGTTCTGCCGTTGCATGTGTCTTGTTGTATATTGTTATTCCATGTGTGGTCGCGCTTTCACAGTTCCAATAAAACAATTATGTGGACACAATGTTACATTTCTCCTTATAAGTGCACCTTATTTCATTACAGAGCATGTATTGTTATTCAACTTTAAACCTGATATAGTGGTGAATTTGTCAAGGGCCATAATTAAATGTTCAAATGACTTTTGACTGACGTCAAGACGAAAACAGACATCATCTGCAAATGGTGTTTGTTTGAGTTCGATGTTGCCTATACGAATTCATTATATATATGTACGGTGTATTATATAATTAGCTTATAATTCGATGAATATAATACACAGATAGGGTGAAAGAGGTTAACCTTGCCGTACTCCTTTAACGTCGAAGAGTTTATAGAAATACCCATTATAATTTACACTAGATTTTGCATGACTATATCCAAGTTTCACCCACTGTATTAAAGATTGGCTTTACCCCATGTTTTCCAAGAATTTATAAATACAAGTATGGTCTAGGCTTTCAAAGCTTTTTGGAAAGCAGAAAAAAATCAATCCTGTTTCATTTTGATCGTTTACTTTATTGATGACTTTATTCAAAATTCTTATGTTTTCACCAATATATCTCACTTTTATGAATACCGTTTGATCCGTGTTTATACATTTTTGAAGAGAGGGTTTATTCTATTAGCTATAGATTTACTTGTAATTTAAAAGTCAATATTTAACAAAGAGATTGTTTGCCAAGTATGTATATATATAATGTCTTTATCTTTTTTGGCATAAATCGAAATGAGACATTGTGTTTTAGTGAGGTTAAATTTCCTGTCTCAAAGGAATACTTTATTCAACTGAATAAGTATTGTTTTATGTCGGTCCAAAAAAGTTTATACAATTCTGTTGTTAGCCTATCTGAGCCTGGGCTTTTGTAATTTTTTGGAAGCTTTCATATTCGGATAAAAGATCGGGGTATTTTTCTCTTTTATCGTTTGATAATTTACAAGATTTTGAAAGAATATGTCGCTGTTTCTTGTTCCAAAATGTTATAGAGTGAAGCGAAAAATTGCTGAACGTGTTCAAAATTTCCGAATGATCATTTTCAATTTTACGTACTTTTTTGTCTATATATTTTTTATTCTAAATGAGAGAAATATTTGGTATTTTTCTTGCCTCCCTCAACCCAACTTGCTTTTGCTCTTTTTAAAATGCCTTTGATTTTATCTTCATTTATATCATTACAATTATCCTTTTATATTTCATAATTGTATAGTAATGTTGCTTCATAAGGGTTATTTCTCAATTGCTCTTCAATATTATATAATTTCGCTTCTATTTCAGTTTCTCTTTTAATTATTTGTTTCTTTTTGTATGTTGAATATTGTATGCTTTCATTCCCTGATCCTTCCCTTTATTAATTCCTCAAAAATATTTGGAGTCAATTCTTAATTACACAGGGCCATCTTAGCCTTCCAATTTGATTGTGTTTTAAGTAGCTCCCGATTGATGTACTTACACTTATCTAGTTATCAACACATATCCGTAACCTGTTCGTACGTTAAACATGTTTTGCATTACATGGTCGACGCACAGCATATATTATATAGACACGATTGAAACATATATGTCCTTTTTGCCCTGCGAATGCAAATAAGTTCTTATTAATTCAAGACATAATTGCCCCGACTTGCCCTCAGGATTTGTGTAACCCACGAAATGTTCGAATCCTATGTTAATCTGAATTTTGTTATGTTTATTTATACAAAAATAAATCAACAATTTGTACTTTGCGACCTGTCTGATTTGTTTAGTACCAATGTAATTATGGACGCGTATTTGTGTTTTTTAACGTTAATTCACCAGACTAGATTCGAGTGCGAAATGGAAAAAAATGCAGACAAAACCTGGTATTTTTTGTTTGCGTGATTAATTGCCATATGCCAACCGAAAAATAAAAAAAACTCACAGCCTACAATATTCATGATGTAATCAATAAATTCCACGCAAAATGTTCTCCTACATAGTTTAAGTAGCAGAACATTTCCAAATATATATGGTGGTGTTGATCGCAAAACCAATTGAATACTGAAGGTTAGAAAGTACTAGCTTGTTACTAAACTGGGGTGTCCACATTGTAACATGAGCAAATATGAGTACGCAAATGAAAAGGAGATCACAACGGGAATGAGAACATATGCATGTGTCTTTTTTTGTGAAAATCTAATAGTTGAAATTCATTTCCTGGCGTTTACCTTATTGCAACTGATATAGAGAATAATAGGTTGGTGACGTTGATGGAGAATGGTTATCTGGCAAGGCGGAGGAATTTATCGGGTGAGCCGGAGGCGAACCCGATAAGATCCTCCGCCGAGCCAGATAACCATTCTCCATCAACGTCACCAACCTATTATTCTATTTATCCTGTCACATTTACACATTTACCGTTAACACATTTTTCAAACACAAATGATTAATTGACATAACAAAATAATAATTCTGATCGGTCCTCCTACATGTACGCTACCGATTGTGTCACGTAAAAAAAGTTCCACATTAAAACGTTTCTTTTAATACTTTCCTATTAAAAATATGAGAAGAAATTAAAACGAATCGAGAATGTGATATTTTTATTTTTGGAAATTGAAAAAAAAAATGCAACAGCAAAACAAAAACTCAATTTTATTCGAACATTCAATTGAACAAAATGACGTGCAAATTCACTGATACAGTCTTAGTCAACCGTTATAAAAAAAAAATGAGCAACAAATCAAACAAATAATCGAAAATAATTATAATTACACGTACATGTAGCACATTATTTGGATAATTAAAATATCGATTGCAGCTAAAACTGTGCTGTAGATAAGATTGATGGCATCATTTAAGCTTTGAAAGTTTGACAGGAGTCCTAAGAAAAACTAAATTTAGCATAAACGACACGCTTACCTGAATCCTCAATGACAACTTTAATCCAATGCTATTTACAATAAAGTAAAAGCTGTATGCACTTCCATTGTCTGTTCTTCGTGTTATGCATGAAAAACACATTACACACAATCCGAAATACGTTTTGCATTCGTTCGATGTTAAACAAAAAAATTACTGTTAAAAACTAGCACTTCTATATTGATGTCCCAAAATGTCGTCACCGAAATGACGTCACACGGGATACGTCATTAATTGCGTAATCCAGTGAATGAAAATAAAAATACGGAAAGCTGGTTCGGTAATATATTTTAAAGACGACACAAAAAGGATGATATGTTATATACACGATAACAAAAAGAACGATTTAATGTTTTAATGATAAAAAGTAGTTCGTCACCGGAGTTATTAGGTTACCTGGTCAACTAGCCTAATAACTTTTGGGTTATTAGGTTACCTGGTTATTAGGCTGATTTTAAGGGATGTGACAGGATAAATATTGATTCTGTATCACCATTTGCCCTTGTTCTGCAATTTACTCACAGCACACGCAATTTTCATCACAGTCAGCTAATCAAATCCAGAACCATACGATGTGATTATTGCTGTCAGGCTTTAATTAAGATGAATACATCATGTCTCGTGTAAACATAGACAGACGACGATCTTCTTTATTATTTTGCAAAATAGAGAGTTGACAATATGCGTGTCCCTATTTATATAGCGATGTATCACAAATATGCACTAACGGATGTTTATTTTAATAGACCTCATTCGGAACCCAACTAAGAACAAACAAATTTATTTACCGTTATGACCTTGGGTTACATGAATATTCGCAAACTGACACTATTTTAGGTAACTTTAGTGTTACTACCAATACATAACCCAGTGGTTTACTTGTACCTCCTGCACATAAGACCAGTTTTAGCTGAGTTTAAACATTTGAGATTTGGAAGAGGACCACACATTTACAGGATTCGTACTATACAATTATGTCTTTGGTGAATTAGTACATTCTCAATTAATTGTAATGAGATGACAATTATAACTATGCATCCCTGAGACAACTCTCGTATTAAATGTATATTGGTTGATTTCAAAAGTACCCACAAGGTATCGAAAGACAAAATTAGCCACAGATAATATAACCAAAATTTAACAGATGCGTTTGATAAAGTATTATGACATGTGGTACTTTACATTTTCGTAAAATTAAAACACACAGCTAGTGTTTACAAACAGTTTTACTTGGAGGACAGTGAATGTAGTTCTTAATAATTGCAGCATTTTTCAAACTTTTAAAAATTATACATATCAAAAGGAAGAAATATGTTACCCGGGTTTAAAGTGACATGGAGTTAAAAAATACTATATGATATTATATTTATAACATTAAACAATACAGTAGCATGTCGTTAAAGGTACCTAGTGTGATTAAATATATACATTATGTGAGTACATGTATATGGAAGAAGGAGTTAATACCACAGTGCACTTATACATCTTTATCTAATGCTATATGTTTATGAAGTAACTTATATTTAAACAAGTCACACCTAGAAACACGTTGTTTCCGTATCATACTGAATATAAGCAATATATCTCTGGAATGGGAAAAATCTATATTGAAGAATAAAGCACGATAAGTAATTTTATAAATTAAATTTCATGTTGGGCATATATGAGACAACTGGCATGACTAATCGAGATGTTGCTTTGGAAAGCTGTTTTTATAAATCTGTCTGCGATGCATTTTGTCTAAAATTAAACTGTTTCAAAAGGTATTTCCTTAATTTTGATATGGAAATGTTGTTATCAGACTTTCAACGGAAACAGTGTATTTATCGCAGTATACGCATTCGTTTGTACGTTATGCTATTTGTACTTTTCCAGTTGTGTGAAATGAGCTATATGAGCTGTTAGAGATTTATTTAGTCACTCAATTCTAATTAGTTGTTGGAAATGACAAATTACAACTGTGCAATACGCATTTAATCAAGTTATTGGTCGGAAATTATTTATCATCCATTCGACCTAACGGCGATTCCTATATAAGACCTAATAGATTTCTTATCAAAATATATTTGATCTTTTAAAGGAAATGTATTAATTAGAATTATGTCGGAAGTTTATAATTATGTAGAATGAAAGTAGAACCAAAATGTTTTATTAGGTAGTTCTAACTTTTGTCGAATTGTGTTCAATAATATTTTTGTATTGAAATATAAGTGCAAATCTTAACATGTAGTCGAGCAACAACAGTGTCGTCCTTGTGCTATCATTCTTTTAACGCACATAATCGAATGCGCATGTTTTATAATGTCTTTGATTATTTATTGTATTTTGTGTGCGCTCCGTTTTTAATTTCACTGCGATATGTAAATTTTATTGAGGTATTTATCAGTGACATCAGATCATATAATTGCAAATGCGTCGTCATGGTGATTGTTTCTTCCTGCATAAAAGTAATTTTGTCTTATTTCCCGTAATACAGCGCGATTACTGAGCATGGTAGCAGATCGCATTTCAACGGAATCATTGATAGCATGGATTAAGATCACATGAACACCGATGATGACTAAGGGAACAAAATTGAACTCATGCTGCATTTAATGATAAAATGTGTTCAAATAAGATGGAAGACATGATGATACTGATTATGAATATTAACTACTTAAGGCATAATTGACCTGAACATTAAAAACAGATTCATCATAAAACGGATGCATTCAACACATATTCAGTAGAACGTTTTTTTCCCACCAAAGCCAACCCTTTAAAAGGTGTTGAACACGAGTGTATTCTTCATAATTTCAGCAGCGGTTTGTACATTATTCCTCCAGTGTTTCCTCTATATAGATGTCGACACTGTAAACACATAAGAATGTTTTCATGCTGTTAAAATGTTCTTTACAATTTACATGTTTCATTGTTGTGCGTAATAAAGAGTTATTTCTTTGACAAATGTGTCTATTTCTAGATATAAAATTGTAAAACTAAGTTGCCAAATTTAGTTTAAACAAACAAACGCAAGTACATACATGTCATTGATTCAAAATACAAAGAAACTTTAATGGAATATTTACGAAGAGAAACACATGCTAAGATTGTATAATTTACTGCAAATCTTTACTGATAAATAAATAAATAAATGAAATACAGCATGTAACAAGTGTGAACAATTACTATTTTACGACGCTTTGATGTTTTCTACGGCAAAAAGTACAATTGTACGGAGTATTGTAATGAGTATTTCAATTTATAAAGAATATGCCTTGTATACTTACATTATTATTGGCAAAGTCTGACTTTCAACGTTCTGCAAAAATTAAAAAGTGTTATGAAAATAATTGTTGATAGAAACAAGTACAATCTTTATGGATATAGTTTAAGTTAACAATGTGGATTTGAATATTAAGAGGAAATCATTTCTTCAATTTGAAACCATTTGTTTTTTTAAATATCCATAGAAATGATTTTCAAGAGTCTTATCTTTCATAAAATCGTAGAAACATTTTTTGCATACGACATTATATCTAATAACAAATCAAGTTTAAGTATTGAAGATATTGAAACTTTTCGTACCATTCACTAAACAAATTTGAAATGTGCATTACATGTTTCTTGTCAAACGCATCCATTTTCGTTTTTTGCGGTAAACATTATTTAACATGAGTTTATCATTGTATTTTATTAATTTTCTCTTATATAATAATCAATTTGGAAACACGCAGGTTATAAGTTTGTTATATTTCAGATAAGCAATGCGAAATGACACATACAACATTTGCAAACAATTCATTCACAATATATAAATTTACGTGATCATATATTGACATACTCGTCACATCTAGTAACTAACTTTTCTTATCCGTTTTATATATGGTTTAAATGGTAAAGTCATAAACATTTAATTAAATGTATCAATTTCACAAAACTCAGGTATGTAACAAAAATCCGATGAACGAACAAATGTGTTATATTACATTATAATTAGATTAGAAGTGCCACATAGAAAAATCATTTCTTCAACAAACGACATTTTGTGTAAATAGTTGCTGAAAGGATTCCATTAAGTATCATATTAACTGTAAATAACTGTATGTTTATTTGCATACATGTTGGAAACTTTCGATAGTATTTGTGTCAAAGAGTATTTACAAATCCCTGTTTATACAAAATCTCAACATACGAAATCACTATATATTTATCTTACTTTTAACATTAATTCTTTCCACACAGTAACCACAGTTCAGCTAACAAATCTAACCGGTTGTTGTCACCTCACCTATTACACGCATTACTAGTTCGCGGCGTTTGGTCCTTGTGGCAAGCGCAAGTAACCGCAGATTTGCCACTTGACCGCCAGAACGTAAACACGTATATCTTCGATGTATTGTTTTGCGTTATTCTTGCAGGTTAGTGATAATTCAATTTAGAAACGTTAATCTTTGTATTGTTTTAATCTCTTTTTTTATTAAATGTTTCGTAAGATATTTATTGTATGTGTTGTATGACAATGTTGCCATGCTTTTGTACACGTTATTAATGTAGTTATTGTTTAATCATGGTGATTAATGTAAGCATTTGCCACTTGTCCGCCAGAACTTAAACACGTATATCTTAGATATATCGAACCGCGTTATTATTGCAGCCCTTCACACGAACCCTATACATATTTGCCGAGAGCTACGTCGCCATTTGGTATGTGATAATCAGAACTCACATTTACTCATTTGTAAGCGTCTTCGTATCTCGCCAGTTTATCGACTTTTATTCTTATGTTTCCTTTTCAGTCCCGCAAGCTTTAAGAGACCTTAGTGATCAGCTGTTTTTAATACGAGTCGATCGAAAGCGACATGTGAGCAGTCCAATAAGCACTGAACCGTCTTATTGGACGGAAATGATGTCTCATTCCCCCGGACCTACGGTGAGCCCATTACTGATCTGAATACTCAAATAGATTCTTGTCAGAAAATTAAGTCCATGCAGAAGAATAGTTATAAAGTAATGCTGGAAGGTTGCAGTTCTTCTATAACCAACTTAGCTCCGCAACAGTAACAATCTAATAAGCACGGTTATCATAACATTTGTCAAGAGTAATTGTGATTTTTGAAAGAAAATCACAAGTGATGAAACTCTCAACATTCGTTATGAAATACGCAACATTTTGTTGTTGCGATTTTTATCTCTTTTGATAAATAAATAATTCGAAGTATCCACAAGTAAATAATGCTACTTCAATGTATGAAACGTGTGTACCCTGTTGGTAAAAACACATTTAATGATAAGCTGAGTTGTCGTTTTTATGCAATTAAGTTTTTTTTCTCTATATCATGAATCAATGTGCTATTACTGTTTTAATGATAGTATCCAGTTATGCAATGATGTTTTTCAATGTTCATTATATATTAAGTATTCTTTATTTTATTCAGACAAGCGAATGTGAGCATCGATAACTTTTCATTGACACTTTTAACAGTGACATAAACGTTTAAATACTTCCTCCTGACATATGTTTCTTCCGACACTCAAGCCATTACTTCGTATTTACCGTAATATAGCACGATAATGGAGCGAGGTAGCGCATTACAATGCAATTAGATCGATGAAACAACGATGATTGAGCGAACCATGACGAGAACAATTGCTTATGGTGTCGTTTCAAAAGGTACACAAGTGTCACCAAATAGAATAATACATTGGATGAGCTCAATGTACACAAAGTAAATGGAAAACACGTCGTAAAGCACTGACGCAAAGCTAAATTCGTTGCAAATTCTCATTGACATTTTTAATTTAGTGTGTTTTTATTACAGCAAACATTTTGAAAGGCGTGGTTCTTTTTATTTCGCCCAGTAATTCATGTTGTTCCATATTTCACACGTTTGAATAGGACAGTAAGCAGTTGTCTTAACGTATGTACGCTTATTGTATTAACCGTAATTGAAGTTACATAATTAAAGAATATTTACCGTAATTGAAGTAACATAATTAAAGAATATTAACCGTAATTGCAGTAACATAATTAAAGAAAATTATTTTACGTGAAATAAAACACATAACACAAGCACATATAAAGGTATCGTATCAATTTGGTTAGAGCATACAGTGGAACGAAACATAATGATCGCACTAAGACAAAAAATTTGCAACATGAACCTACAATGTCATATAAAACAGATTACACCAATATTCAACATACGTGGTACATTTGTTTCATTTTATGAACCGCAAATTGAACAGTTTACTTCATGATTTACTTATTGATGAAGTTTATTTATCAACATATCGAATGAACATGATGTACTAATGTGCACTAGTGTACACTATACTAAACAATACATTCGAAGAAATGTGAAGTCCTATGACCAGCGTAACCAGTGTTACACGAGATATGTCATGATGATGCTGGCACACAAATACGCCCCGTTGCGGCCAGGCTTTAATGAGGCGGCATTACAATAGTCTGTACTCCAAAGGCAAATCTCGAACTTAAGGCTCCCCAACACGACATTGTGGCATATATCAGACTCGTTTAGCTGCGGCATGGTTCCCAAACTATAACAGTCCCTCACGATGCCGATAAAATCGCCTGATATATATTAAACAATGTAACATTTCATAACTTTTAAGTTAACATGGTTTTGAGTATTTTTATTGTAGAATAAAAACCAAATTCTAACTAAATTGCATTGTTATTATTTATTGACTTTGAACATCGAATGCTCTTGAAAATATAAATACTACAGAAAACAACATGGGTCCATAAAAAAAACTAAAAATGCCCATTCACTTTAAATAATCGATGTCTTTATAAACAACCAAGCAATGTAATATGGAATTTTTACACCCATTATTGCTGCTTCTTCCTGTATTTGCGCGATGATTATCTGAGATATTAACTCCGTGACGCTATATTCTCAAATCTTTTTCTATAAAGAAGGAATGTAGTTAACAATTGTTAATAGTTTTATTTGATCGTTCGTCAAAAAGTTGTAACTCTGTTACTCTTGTATCTTCAATGCAATTGAGTAATTAAATAGTAATTCAATTGAATGCGTTTTAATTCCCTTTTATTATTGTTTAATTTGAGCTACAATGCTATGACGTTAAATTTTATTTACACTTAAATGTATTATGAATATTGCTGGGCCAAGTGTGAGGTTGAGCGCTCTATAACCAGGTTTAAACCCCCAATGCGTTGCATTGACCGTTCCAAGGCGGTGACCCCAGCTTTATTCTTATTTGTGTTTATGTTGTTTTGTATTGTGTTGTATTGTGCTGTTTTGTACTGTTTCGGCAATCGGTCACTTGCCATAAATAAAGGACCAACTAATTGTTTGTAATAATATTTCAATACTGCTCCAGCAGCTGGAGTTTCACTTCTTTATATTTGATGAATAACATTAAAACTGTAAAGGCTAATAAATATTCAGTAACGTTATTTGAATAAAGGGATCACTCCGTCAAGGAGTTTTTATGTTAGATTAGTTCCCAAATGCTTATAAATGCTTCAAATCCAGTTAACCAATTTTTTTTTTAACAAGTGTACTTAAGGGATGACATGTTGACAGTTCGTGACAATTTAAACCTGGATGGAACTCTGGATGCAAAAGTACTTAGCAAAAATCTCTTAACAGCATTACTATGTCATTTACTTTTTGCATAATACCAAATGCCCAAAAAGCACGGCATCATACTGAACAAATAAACAACACAAAATATTAGTTCATAAATTGCGAGGTCATCGCCTTGGAATCGCCTACTCAACATTAATCATTTGAACAGGTTTACCGCCTATAATCAGATGAAACACTATTACAATAGTACTTATTTTTTTAATTACTTGATTAAACCAAGGATGCAGAATTGCAACTTTGGACAGTCAGTAAAAGCTATTACTTCACTTTTACTAAATTATAAGTGAAACGTTTGGCAAATATTTTCCTAGTTTATAAGGTATCTAACAAAAATATGTTTAATAAGGTCGTAGCTAAATTGTCTTTAAATTCGCCTGAAATATATTAAACAATGTGACATTTTATAATTTTTATGTTTACATACAGTATTTTTTTAGTATTGTTCTTATAACAGAATAAAAAGATAAACGGTAAAACCAACTACATAAGAAATGTGTATTATAATATGTATTGACTTTGAACATCGAATTTTCTTGAAAATATTTATACTACAAAACCCACAAAGGGTTCATATAAAACTAAAAAGTACCCGTTTACTTTAAATGTTCAATGTCTTTGATGTATAACATTAAAATAAAGGCTAATAAATATCAAGCAACTTTTTTGTAAATAAAGGGATCACCAGTCAAGGAACTTTTATGTTTATAAAATGAAATACACATTTTTACATATTTCTTTATAACATGGTACTATTTCAATAAAAAACATTGCAGTCATAATACTTTTTCTTCCAAACAATAAACAGATATGATACAAGTGAGTCTGTTAACCGGTTTAAATTCCTACTCATGTGATACATTAGTTTTTAACATGTGTACTTAAGGGATGCCATAGACAATTCGTGAGAATTGGAACTTTGTATGTAGTAGTTGCAGAAATCCATCAGAAGCTGTACTAGAACATGTATTGGTTACAAGCTACTACATGCCAAAAAAGCACGGCATCATACTGAACACATTACGCCACGAAAGGAGAATTGCAGCTTTGGACGGTCAATTATAGCCAATACTACATTTTTATCAAATTTTAATCGAAACGTTTGGCACATATTTCCCTAGTTTACAAGATATTTTATTTCACAAACATATGTTTGTATAAGGTCGAAAGTGAATTGAATAGTTGTGTAATTTAATCACAAAAAAGTGTTAGAATCCCGATGAACAAGATCTCACATTATTTCCAAATAGGCTTCTACAAGGTAAAAAACATTACAGTGTACCATCGCCATACCCATATTTGGTTGTATCTGAAGACCGCATTTGGCTTCCGGTTCTGAGCAATAGTGTGCTTGGTACTGGTAAGACTTGAAATCGGGTCCACATGCAGGATTGACCTTATTTTCACATTTGAAACAGCGAATCCTTCTCCTGAAACCGAGCAACAACGGAACAATGAACTAATATAAAGAAAGTATTCAGTACTGGCTATTGGCTGAACTGTTCTGATACTGTCTGTTAACTTAAAGTTGTATCTTGTATTGTAAATTAAGCTTTTTTTAACATAAATTTGGAAACCTTAACATTGTCCAAGAGGAATTATACATTCCCGTTTAAATTATCAACCACGCACGAGTTAACGTCAACAAGAATATTAATGTTTGAATGAGATTAAAATGGAAAAGAAGTCTGCGTAAAAATATTTCAGCTTTTACTGATCAAGCAAAATTTTAGAATGTAAATTGTGCGTTACGCATCACTACCATTTGACAATACGATGAACCTAAATTGTCATTTTATTATTTTCGCAACAATAACAGAATCGGTAACAATTGTATTATGCGTTGCTGTGATGTAACGGAGCACCATCAGTTCTGTTGGATGTAAAAGCCCCATTAACACTCAAAAGCAACGAATTTTTATGTTTTCCTTTAAGCAATAGCCAACATTTCAATGCTAGATGTTGTCTGGAAACATAGATTTAACAAGATACAAAATGCTCTTTCTTATTTGTTGTGGAACAATATATTCAACACATGTTCATGTACCGAGTTAGTGTTCGTGTGTCGTATGATTAGATATCGTAGCGGGAAATAAAAATGGCATATATTGTACATAAACAATAATAAAAAGAGCATTTTGTATCTTGTTGAATCTATGTTACCAAACCATATCTAGCGTTAACATTTTGGAAAACGCTATAATGAACACTGATTTGTTATGGGTTGACTATATTTTACGAAATATTTTACGAATTATTCGTTGATTTTGAGCGTTAAGGGGGCTTTAAGACATAACTAAACAGGGTAAGCTGGTGCAACTTTCTTTGTTTTTGTTAGATTAACGAAAAAACTAAAAGGAAGCTGGTAATACTCTCAACATATATTCTAAAGGTTTGTCGAAATATCGATTTTCCATATATACAGTTTAGTTGTACCTTAAACCATCAATATTAATCTTCTGTTAAAAAACATACTGAAATGATATAATAATACTATTTCGTTTTTGAAATATGTTGCATTTTCAGAAATTAAATCAATCAATTAATGAACAAAAACTGTTGTTCTTCTTGTCCATTTTGTTAAAAAATGAAGGACGACTTGCACTTATTTATACACGACACGGAATTATTTTTTTTCATGCTTCGTTCGTAAACGGCAACCATGTAATATGTCATTTATCATCTCTGCCTTTTACACATCATGTGGATTTGATATGCAAAAGTAAAATGAGATAAACTTGATTGTCCGTTTGTGTCGTAAAAGCAATTAACAGCACTGAAACCTGAGTGATATTTTTGCCTTTTATCGATGGCAATTTTCCAGTAGAGATCAGTGTCACTTAGATTTCATTAGAGTAACAAGATTGAAATTGTGTTATCTCTAACAGCCTATTGCGTTTTTCGATATAATGTAACGAAATAGATTCTTCAAGCCTGCTCGATTATTTGTTTTCACATTGATTTACAGTTTTTTCTGAGGCATATTCGGAACAAACTTGGTATATTAAACAACAATTAAGTTCAATTAGTCAATTATAAGGGCGTTGATAGCTACAGTCTACATACTACAGTATGGCAAAATGATGACCTACTTATTATAGTCTGACAACATGTTTACTAATGCCCTTGGTAACCACAGTCTACCCATCACAGTTTGACAACATGATGACTATTGTCATAGCTTACCACAGGCTATCAACATACTATTAGTCTGAGAACAAGGTGATAATAGCGTTGCTAACCACAGCCTACCTAGTAAAGTCTGTCAACCAAATGGATATTCACGTTGCTGATCAAACCTACCATAGTCTGACAACATGATAACTATTGGAGTTACTATTCACAGTCCAACTTCAATAATCTGGCAACAAAATGACAAGTATCGTTACAAGCAACAGGCTACATACCACAGTATGACAACATCATACATATGGACCTTGACTGCCATAGCCAACATACCATAGGCTGATGCTTTTGCACGATGCTACCCACATCCTTCAGACCACAGTCTGACAACTTGATGATTGTGGACGTTGCTAGCCACGGCCTACATACCATAGTCTGACAAATTGATACATATGGACGTTGCTAGAAACAATCTACATACCACAGTCTGACAAACTGATGACTATTGAGGTTGCTAGCCACGGCTTAAATACCATAGTCCGACAAACTGATGACTATGGAGGTTGCTAGCCACGGCCTACATACCAAATAATGACAAACTGATGACTATGGACGTTGCTAGCCACGGCCTTCATATCACAGTCTGACAACGTGATTACTATCGACGTTGCTTGCCACGGCCTTCATAACACAGTCTGACAAACTGAAGACTATGGACGTTGCTAGCCGCGGCCTGCATAACACAGTCTGACGAACTGATGACTATGGACGTTTATAGCCAAGGTCTACATAACATAGTCTGACAAACTGATACATATGGACGTTGCTAGAAACAATCTACATACCACAGTATGACAACATGACGACTATGGACGTTGCTAGCAGCAGCCTCGTTATACATGTATTAGAGCCAACATGGGCTTCTGCATCCCTTCAAATCGGCTATCTTTGCTTGACGTCGCAAGTTTTCTAACAAAAAAAGACCTTGGTGTAAATAAAACATCTATATAACTCCCTTTTGGTAACAACTCCCGTAGGTTCGTTGCCAAAATACATGTATAAGCACCATTCTAGTCCATCAAATAAAATCACTTTAGTGTGTTTGATAAAAAAGGTAAATGTAATCACATTTCGAGAATTGTCAAACGGTTCGTTGATAAAACAATTATGATATCTGATCCAAAAGTTATCAGATACTACATAATGAATATTGGGGAAGTTAACGATGAAGAAAATATCTATATATAAGCCAAATCTATGTTGCTATACAATTATTGTTTTTGTACGATGACGTGGATTTCATAATATGTCGCTCATAATAAGGATGTGCTTTTCAGTAAAATTTCGATGACTCTTTGTCGCTGAAAGCAGTTACACAAAGTCGCACGGATTTTATTTGAAGAAGCATGTATATTGAATTATTTCTATCATTTCAATATGGAGTTCATCAAATATTAAGTACCTTTTAGCGTGAGAGCATGTGTTATTGATTGGTTGGCGAAAATACAATGATAAGCGACTTGTGCTTGTATCTGGATCAAGTGAAGAAGGAGACACCGTTTTCATTGTAAAGAAACACATTGGATTTAATTTTATAATTAATATTATTTGTCATTATTTACTGCTTAACTTTTAGTGAACATATCTTTCACACAAGCTATTTCCATGAGCTAAGTAACAGGTTACCAGAAGGTCACTTGTGCACCCTTCTTGTACGACCATTGTATGTTAAGTGCAATACAACGATTCGTAGTTTGTCAGATTAGGGAAATAGCATCATATTCATCAAGCAGGTCATGTCCTTACAACATCAAAAGCGAATAAGATATGCAGCCGTATATTAAATTTGTATATACATAAATTTCAAGTAAACCAAGATTTTGGATTGGTTTTCCGTAATTAAATTACAAAATAATCTGCCAATAAACAACGTTTGGTAAACCATATCTATGTATACAATGTAAATGATTTAGCAATTACATAGATGTAAAAACGATTCCAAATTCATTATAACAATCACATTCTTCGCCATGTGTATTTGTAAATGACTTTAAAATGAGACTGCAATGACATAGGTATACATTCTTAGTACCGCATAGATACGGATAATTGTTAAAAAAAACACGGATACAGTGCTTGCATTAAGATACCATTAACTCAATTTAGAACAAGTTAAAATGTAAAATTGCGCGTGGCAAACTTGTATATGTATTTGCAATATGAACATGCCGCAACGTTTAGCCAAAAGTAAACTAGTAACATTAATTACTGTATTCACAATTAAATTATAAATGCAAGATTAACTAAATTATTGACTTTTTTAATCTCCAAACCGAAATGAGCTATTCTTTATATGTTATGTTAGAATCGCGTTAAGTTATCAATTTTAAAGTTGATCAATCAGGCAATAAAAGCTTAATACATGTAGATTTTCTAATTTATTAGTTTGTTACCTTTGTAAGTTGTACAATATAAAGAAGTGAAACTCCAGAAGCTGCAGCAGTATTGCATTTCTAATTCACACCTTCATGGTCCTTTATTTATGGCAAGGAGCCAATTGCCAAAACGGTACAGTACAATCCCTTTTTAAGTATTGAAATTAAGATATACGTCCATTAATATATTCGATTGAAATAAGTTCCGTAAATAATACGTCATTAAAGAACAGCACGGTGTGATTCTATCAAGCGTTATGAAAAGCATGGATTGTATATATATGATCTTACATTGAATGAACCAGATACCAACAGGCAGATTTTCTTCGATACTATTGACAACGCACGTATAGAATGGAACTTGTTGTCAATGGTAGACAAAATAGGAACGGTGACAGTTCTTCTAAAAGCTAACTCTGATTGTGGCAGACTGTCAAAGCATGTTCAAACAGTTGGTGTCAGTTGCTTTATTTATTTATTTTATGCAAACTAAGAATATATGTAATAAAGAAGACACTAATGAACCCCATTTAACAGACGTATTGTTAAACAACACGAGTTAGCAGGATACAGCCAAGTACATATTAACGTTTTAAAAATCATGTCATGTAATTACAGATTTGACTTGTTACTTAAAACTAGTTTTATGTCATAAAGGATATTGTGATTATGCAAGTGTGAAATTGTATTGACGTGTGTGGCTCATTTGCACATTAATATGACCATACTGAAACTGATAGATGTGTTTCACCGAGTGAAGCAGTTTCTGAAACCAAATACTGTAAGATTGATTGTTTATTAACGCTTAACTTTTCAACATCTCGTTGAATGTAGTGTTCGTCCTTGAATGTGAACTTGATTAACAAAAGTGTTATTATACGAAGCTTTTCCAAATATAAAACTCTGGTATGTACAATGCTGTAAGCGAAATATTATGGTTAAATATACTAGAAGCTGGATTCTTACTGCACATGAATATTGTTAGCGTTTAAAACCATCAAATTCTTAATGTTTCATTTTAGCTGCATATATATGTATTATTTTATTGTTATGTTTTTCAAAACAGCAGCTACCATGGTTGCGATTATTAGGTGACGTTCAAATTACAAAATTACAAATAAATGCTGTGGAAGTATGATTATTTTGAAGCATTAAAGTAATTCATTATATGCCTTACAGACCAGCACCATTTCCGGTCGAAAGGAAAATTACAGAATTTATTGTGTACATTTCCTTTTTAAACGTTGTTTTTTTCAACACATATTCTATGCAGCCTGCATACAACCATTACAAACATGATGCGCACAGAGCTGTACGTAGATGTAGTAACCAATTCTATTGATTTCAAAAATATATTTTAATTAAATATTTTTCGAAACCCGTCGGTAGTAACGTTTTTAACTCGATCATATTTAAACGACCATACACGTCCTTTTAAACGTATTGTGTGTAACTGATTATTGTATGGAGCATGTGTCGTTTGTCGATTGTGAGATCGAATACTTGATTCCGTCGGGAAACACAAATCAATCTAGTTTTAACCCCCTTCTCCAGTTATCTATATATCCCCGTCAAAAGAACAACATAAATTATAATTTCCTTTGACGATATATTAATTGTTTTGTTGTACAAATAAACGCTGAGAGACGTTTTGTGAGGGCGTTGTATGATTTTATTTTTAAAATGTCCCTTTTTCTTTTTTTCTTGTGTATACTCCTTGTATTGCTTAATGTGCTCCAGTATGCTGGCCAACGAACTAGCACCATATACCGAACTGGCAAGTATAATTGCATTTACAGTGTATATCAATTTGCTCTTTAATGAAGCCGTTAACTTGTTTGAGATTGTGTTTAATAAGGTTTACTTATCTGAACATACATCTTCCACGTTTCTGGTGTTTTCAAGTTAAACATATTAAGAGAAAAGGCAAGTCAGCTATACGTCGGTTGTGGGTGGGGAAATTTAACGCTAGTTCCACACATTATGGACATTTCTCAATAATTTAAAAGATGCATATTTTAGTGATATAGATTGCAGCTTATTGCAATCAGTATACGTTTTAAGTAAAATCATTATTATATGTAAATGCTCATTTCTTTATATTTTTTTTCTGATGTTTAGTACTGGATGTTGAGATATTTAAGTTGCTGGCGAGGTTAGATGAACGTTGGCACCTATTGTTTAATTTATTTGATAACCATATGATGCTCTTAACATACTACTAACTGACAATATCATTGTATTTATTTTAGTACGTTGTGCTTTGCCATAGTTGTGTCATATATTGTTTATTGTATCAATGTGTTTGTATCGTTACCCAGTTATTCCCGATTTGAACATTTTTAAATTTGTCTACTAAAGTACATTACAGTGAGTGTCCATTTTTATGATTGTCTCACAGTTTCATGCATTTTATGGTATGTTTTAATGACTCTTACAAAAATATAACTCGGTGACATTTTTTCTTTCAAACGATGCATAACGTCTTATTAATAATTACATTATTTATTTTGTAAACATCTTGTTATTTTTATTTTATTCTTATTAAAGTTAAATTTCTTATCTTGACGATGAGCTGTATATGCTTAAGTCGCAAATAAATTATCCGTTCTATATATTTAATGGCTTCTGATGAGGAAACGAATTAGGTGCATCAGACAACCCGATCGAACAGAACACACAGACACATTTGGTTTCAACATTGTTTTGCATAAATGATGTCACCCTGCAAAACTAAGCAGGCAAAGATAACACGAAAAGCCGTTAATATGCTTTTATATTTATATTACACTTTTAGTGAAAGTATATCTACTCGTATTTGGATTTAAATCGAAAAGGCGATTTTATTTGCATATACTGCGATACAAGATAACGTAATTACTACATTTTATAGACATTATATTTGTCAGGCATTATACAACTGGTATAACGCAAAGTTCGTGAGTACTCTCCACATTCTCAAATTCATGTCAACGAACTTCCGGTAGGATAACCGTCTGAACAAATTCAATTATCTGTGTAAGAACAAAGGTCACACTCTTACAAAGCAGAAAGACATTATTTTCATTAAAAAAAAACTGTTGTCTCGCAAGAAACGGATTACACAAAATCTCTGTAATGAGATTCGCATTTAATCGGTCAATGTTAACAGCAGCCAGAGAAGCTGCGCTTTAAAAAGTGTATATACTATATTTTGTATTTTACTTATTATTAAGTATCTTGTTTCTATTAGCTAGTATTTATTTTATACGACACATTTCGTTTTCACGTGGTTTGCATAAATGATGCCACACTGCATAAATAAACACGTAATATAATAGTTTTTCAAAGATTACATGAAAGGCTGTAAATATGGTTTTAAATTTCTACTACATTTTTAGTGAAAGTATATTTTGACTCATATTTGGTGTTAAATGGAACGGCGATTTTAGTTGCATACACTGAGATGCAAGATATCGTAATGTCTTCGTGTGTACTCTCCACATTCTTCAGCTCATTTCAACGATCTTCCGGGAGGATAACCGTCTGAACCAATTCAGTGATCTTCATAAGAACAAACGCCACCCTCTAACAAAGCAGACTGCAATTTTTTTCATCAAATAAGACTGTTATATCGCAAGAAACGGTTTACAAAAAAACTTTTTAATGAGATTCATATTTAATGGGTCCATGTGAACAGCAGCCAGAGAAGCTGCGCTTTGAAACGTTTATATACGATATTTTGTATTATACGTATTATTAAGTACCATCTTGTTACTATCAGTTAGTTTAATACGACGGAGGACAACACATTCAACTCTATATAACACTTAATATACATCCTGGGGTCATAGACTTGGAACGGTCAATGCAAAGCAAAGATCAGCTGACAACTATCTGTATTAAGTGAAAATAACACTTATTGATATTAAGATTAATTACTTAATCTATTATTAAGATTGGAAGTGTTAAGTGTAAAGTCTACCTTTATTATATAATTTTTAAACTGCCAAATTGACTTGATACATATTTTGTCGCCATAAAAAAAATCAATAAATATGCAAGTTATTAAAATGTTAGTAAAGCTGAGAGAGCGCTTAACATACCAGTTGTTTCGTTGCAGAAAATTTGAACTTTGCTGTGAGAACTATGTGAGGTATTTTATTAATTTGTTACATCTTATTGAGATTCAAGATAAAGCGTTTATATCTTCTTAATTTTGTCGTTAGGGCATTCAAGCTTTTTAGCGAACATGTGGAAAAAGTTATAAAGTGAATGTTAATCATGCCTTAAACTAAACATATGTCAAAAACACCCGTGTTCTTTAAAAAAAAACATGTATTCGTTATTGTTCGTGTACTATGAAGGCTTACAAAGATTCCAAAGATGTTCGAAAATGATACAATGGCAGTTTCCTTTTCAATCTCCCATAGAACAGTAGTTATTCACTGATGTCATATTTAATGTAGCCAGTTTTAGAATACTTTACATTTATATGAGAATGGTGCTTTTGTAGTGCCAAAAAAAAATAAGTAAATCTTTAAACTTGTGATTTTGTCAATAATAGTTATATGTTATATTGCCATTTTAGTACTGGCTTACAAAATGTGTATTCAATCTTTGTGGACCTTAATATTCTGTAGAATAATTTTGAAAGCACCCAGACTTATGATGATGGAATAATGTTTGTCTTTTATAGTTTTGGTCTTATTAATACACAAATACACTTGTGATACTGGTAATATTACATATAAAATATACGGTTTTTTCAGTGACGTATTTATATGATGATAAATATTGATAGTTTTACAGTTATACTCACAAAAATGAAAAAGTTGCAAAAGAAAAATGTTTAAGTTAACGAATTGTTTGTTATTTCCTGCATGGTTGTTTGGTCTCAATATTGTAAATGGACGCTCAACATAGAATCAAATTTGTATGGCCTTATCTCGCTCGTTTTATTGAATTATTTTATGAGATATGAATGAACAGAGGGCACCTGATTTACCATAACTATTTAATTGTCCGGACGTTAGCAAATTAGACGTCTAGGGATATTATTGTGTAAATGATATGATTGTATTCTAATTTTATGATTAAGTTGCATTAGTTTACTTCGTAATGAAGTCATTATATGTGCCTGTGTCGCTGAATAATCATTCATCATTGCGCTATTTCAACCAATAAGTAAATGCAGTGCAAATGTAATGGCACAGAGACCTTCTATATCGAGTAATTCAGTGTCTGTTTCGCCAAGAAATATGTAACCATTTACCATTTCAGCATGCAGTGTTACCGGTTCCGTTTAAGCACATCCTCAAGTTTACATGTATTATTCGCAAATGTCTATACTTAATCAATCTAGTTGATGCATGTATTAATAGGAAGTCGCATGTGTCCGAGATTATAAATTATGCTTATATTATGATAAGGTGTTTCTGAAAATTGATCATTTTGATTTCTTTTTTTTCAAAGCAATGTGAAATTAGTCAAAGTTCCTTAGTTTCGATAAAAATTAATACAAATCCGTGTTGCGTTTGGAAATGATTTAAATAGTAATCAAACGTAATCTTACGATTATGCTTGTTGAAATTGAGTCATTCAACGAAATAATTCCGAGTTTTTCCAGAATTGATAGTTCTTAGAAAAGAATATTGGAGTAACGGTTCATATGACAAGTGTCTACATCAACAATCAAATAAGAGTTTGTGAAACTTACGCATATTAAGCGAAAAAAACAATCAGTATTTCAGTAATTATTGAATAAATGTATTAATTTCAGTTTCTCTGTGTATGATTTGTCTCTTTATATGAAATTAGTGAAATTAAAATTTGATAATTTATGAATTATGAATCTAAACTATTATCAAACCAGTGCTGTCATTGTCGTACACGATACTTCTAACAGTATTTGATATTTGTCGGTACAATTAGAGTTATGGCTCTAACGCCATGTAATCCCCTACAACACCTCAGTAAGAGCTATATACCTATGAAGTATCACGGCGATGACATCATTCGTCAACATTGGCGTGTGCGGTCCATATTTAGAGGTCTATATATAAATATATATATATAAGTGCCTGTCCATACAGCTTTGATTACCCATTTCACATATTAAGGATCTTAACCGGTCATAGAGATAAAGTACACGTATATGTGAGGCACAATCAATTATATATATAATACTAGGATGGTGATAAAATATTTATGGAATGAACGTTATTTTCTAATTGTATCGGTTATAATTGTTGTATACCAATATTATCAAAGATAAAAATACCAGACATTTTATCACAATAAACACTTTTCTTAATAGCATCTCATCGTGTTTAAGACAATACATCAATTTGAACCATAATTGTAAATAAGCTGAAAACAGACGGTGTTATTTGGTTGTAGATATAAAGCATAAGTCTATAATTGACAGTAGTTTCGAATGCTGAGTAAATGTTCCTTCGAAGGAATTATTTGCCCGTGTCAAGAGACATTTTTTTACTAATGTGTTTTTTTTAAGAACTCATCGACTTGCTACGTTATTCTACACGGTTAACCTATACTACGAGACCTTGGTGGCGAATAACTCTAAAAGAAATGAGAAGTCATTATATGACTACACCTAGGGAATAATCAAACGCATTAAGGTGCCGCAGTGCCAGAAGATGCGTACAACTTCTACCAAGTTATATCACCTGGTCAAAGCGATTTATAAAACTAGTAAATTTCAGCGGTAGTAAAACAACAAGAAAATTGATTTTGGATGTTGATACTGCAAAGTTCATCGCTTGTAGAGTTATTTTCTATGTTTCCAATTTGGCGGTAATATTGTCTTGAGATTTAATTTTCAATAAAATGTCGAAACAAAATGTCCCTGAAATTAAGATTAAAAACTGTATATTTAATGAAATATGCACGACATCGTGTGTTCTGCTGTTTAAATCAGTGTTATATGATATATGTCTGACAATCAACACATAACACAAACTTATTCAATTCGTAAATTTTATTTAAACAATTTTGCTTAATATAAAAATTTAAAGCTAAGAATAACAATTCAGAAATCTTACATAAAAAACTTTTTTCTATAACAAGTTTCAAAATAAAATTATTTAATCGGAAATCAGCACATATGAACGTCTATGTATATTATGCATTTCGTGCAAAAAGTAAGTACCTTCATATCTTGAATAAAAGAAACGAAGTTTTGCATTTGCTTATTTAACAATACGCACAACAAGCAGATATTAATTTATCGCGACTGTAGGTATGTTAAATTGTTGTTTTCACTTCATCACATATGTAAATATTACCGATGTATACCATAGATTTCTGAATCGATGTCTTCTACGAACAATCAATACTGTAGATATTGTCAGGGACATGACAAATGATGAAGTATAATAAACCGAATATATTTACCTTCTTTGCGTGTCGTAAACATGTTATCTTTGTTTATACACATGTCAATTTTTGATAATTAGATTTTTTCATATTAACAATTATATATATATAATCTAAAAAGTGTAATTGTGTTTCGTTATAATTGAAAATTAAAGTATATTTGGTGAAGTTTGTAGGTGTAAAAATTCACTCACCCGATTGATTTCTCGATTAAAACTTTGATCCAGGCGAAAATGCTTTTCGAAATTCTCCCCAGATGCGGCAACCTCTTTTTCAGATCTGACAGCGACTTGATATTGTTACAAGTGCTAAGCCTTGTCTGTAAGGGACGTGATTAGATTGTTGATGCTTGATTTTATATAATTCCCGGATCATAACCGTAACTAGTCAATTAGATTCACGTAAGGTAACTATTTAACATTTAATTCCTTTTTTTCGTCCCACACATGTCAAACGGCTTGACATTCGCGACTTCTTTGAAGACAAAGCAAGTTAATGTAGAGTTCACTGTGATAAAGGTGAAACTTAGGGCGACTATAAAGTAAGTAAGGGCGACCTGATTTCGTCAGCAAGTAGCCTTGCAGGGCGAGAGGCTTAATACCGATTTTAACACTTCTCATCGAATCATAATTTTTAACGTCAATGATTAAACATGCATTATTTATATGTATAAAATATGTAATGTTTGTATCATTTACTATTTAGTGTTTGAAAATATTTATTTGCATTGAGCCTCCGTTTATTATGTTATGAGCTACCAACGTGAAAGTTTAACGATAAGAACGTACGCATAAATGCGTTGATATTCGGTTAATTAAATGTGTGTGGTATAAGTGTGCGCATATATACTATTACCTGTGACTCCTCAAACAAGTTAAAACGTGATTCAATTACTCAATTCATTTTATAGTTTGTTTTTATTTTGATATTAACATATATACTTTGCATTGACCAAGGGATAATTCAATACTTTTGACTACTGTTAAGATTCGGTAGATAACATTGGAATACAAAACGGTACTCATTATACATGTGGTTGACAAAATTGGAGTACAAAAGGTCCGCATAAAATAGGTTCCTGTTTTGTAGTTCGTAAGGGTTTTAACAATGCCTTAACTCATAAACTTTTTTTCCGAAGTAAGCATTTTATTAAACACCAATTCTTATTGTTCCTTTAATGCTGTTTCCATGTCATCTTCAATGTAACTTGCATCGGCTGTAAGGTACGTATTCCATGTCGAATAAACTATTAAAATATAAATTGAATAACGAAATTATTGAATTACAGCCCAACCTTAGATGGCTGCAAAAAATAATAATCCCCCATTTTAAATTGTACAGAATATAACAAACACGTATTGGGGATTTTTTATTGCACTTCAAGTTTATGTAACAATGTACGAAATAAACTATGTAAAATATTAAAACATGCTATCGCAACTGACTTATAATAAGTAAATACGTATATATAATTATCTGTACTGTAAATGTGAATTCCAAATTTAATTTAATCAAAATTATATCATGTCCATGATACTCTCTTAAGAGTCATCCCCACGGGTCTTAAAACAATGCACAATCAACCCTCATTTTATCACTACAACATAAATACTTTGTTCTATAAGTGTGCCTGCTATTTAACTATACAAGTACAATTGTTTGGTACATATTCGTTTAAATCGTTTTAGAAACTACATCCCATTCAAAATTTGGAGAAAAACGTATATTGCAAAGTCGTTTGTTTTAACAATCAGAACAGCTTTAGAGAAACAGAATTTATTTTGATTGAACCTGTGGCATTAGTAACTATGAGGTATTTGTGTTTTATATCCTGATAGACATGTGGCTCGGTTGAGTTATTCTTGTGAGGTTACGAGTGTAAGTAGGTTTTTGAAAATGTTTCCGCTATTTTCCATCTTGAACGCAATTATTCTTCTTTTAGTGAATACGACGGGCTTAAGATTTATTCCCATTTGATGATCAATATGCATTAGCAAAGTGCTTGATCATTATCTGCGTTTGCATATCTGAATATTCATCATTATGCAATTACAACAAATACGTAAATGTCAATAATTTAAATGAATTAAATGGTTATCTCGCCTAGATACATTGGGTATCTATGAAACTGTACGAATAGAGACTTGAGATCATTTAAAAGAGACTATGTCACAGATAATATATAAAATATGTATAGAGATATAAACCAGCAAGTGTGCCAGGTCTGTGAGGAGAGACGATAAAACTATACTTAAGTTCCGAAAACAAAAACGTGATATATGAAGTGGCTTGCAATTCTTCTTACAGACAAACATTCCGTAAATTATTGTGTTCAATCATCTGCCTTCATAGATCTTCAGTATTCCTTCACAAACCGTTCTGCAACATTTCCGTTGAATTGATTAATGGCAAGTGCATCCGAATGAATTACATGTTCCCGACCTAATACTCGCCAATCTCTTGCACGACGGTTACATTACATTTACCTCTGTGTTGGGCTCAGAACGGACTATTTTTATGAGAGCGTCTCATTCATGTGATGATCATTCCAAGCGTTCATCATGAAGGTTACAGTATACTAAACAATCTCTTGCACGACGGTTACATTACATTCACTGCTTTCAAGAAAACCATCTCATACCATAATATCTTATATCAGTCTTTATTCATTATTTTGATATGGTTGTTTGATGTTAACAAACCTACATTTTTGTGTCACAGAATATTTAAAATCTACAATTACTGGGTATATATTTGAAAGTAAATCTGAAAGGGCAATATATACAATATAAAAAGGTAGTATAAGAGACAAAACAGCACATTCACAATGTTCAATCTATGCAGTTATTGATAATCAGAGAAAAATCACAATTCTAAACGATAAATATTGGAAGTGCTTATATCTTAATCGAAACAAAATACTTATTTGCCAGTCTCTTGGAGCTATTTAAGTACAGAATTACCCCATAAAGGCTAGATTTTTGCAAAACCTACTTATCTGTGGGTACAAAGCTTTCAAAATCACTTACCATATAAATTCTTATTATTTTAATGAATCTATCACTTGTTGATTCAATCAGTCAGCCTTATTTGTGCTGAAGGTGTTAATAATTTTTTCCAAAGGAGGAGACCTGGATAACACCTGTTCACGAAACATGAATACCGGTACAAGTTTTTTCTGGAATAACGCATGTATTGTCGACATGTGGGTCACTGTAGTTTAATATTTTTCATACACTTCAAATTCAAAAAATCCGCTTGATCAAACAAAGTTTGGGCACACCTTAGACGATAAACATAGAATCAAATTGTATGGCCGTGTTTCAAAATGAGGCAATAGTCAAGTGATATACTGTCAATTTGCCATTTAACAACTCTAATGACAAGGGTTGGTATTATATTTTTGTCTGCAAAATATATCAATAATGCAACACATTATGTCACCATCATTAGTGTATAGCTTAAAATTTGTATAAATATGAAATTCTGCTTGTTTTCAGGAAATACACTGCATTAATATTTATGGAAAAAAAACATTTCCACAATAGAAAGGCATTTGTTCACCAGTATCATAATCATTAGAAAAGTGTCAAAATCGGACAATTGTGAAGAGTTCAAATGTGAACAAGAGCACCGTCTAGCGGGTGCAGACCGCTCTTCAATTTTTCTTTTTAAAGGTGAAGGGACCTATATTAATACTTCAATCAAAAGGGGCAAGATCGCCGTGGCGTAGTGGATATGGTGTCCGCCTAGCGATCTGGAGGTCATGGGTTCGAATCCCACTGGGAGCGTTTCTTTGATCTCCCTCAAAGACACCAAGTACTGGTTATAGTCCCAGGAAACGGACTCGAGAGCGTTTATATAAGCCTACGGCTTTCGATGCAATCGAGCTAAAATAAATAGGTTTAAACTAAAAGGTCAAATTCAACTTGCCAGGTACAGGACCCTCATGATAGTAAGAAAGTATCTAAAGTTTTAAAGCAATAGCCTTGATACTTCAGAAGTAAAGTGGATCTAAATACAAAATTTAACGAAATATTTAAACTTACTGAGTCAAAAAAGGGCCATAATTCCATCAAAATGCCAACCGGAGTTATGCAACTTGTTCTGTACAGTTCCCGTATGATAGTTAGTAAGTGTTGCAAGTATGAAAGCAAAAGCTTTGAAACTTTAGGAATAAAGTGAACCTAAACACAAAATTTTACCAAATTTTCAATTTTCTAAGTATAAAAGGGGCAATAATTCTGTCAAAATGCCAGTCAGAGTAAAATAACTTTGCCTGTACAGTCCCCTTATGACAGTTAGTAAGTGTTGCAAGTATGAAAGCAATAACTTTGATACTTTAGGAATAAAGTGGACCTAAACACAAAACTTAACCAAATTTTCAATTTTCTGAGTATAAAAAGGGCACATAATTCTGTAAAAATGCCAGCCAGAGGTATGTGACTTTGCCTGCCCAGTCCCCTCATGATAGTAAGTAAGTGTGCCATGTTTGAATGCGAAAGCTTTGATTCTTTATGAGAAAAGTGCCTAAACACAAAACTTAACCTAAACACAAATCTTTACCAGAGGCCGACGCTTAGGTGATGACAATAGCTCATAGTTTTGTTTCAAAAAATAGATGAGCTTAAAAGGGGATAAGTGATAATGAAGAAACATTCTACAGAAAAAGTTAAGTAGCTGCATTCCTACACTGATCTGATTGCCAAAACCCAGGACATAAAATATAAATCATTATTTAATGGCTTTTCAACAACATGGGAATCCAGTTCCAAGCCACATACTGCACGAGTTCAATAAGAAGATATCCAGATATCAGTTGTAAACCCATAATTGTTTTTGCCTCTTTTTAGACGGTTCATGTGCACACATACACAATTCTCATTGTTTACTCACAATAGTAAACCTTAAATTCACAAATGTGGTCATGGATAAAAAGGAATTTTAGGCAATGTCATCAATGGTTTAATGGTTGTGTGAGTCGTAGTATGACATTTGTCAAGTTTTTATTACTTAGATGTATTAAAATACCTGTACATTACTATAATCAGTTATTATCAAGTTATTTAAATTGTTATAAATTGTAAAATTGTTGTATACATGTAATTATTGAGTTTATTTCGTTATCTACTTTTTTGCGTTATGCTGTGTTTGTAATGTATTGAGTATATTGAAACCATAAATGTTATTCTTTTGCATTTGAATTTTGCGTGATAGTTTAAGTGCCTGAAACGAATTAAAATGATGTCATTCATAAGGTTGATGTCTTTTTATTTATGTAAAAACAAAGATTATTTTCAATACATTTGCATGTTGATTTTAAGGATAAAGTAAAGCAAATACAATAAAAGCAAATACAATCATTTGTCCAAAATGCATCTCCTCTGAAGCCCTGCTGGGATTTGAACCCAGACCTCTTTCCTCTGGCAAGGAAAGTATTCTATCTTGAAATACGAGGGCATGTTAGAGGAAAATTAGCATTTTTAAGATTATTAACCTTAACAAATAGTTTATGTGTGGTATAATGTAAAACTTTCCTTAAGATAATGTTTCACTGGATCTTTTTTACATAACACACATCTGTGAATCTGCAATGCATTACAGTTTAACTTCAGTTTGTTGCATTGTTCATGTAATTTCAAGTTTTGTGTTTATCCTTATTGAATGGTATCTCCTAAACTCAGGTGTTTAATACTGTTATTAAAATCTAACAAGATAGTATGGTTTTGTTTTTCGCTGTTAATATCCCAGAAATATGCCACCATTTTAATGGACTTGTTCTCATGTTTTAGTTTCTTTAATAATGTCAATTTTGTTTGACTACCACAATGGAAATATCAAAATACTGAAACACCAATATAATTACAGGAATCTTATAAGAAAAAAGAAATAGTTTTTTTTTATCAGTCTGTGAACAGTTCTTATTAAAAGAATACATTTGCTAGTATCAAACCTTTCAGTACAAGTACATAATTAAATAATTGAAGTGTGGAATTTCCTGTAACATGTAAATCAGATGACTATAAATGAAGGGATCAAAGGTTGACTTTTCGCTACACTCACAGGTGGTGGTAATGTTTGAACTTATCTTTGTAATTTCAGTAATGCTCATCTGAAACTGGAGTGTTGAGAAAGGACAGTAACCACCAATGGTCATTTGGTAATTGTTGGTTCAGGTACAACATTTTAGTACCCCAAGTACTCTTAAGTATACCAGGGGTATGACAAATATACTAAAAAGTAACCCCGAGTATGGCAAGTTGCCTTTAACTGTATTTTCCTAAGCCGGGTAAATTGTAGTATACTTCAGAGTACCCGGGGTACTTTCAAGTGAAGTACATGTAGCACCTGAACCGACAACGACTGGAGCCTATCATATTGTAATAAGGAGGATATTTGATCATCTTAAATATGCCGTTCTTCACAGGCAGTCTTTTATGTCATATATTTAAAATAAAATCACTAGCCTGAGAACACATTTTGCTTTTTGTCCAATTGGTTCACATTTATTTTGTCAGAGGTAAAAAGCAGGTGTGTATGGATGTCATCTTCTAGTTTAAAGGGTGGAAATCATATGCATGGGTAATACAGAAATAATAATTAAGTCTACATGCTGAAATATTGATTTTTATCACAAACCAACTGGTCCGTATGAATAATGTTCAAGAGCCCTCTACAACTAAGTACTAATCATAATTATTTTCCCTTATACAACTTTGTTTGATAAATACAACAGAACTGACCGTCTCCTCTTTGTAAATACACGTTTGCCGTCGAAGCAATGCCTAACGTCACTCAATTTGTTCATTTGTTTACATTTGTTAAGTGCGCGGAATGATTCCATCTGCGTAAATGGGCAATAAAATAGTTCCAAAGAGTTGCATTAAAACTACCAAGATTTTGCACGATGTATCGTTAATTTAAAATACCTATTTCATTATTTAACGCCTCTGATCCTAAAAATCCAATCAAATATACTTTGAATGCGTTTGTTCGGTTTTGACAAGATTATGGACAAGATTCTTGTCCAATATGGCCGCTGAGCCCAACGCAGAGGTGTATGTGAGAGCAAGGAACGACAACTCTGCGTGGAGATTAAATATTCGCATCAACAAAGCTAAAGAGCTGACACTAATTATCATATTGCACCTTTACCATTATGTGCTGTCGTGGCTACCCCTTGCGGTCCAGTGATGTCATTATGACAAGGACATGCTGACTATGTATTAAATGGTGATACCATTTATTTATACATAACATTCACTTAAATAGTGGCACTCATTATAATGATAAATGGTTTTTTTTTCAAATACCTTGTTTACATACATCTCATCAACGAATCAAAAAACGTTATATGGTGAATTCAATTAAAAATATGTAAACAATATTCAAACGTAAACTTTTATAATTTTCACTGAAAGAGTATCACATGTATTAAGGGAGTTAAATAATATAGCTTATATTTTAAATGAAAATGTGCCTGAACAATAGATTTTGACTCATTTGGCGGTTTTAATTTGAGTAAAATAGTGTTAATAAACCTTATCTGATTATAACCCCTGTGGCCATGTCAATTATCGGATAAACTTCTTGCAAACAACAAGGTTAGTGTGTTTTTTTTTTTTGGTTTTAAGCTGTGTTTTTGTTCTGTCACATTATGTGGAATTGGTCTGCAAACGATATATCACATGTTAATTAAACAACATCCAGTGCGCATGGCTACTGTTTTTATAGTGTTTGCTTCCATTTTCTGATTTTTAAGTGATACTTGATTTTTCATCTGGAAGTTGTCAAAAGCGAAATATGTAGTAAGTTGTTGAAACTATGGCGATTGTGTTAAGTATTTTTACGAGTGATGGGCCAGATATGGATCAGTAAGTCCCATTACGAGAATGTCCTAAGTGCCAATGAACATGGAAATTACAAATCAAAACCTGCCCATGCACGTTATGTTGATGAAAAAAAATAGTTTAAGAGTATGCTAGTAAAATACATAACCTTCGCCCTGAAGACAGCCTCACTGTTTGACGTGGACTGTTTTTACCTCAGCCATATTACACGATTGTGAATGACATTATTGAAGTGTGAGTGAAGAGTGCACATAAGCAAACTACAGTTATGTATCTTAAAGCACTTAGAAACAAAAAAAAAGTATGCCCCCAAACTGCAGAACCTACAACAGCTACTGATATGTGTCAGAAATGTTTGGCAAGTTTAAAAAGTACTCATATATCAGATGAAAAAAGCATTACATTCTCAGTGACTATACAATTTATGTTGACAACTAAGCAACGAAAACTCTTCAATGACCAGTTTCATTGTAGTAAACCTGTGTACTGTCTATAGTTAATGGTACATGAAAATATATTATTACATTTTTATTCAAACAACAAGTATTATCCATAAAATTAGTGCTTGTTCACGTTCATTAAGTTTTGAGATTATTTTCACGGAGACAACAAACAAACGCGGAGAATTATGAATTTGACAGTTGTTTACAATAAATGAGAATATATACTCACGTATCATTGATCGCACCAAGTTCTTGTTTCGCACGAACGGCGTCCATACCAGCAGGAAATTTGACAAATTCAACACTCTAGCTGTCAAAATGCCACTGACCTGTGCACTCACACGGCTAAATGTTGCCTGTGACAGGCCAGTTCTATATTGGAGGTCGCAACGTACCGGGAAGGTATACACACTGCAAGGGCGACCGGAACTGGCAGGCTCCGCATCGTATTGAGGCTCAACTATTCCTTGCAAATATTGCAAATAAATACAATTCCCGGGTAAAACGATACCGTTTGTTAAGTTCAATATCCTATAAATCTCCAAAGGGTTTGGACGATCTAGAAACACTGTTTCAATTATATTATTATAAGTACGCAAGTAGCGCGTGCGGCGGCCATTTTGTAAAGTAAACGCTCAAACGACGTTACGTCATGATTTTATAACGTAAGTCTAAACATTGTAGACTTAGCATTTGAGACTTATCTTACTGAGTCTGAGTCTAAAACTTACCATTTTATGTTTCGCGAATTAAGTTTTGTAAGGCTGAGTCTGAGTCTGAGTCAGAATCTTGAGCTGAGTCTAAGACTTGAGACTTACCTACATTGGTGAATACTGCTCCAGATGTTTTATCTCCATAACAAATTCATATTGTTAACAACTATTTTAAATAATGTTATAGAGATAAGGTACCACATATAAGCAATCGTTTGTGCTTTGTCCTGAAACATACCACAAACACATTTTAATTATGAATATTGCTTCGTACATGTCATGTGATAAATGATCATAATTATAAATGTATATGGCGAATCTATCTGCAAATGTAAGGAATACAAATACAACATATATATTTAGTGAAATAAATCTCAATTCTATAATAACTATCCATGAAATAAAAATTGGTTCATATTGTTTACAGGCGCAGAACAATGTTCACTTGATACCACGGTGCGTTAATCGTGGGATTTCGCACTTTCTGTGCACCATCCACATCATGTACGTAGAGCTAGTTTGCCTAAGCAAGATACGCGCTCGGGATGTGCGCTGAAGGAACAGGTTTGTCATGTCATGGCAATCATTTTTAAAAACGCCTTTTGTCATTCCGGCGTGATGTAACCCTTCGCACGCCACCAAGAAAGACAGATATGGCAGAAATCAGCAATCATAATTATATTCTTAAAGAAACAACAATAATGTGACTGAATTACAAGACATCTCTTCCGAATATCTCTTTTGATGTGACACTTATCTACACAAAGACATTATGTATATCGCATGCTTTTAACAAATCGATGTACATTGCCTCTCATTATTCCTATCGTGACATGAAAGATTAATGGATCACAAGAACGCCTTAAGGTTCAAATAAATCCATTATTGCATGTTGGCGAATGCTGTAGAAGATATTACCATTGACTAACGGTATTCGGTATATTAAAGTTGCCTACACTAGTATCAGTTTTTCTTCAATAACCATACATAATAATTAAGTGATTTGTAAATGATTGTGTACGCGAGGTTTTGTTGAAATCATCAAAATGATTATCTACATCAATATATAGTTTAACATCCAATTAAAATAAACATTAAATATGGTTTGCAATATTAAAGCTTAAGGAAGAGCGCAGTAAACTACAAGGCTAATATTAAGAACCTTCTTCTTAATGACAAGACATAAACGAATTGGTTGGTAAGATAAACATACTTATCGGTTGTAAGGTTGTACAAGTATCACGTACATACGCTGATACAAAAAACAATTCTTTATGAGAAGATTTTTCAATTAAGTATAAAATTACTCCCACAGGAAAAAAAAAGTGTTCCAGAAAAGACAATGCACACAGATCATGCATACAAAACGGAATCGGTATACTATTCCTTCTTTTACTTCTTCTCTGTCGCCCTATACATTTGGCATCTCGTTTGTTCTTCTATAAAGCGCACAGATAGTCATAGAGTACCTACATTCAGGCGCACAGGCTCTGGCCATACGTCCTGGCTCAGTGGTTGGTGGTCCATACATTCATGTAGGATTTGTTCAGCCGTCTTGTCATCTGGTCGGATTTACCACAACGACATTTGCTAGATGGCACTTGTTTCGACGTACATTTTGTATTCAGGGTTATCACCGTCATGCACCAATGCTATAAAGCATACTTAAGAGTTATCAGATAGAATTTGCAAACACGCAAGTTTGGGTCAATACCACAATTGTACATATATTATAGATAATTATTAAACTTGCATTGATGCTGTAAGGTTTTGTATTTCACAGCATAATATTTCCAATTCATTATGCAAAATGTAATTTTGTGGTCAAATTGAACTTCACCCGACATGAACGATATGGTCAGACCTTATTCGGAACTCAATTTATCCCAAGGTACAAACATTGTTTGGATGTTATATGCACTTGTGTCACACGGATATTCTCAAATTGACAAAAAAGATCATTTTAAATTAAATGACAATATAAAACCCCATGGATTCAGTATGAAGAAGTGAAACTCAAGAAGCTGCAGCAGTATTGCAGTTTTATCATACACACCTCTGTGGTCCTTTATTTATTTATTTCAGGTCAACTTTATTTTTTCCACATATAAATTATTGGAACAAACAACAACAGTGATTACAGAGTTCTGAATAACAATTTTGGGAGTAAATGTTTTTATCATTGAAGGTGTCTCTTAAACAAACATGGCCCTTAATAAAGGGAGGGTCGACACTATAACATCAAAACACTTAACGTGTAGTTATTATCTTTTGTTTATTATAAGTACAGACGGTTAATTTATTTTGTCTGTAACTGTTATCTTGCTAATTTAATCGAGAAATTATTTGAAAAATAAAAACTTCTTGATTGTTTATAGTAAATATTCACTAAATTTCACTTTGCAAGTATTACTTAACCTATAAGCGATTGAGACGCCGCAAGGGATTTATTCCCATTAGATGATGAAATGGATTAACAAAGGGCATCTCTTTATTTTGCATTCGACGTATATTCTACGATATCAAAATTGTAATATCCCATATTGAAGCTCTTCTTGTCTAGTCTCATTGATTCCCAGTATTCATCAAGATGTTCGTCTCATGCTTAATATAGCAAACAACAGTCTCCGGGAACTGTTTCAGGTGAAGAACTGGGATAACCACCTTGGAACGGTCAATGCAAAGCAACCATTTAGATGCTTTTTCTGACAGGTTTGAACGTTTGACAATATATCAATATTTCCTTAATCTGTCCCACCAGATTTTTTGACGGCTTTTTCAGGCCACCCGAGCTGGCTGTGCACGGTCTTAAGAAATATTGTTCCGTAAGCCTAACTATAAACCAATAATTATACATGTTTTCTCAGGCTATCGTAGTTCCGATAGATCAAATTTAAAGTAACAGAATCGTCTAAATATTTAAAATACCTCGCATAGAAGTCCATGGTAATTCTATTTGAATCTTCAAACTTTCATAGGGGCTCTTGTCCAGCATGTTGTTCGATGATCAGCTACCGAATAAAGCCTAAACGCTGCCCTGCTTTAGAGCTTTTCTCTTCCTATAAGACTTATAAAACCGATTCACTAAGCAGACCTACGGATATAGACCTTCAGAATTGTTTTAAAGCCCCCCCCCCTCGAGTCCTAATCAAAAGTAATGGACTGGTATAAACCTTTTCAGAGCCGCGAATCCATTTAAAGTCTTTTTACGGTGATGACTCTACGACAACGCGATGAAAAATATGAACCATTCGGTACAATTATGAAATCCGTCGGTAATTACTATAACGTATACACGATTTCCGCATTTAAATTTATACTCATTAACTCGAACTAGTTAACACAGCTAAATTTTGTATTTGAATGTTGTTAAAAATATTCTTCATGCAATAAGTTGATCGTTTACAACTGATATTAAAATGTGTAACATCTCACTTTTCTTTTGGGGTTTTCAATTGGGTACACAATAGCCTATCTATGTCATTTATACCGTGTAATATAAGGAGACAAAAACGTGATCAATATGATTATTACACACGAACTTAAAAAGAGCACATACATCATTATTACATTTATTCTATTGTTTATTTTGCTATTTCTCTAGTGAAAGTCTCATACAAGTCTTTATATAGGCTGTATTTTCATTAATAAAACGTTTAACATATCAATTCAATGTTTGTGCGAATTTTATTCAAGTAAGTTAATTGGTTGTTCAATTGTAGGGAAAATATTTTTCTTTTTTTTTAACGCTGAATTGTATTTTATCGAAATAAACGCCAAGTCAACAACTTTGTTTTTGCAGCAACAAATTGGCACATAACAGACGTACATTTAAGTGTTCGAATATCAGTTAGACCTAAATAAGGCTTATAGCAAATAAGGCACGATCTTCATAGCCAATGTCATCATATTCAATACCTTGAAACACGATGTAAATCAGAAGTGTTGATGAGGTGTGAATGTTCTACAAAAGAAGCCATTTCTGTCTTCGCCGTTATACAGTGAAACAAGGCAACACGATATTGGAATATGCTATCAAAGAAACCATGTTTGTTTGAAACATTTACATGCATATTATGATGTAACGCTTTAGATATATGCATGGCTAATTTATAACGCGACCGATTAATCGAGGGAAATATTGATAGAAGACGTGTAATAACATGACTATTAGCTTAAAGTGTGTTGTGTACGTGTATCATTAATATAAATGATTCAAATACCAAAATGAGATTAAATGCGTTAGACGTTTAATTGAATAGCAACTCCTCTACCAATCACATCGACCATGTCGTACAGATTGGATGGTTAGATTTAATGTTTGACTTAATATTTGTGTTCCTTCAATATTAACATTTCTGGAAAGTGTGAACTCTTTTGTTAAAGATTCGAATATAAGTAGAACCTAATTTTCATCAACAAATCTCAACTTCTTGTTCAACGCCAAAGAAAGTAATTGAAACAAAATATGCTATGTACATATTTTGAATAGCATAATGAGCATGGACATTAAATTATAATTATATGTGTCTTGTTGTATTCAGGCTTCTCACGTTTGGAACATGTTATTGTTTTTGTTTAATTTTTACCATTTTATTGTTGACCTCTTCAAGTATATTGTATGCATTTGTTTGCCCAAACGTTGCAAATAGAATATTTGTACAAGTCTTTGTGAGTTATTCTGCACAAAAGACCTTTAAGCAAAACGATCATGTTGTTAACTGTCTAGAGCACACATATTTCATTCAATATGCATTGCTATGATTAATAAGCCATTCCCTTTATATTTGGTACAATGTTACTTAATATCAGAGATGATGGTTATAAATAGTTAATCTTGCTTTTTACACGTATGATCTCGTTGAGTAAGGTATGTACTGTTAAAATAATAAGTAAATATCACAATCGAATTTAGGAAACTAAAATATATTCGTATTAAAACCTATATCATGTTATGTTGTGTATATTTACTATAAACCATTTGCTAGACGAAAGATTCAACTTGGTGCTTCTCAGAACTTCACGAAGACAAGACGTCATTATATGCAACAAGTTGTAAAATACATTTGCAAACCTTTTCTCATTCGACATTTGTGTCTTGTTTTAAACGAATAAGATTGAATTGAATCAGGATGGCTTAAAACTACTATCTGTGTCCATGAATGTAGTGATTCTTATAGATATTGAATAAACATATGAAACCGACGACGTCGTAAGTATATGTTTACACATTCGAAAAACGAAAAATTTCCCTCTTACCCGAACGTCTTCTCTCAAATGAAAACAACACATATGAGAAATACAGCTTGTATTTTGGATAAGCCTGTGTACTTCCGGTTTACACAATGCAATTGTTTGCGTTTATACATCATACAAAGAGACATAAGTATATACGTTCGATGTTCTTTACCAATATGCAACATTGTAATCATCTATATATTCACAAGAAAACTTGTCATTCATAGCCCTTTACCTAAACGTTAGGAAAATTAATGTGTATAAACCGATCAGTAACGCCGAGCTGAATGACAAGTCCTCGTGCGTTCACCCGCATATGCCTTTCTACAACGCCCTCTAGCGGCGACTTATCTTATTCAAGGGAAATGAATTTTCCTCTAATTCACTCTGTTCAAACTAGGAAAAGTATATGTCTCTCTTAATGGATGAATTCTCTCTAGGCGATGAAGATGCATCACTGAATATTTATTGTCTACGCTGCAATTGCAACAGATGTGTCAATGCCAATTATTTCAATATATGTTAAAAGGTTATGTCAACTGGGACGATAAAAGATCTTTCAAAACACTGTATTTCGTATATTGTGTATTGCATTGATGGAAATCGTTTTCGATGCGTTGGTTGTATAAAATAATTATAAGGTAATAAAATACATTGTATACGTAATATTTTTACGGTGTGAAACATTCATATACATTTCTTTAAACCTATCGACATATGAAACAACATACACTGATCCTGCAATCAAGTATAACGAAAGTCTAAAACGTCTTTTCGTCAATAGAGATCTAGTCACAGTATATTATTAACAGCATACAATCTAAACTTTCTATTTACGTAATCAGTAAGGTTTATCTTGCTTTAGGATGTATAAAGTTAAAAATTGGTACAACATATTATACTTCCTAATGAAGTATAACAATTCAGCATTTATTTAATGAAACGGTATTGATGGTAATTACTAAATAGGATGAACATTTTCAAAAGTATGTTTCTTGTAACCGTTAGGTGTCAAACAGTGTTTAGTATTTAGATATCAGACATAATATGCCTTGTTAATCAAATGTGAATAAATCTCACATTCCAACAATACGGATATATGCAACAGTGTATATTTGTGCTTCTTTAAGCAAATCTAACTTGAATTTATAGTTATAGTTATAGTTCTATAAATATCACGATAGAGAAACAAATGGCTATCTATCGGGCAATACTTATAATGCATATATCAGGAACGCTTTAAACTAGTTTTCTTACATCCATTTTTTGAGTTGATTGGCAATACATAGATCTTTCCTCTGAAATAATAAGTCATACATGTATTAATGGGTCATATCAACTGGTTCAAAGTAGTTTTATATATAAATGCGTGTTGCTTAATTGTGAATGTGTTTGTTGGGTATTTAATTGTTTAAATGTTTCTTCTAACAAAAACGAAAGTTTTTAAAGCTAAATTAAAATTATTACATACTTATTACTGTTTCATTTAGTTTGACGTTTGTGTTTCATCAACAGCATGACAGCTAACAGTTCCTTTGTAGTGTCTCAACAACATCATGGCGTTTTTTCGCGTATAACTTCGTATGTTAATCGTGTAATAAAATGTTTTTGATAGTTACTCGTCAAATATTGTAGTTAATCAATACGATTGAAGCAGTTTTGCTTTAAGCCACGCAAAACATTTTTTTATATACAAATTATACAGAAATCTTAGTATTCATTGAAAGTCCGGTGATAGAGGTTTTATTTCTCTAACATTTCTAGAGGACGGTTTCATCATTTGGTTTTCAAAGTACACTAGAATTTCTTTAGCAATGTTCATCTACACAACATCAACTCATGAAGTCATATTTTTTCCTAAATTGACAACAAAGAGATTTATGACTCTTCATTTCGAAAGGCGCAGGTGCCATTGAACAGACATACAATTATATTCACAGAGGTTTCTTTTGTCGAACGACAGCTCATTAGTATTAACCTATGTAAATAGGCAATAGGGTTAATCAATTTTATTTTCAAATACACATGTATGCCATCGTTTGATTGTCCAGTGTTTATATTTTGGATTCGCACCTTAACAATGGACACCATGACGTGCATACAACCATGGGAAACCAATATCTTCGGACAGTACTGTCTTTTCAAAAGTCAACATTTGCAAAATGTGCAGTTAATAAAACATGCACATACATTAATAAAGAAAGCAACATTGGTTAGCTGTACGTACTTACGTTTGTTTAGTGTTGATCTTCTTTTCTTTTAGAGTACATTCAATGTGCTGCTAGAGTTTATCGAGATTTAATGTTAGGCGAGTATTTGCTTCTTGGAACACAAGAACAATAAACGCAAATATTGTGTTTTCATTCATAACATCAAATAGAAAGAAATTCAAACCTTGAAATGAAGTTACTTTAAAAAAAACAATATAGTTTATCACATGTTCACTGTGGTTTAGCCATTAAACGAAGATGATTTAGCAACTTAGAAAATTGGGTAAAACCACACATTGACATGCTTTTTTCATTTCCTCCAGCAATCTAAATATTCATTTAATCTAAATGAAATATGATCCAGAACATTGAACAAGAAATCGAGTATTTACTCAGAAATTATGATAATAAAATGCTTATGTAATAAAAAATCAGCAAAAACGAGATTGATATTGCATCGATGGTACGAAGAGATTTATAATTATATATGTTTTATATATTGCTTGAGGATAATGCTCCAATAACTTAAAAAGAATAATTTCAACATTGCCAAGTGTCTCTCATTGATTGATGGTGATAACGTATAACCACGAGAAAAATAAACGCATCAGTGTGTCAAAGTAATGGCCCTGGAATTTGTGCAGACATTTCTTTCTTGACATGATAAAGTCCAGTTGTGTTAATTACAATATTCTCGTTATATGTATAGACAATCCCAGAAATTGATAACTCCCGGATTACCGCCCCTGAATACTCGCGAGCGCCTCCAAAACGGTACTGAAGAAAAATCAGGAACATATATATTTGTATAGGTCCCTGAACAAAACAAGAAGGCGAAACGATTTTATCGAATATATTTGAAGATTTATATAGTTTATGTTATCGATCTGATAATCATATAACGGTTCGTGTTTTTTTTAAGTATCAATTATTACGTAATTAATTGAAATAAGGTTTATCTGTATTCATTTAGTAATAAAACTCAGCATGAACGAATAAGGTCTTGATTGTGGTTTAACATGTTATTTAAAGGTGACACGTGTTATGTTATCTTTATTACGGTATCTACACATGTGCAGACATGTGGTGTCACGGGCATACCCATAAACGCTTTTAATCTACAATTGGGACATCGCCTCCCATTAAGCGGATTCGTTCGCTCCTTTATCGCTAAAGAAAAAATCACTTTTTTCGTGTTTTTATTTTTTAATCGTTAATTAAGTCTTTATTACGAAAATGTAATAAAGACATAAGTTTAGGAAATCTAGAGAACACAATTGGAACTATTCAAGTTTATTTAAGGCTCCATATTTTTCATGTTGACATGTTTATCGTGAATAAAGATGTTATTAAGAAAATTTCATAAATAATGAAATCAGTTTAGAGATATTGAGAACAGCCACAAAAAGTTTATTTCAGGCTATAAACTTTGATATAACATGTTAAACGTTATTTAAATAATAATATAAGAAAGTTATAGCCAAAGCTGATATGTCCTTTTCAATAAAAAAAATTGGGCCATGTCCTGGCATCTTACACAGTTTTGCAAATGAATAGCTTCGGTACTTGTTCATTTAGAATCACAAAATTCATATCCGGCCATTGATTTTTGTATAAGCTTGAGAGCGATTTTAAAATAAAAAGAATTGCTAAAAAGCACTTGAGTTTTAGACTCAACCAGATGCATACTTTTAATTAAAAAAAGATTGCCTCTACCTGAAATCTTACAGAGGTTCGCTTATAAATATTTCCGGACCAATTTTAGAATCACAAACTTCTTTTCGGCTATATATTTTTATAATACCATTAAAATTACACTTACAAAGGAATATTAATAACGAAATGGAAAATGTTTAGACAAACAAAGATATTTTAATTCAATAAAAAAAGTCGACCTCGGTCTTTAATCTAACAAAGATTATTATTGAGTATCTCCGGAACTGTAGAAGTACGGCATTTTATACGAAATAATACAGGCTTAAACAAAGGCAAATATCTACTTTTCAATAAAATTGTCTACCTCGGCATGAAACTTTAAAAGTTTCGCTAATTAATATCTCCGGCACTATTTACGCTAAAATTACAACGTTTACTTCAGACTTTAGATATTTCTATAACATTAATATTTTTCATTGAATGAATGTATTCCATAAATAAATAATTAAATTTTATACAAAGGCATTACTGAAAGGTATGCTTAAAAAAGCAAACTCGGCCTAAAGCATTACGTGTTGTCACTGAATATTGTTGCAAAGACACATATTTTATATATCTATCGTGTATATTTCTTATTTAACTTATATTGATTAACGATGTGGTACATATCGACCCTTGGTTTCATGTTTCAATAGTTTTCAATCCTACTGTGCGAAATCATAAAGTACTGTTTATTGGAATAAAGCGGGTGTACACTATGATTACGCTGTAATCGCCAAATTCTTCAGTACCGTCAGGATCAGCGGATCACGTGATAGCCAATATGGCGGCGATCAATTTATCGATTCTGGGATTGTCTATTAGAATCAGAACGTTCATTTCGTTAATTCAAAAAGGTTATGTTGCCTTAAATAACTTATACAGATTGATAGGTTTACAGGTATAAAGTTGCAGTCAAGCGCGTGCCCTGTGCACTTTCGTATGTTTGTTCCTTGTGTTGTATGTATGTATATATTCGCATTTCAGACACCCTACTCACACATGATATACTGTAGTTGTATTTTCATTTCTGAAAGAAACATTTTCAGAAAGAGTAACTATATATTTGCATGCGGACAGATATTATGTCTCTACAGTGACTGTAATAATTGGAGTCGTGCATGCAAGAATTGTCAATAGTGGTTTTTAAGTACCATGACATGCAGCAGAACGCGATTGGTTCATGAAACATGGTGTTCATATATATATATTTGTTGCATTCGTCTTGAAAAGTTACCTGCTACTATGAAAGGTATTCCTGTAAAATAATGGGAAATGCGTTTAGTTCATCAAAACGAATATGGCTGCAAAATAATGGAAATGCGTTTGGTTTAACAAAACGAATATGGCTGCAAAATAATGGAAATGCGTTTAGTTCATCAAAACGAATATGGCTGCAAAATAATGGAAATGCGTTTGGTTTATCAAAACGAATATGGCTGCAAAAAAAATGGACTGCGTTTTGTTATTGAGCTGAAATTAATCGTGACGGCGAAATAAACAACTCTGTAACGGACAAACGGACATGAAAAATAAGAATGTCTCCCTATTTTAGATCAGACAAACAAGGCGAATAATATGTTGATTGCAGTTCATTTAGAAGCATCCCGTTTTACACCGAGTAAAATAAACATATACATACATTATATTGGCCAATGCGGATACAACGATTTAGTTCAAACGCATGCTTCGATTTCATAACATTTAAAGCACTCAAATGGTCGAATCTTCAGAATTTATACGGCTATAAATAGAGGTGTAGTGGTCGTGCTCAAAAGTCTGTTCAACATATTACTTGGTAAAAAAGCTAAGAAGTGAAATGCGCTAAATCATCCTATGTATTAAATGTACATTATTAGCCTAAAAAGCGATTGGTGTGTTCCTCGTTTGAGGCAATACTAGCGGAAACAAATTGATGTTGTCTTCTCAAACTAGTCTAACTAGGCTTTTTATGCCTCAATATAAAATTTACTTTAAACATTATTCGGTGTTTACAGCTCTTTTTTTCAATAATATGATATAACAATTATATATTTGTGTTAAAAATAAGGCATAGTCAGCTTGATTGAAATTGATACATATTTGAATACTTGAATGGTACAGGTGAATGTTCACTGATTAAAACTGAATACACATTATTATCTTTAATTGACCGCAGAAGTTGATAAACATAGAACAAAAAATATAAGATTTAACCAATGTAATTGAAATTTCGACGAAAATGGAAAAATTAGATATATGAACACAGTAGCAGCCAAGTTGTTTCACATAGGTATACAGGACATACAACATAATTATAAAATCACAGCTGCGAATAAAATTCAATCAGCTTTCCAATTTATTATTTCAAACAAAACATACCGTAGCTATTCATATTGTAATCCTGATCTGCATTGTTGAGAGTTCTCCAGTCTCCCATGTCCATTAGTAGGTTAGTTTGTCTAATCCCGATAATGAAAATTAAGTTTGTTGCATTTCGATATGGAACTCATTTGCTGGATTGGATAATTATTTTGCCTGCAGCGTCTATACACTATCAACTCATTTACTAGAGGGCAAATATACACAAATTAGCATTTTGTATATCGGGAATTAAATCCCCAATTGACTATATTTTAGCAACAACTTCATTTAATACGTTTCAAATTCAAATTTGGACCACGAAAGCACTCATAAATTGCCGGATAATGCATAAACGTTATATGATGCAGATGTGTATATATTTTACTATATTAGAGGACATCTGTTAGCTCAGTATAATTTTCTCTATAATAGGGTACAATTTACTCGGTCTTTTTTCCGTTCTGTTATGCAGAAAATAATATTTGTTTTCCCGTTATATATATATATATATATATATATATATATATATATATATATANTATATATATATGTATGTGCACTAATTAAAAAACTACTGTCGTTAAAATTATATTGATAATGTAAAGCACAGACATAGAAATGTCTATTAAGACGATATTTTTAAATTAAAATATGATTTTTTTTAAATTAAATACTATTTGTTCAGTGACATGTGATACGTCTTTTTACGTTGCTTTTCTTCCAGATTAATGTATATTGGGTTTAATGTTTGGAAGTTTGAATGCATTTGACTTTGAACAATACGTATCTCCACAAAGAATATTCGCGTTTCAATTCTTACCGTTACATGAATGGTATGTGATTCCAAGCCTAAAGACATTCAGCGTCGTGGTGACGACGCCATTATAAAAGGACTTAATAACCATAGCTTGGGGATTGCGAGAAGTACATTAAATGGGAACTAATGAGTCTCTACCTAACTTGTTTATGAAGGAAGCTTTACATGTTCATTGGCAATTATATCAGTAATTGCCTTTAGGCCATGTTGGGATAAAAATGGTTAATCCATTCAAAAAAGTGGCATTGCTTATCAATGTACATAAAAACCTTTTAAATAATAGGTACTTAATAAATAACATAGATCCAGTATGTGCTCCGATATTATGATGCAGCAATACCTTATTATAATACATTGTATCTCTTACATGTCATTTTTTTATCACATTTCAAGCCATCCTCATATTGATGCTTTTTTATAAATTGATTTTCATGCGGACATGATTATTTTTATTGTTACATACAAATTGAAAATGTCACTGGATGAAATATGCATTGACTACAATTTGTTGTTTTTGTTTACTCTTCGACTGCGTTTTTTTAAAATGGAGCAAACTGTGTGTACATATTTTATTATCAAATGTTTTTTGTGTGTTGCAACCTTTCCGAGATGCCGTTTTGTATTCAACTTATTATTAGCGTTTTGATTTTTGTTTATTTAATTTTGTACTGAATCGGTCTACACAGTTGAATTTTGTGTTTGAAATATAGATAACGTTCAAAATGTTATTCAAAACTATATTATATCGGTTACTTTTAAATCAATTTGCGAAAAATATGTCTTATTTCGAATAACTGGTAATTTGCTCTGACATTCATGTTCGATTTAATCATACACATTTACTTTATCATCCGTACAGTTTTAATGGGTGATTTGAAGTTAAACCGTCATGTCAAAGAGTTAGGCTTGTTGATTACTTTATTTCTTGCCCAAACATATTGTCCAGTGTGTAACGTTTTGTTTACAAGCCAGACCGCGTCCATATGAACATGTTAGTATTTTATTTAGTAAACATAATGCTCATACATTTAAACTTTAGGAAAACTCGTAATGCGAATAGTTTTTAATATAATATTAAAAAGGTACAACTTTGTGAAAATTTTGATAAATCCAGACAGATTGCAACAATTAAACACCATTGAAAGTAAGATGTTAAGATGTAAGAAACATTTGTTTTGATATTGAGAACCGTTATAGATAAAGTGCTATTATTAGGACAACACCATCTCAAACTCTTAAGAAATCTAGTTCAATCAATATAAAAAATGATTCAATAAAAAACTATAAAAATGTAGGTCTAGTCCGATATTTTTAATTAGCGAAGATATAACCGACCTAACTTAATTTTTTAGACCGATTAAATTACTTTAAATTCCTAGCAGAATTTCGGCCTATGTTGTCCACTGTATATAATGTGTGTATATGTGATACAAATCTACATGTCTTCATGTCAGATGTTGGTAAAAGAAAACAACACACATTTTTACTAGATTGCGTTGATTTCACTCATTTGGTAAGATAAATATTTTAAATCTTGTTACACACTCAAAACAAAGTATGGTTCGAAATATACAAGATTCTTTGTTAACTTTACATGGGCTTGTCTATTTTAATTCGATAAAGGCTATAAAGCGATATTTCTCTCTCTCTCTCTTTAAATGTTGTTTATATTAAAAAGTATACAAATAAAGTTTATTGTAACTTAACAATACACAAACAAACTGGGATATGTTTTTGGTAGATTTCGAAGAATGATCGTTTATTTATCACGTTCGACTGATCATGGATTGATATATCATTTTCTTAGATGTTAGCAAATTGAACTTACCAAAGATCAGGTAGTCTTAAATTATTTCAGGGGGTGTTTTTCCATTATTCGTTTGTGGTCAATATCGTGAATCGTGTAATGGTTATTGTTTACTTCATTGATATTTGTTCATGTGTTCTTTTAAACACAATATCTCAGTTTTAGTCATTTAATACAAAAATAGGACATGCCGTATCCCATAACAATGAACAGAACTATTCTGGGCATTTGCTTTGAATTTTTTGTCGTTAATATTTTGTCGTTGTTGATTACATAAAATTTGAAATCACTTGCTCTGTCATTTACACCGGAATCTACCTACAATTGCTGACACTTCATGGTCTTTACAAATCCAAATCTGTTTTAAATAATGAGGTCGTGCGAGCTCACGCAAATGATTGCAAAATACTCGTGTACATATTTCTGATAATGAACTTAAATTATTAACATAACTGTTTAGCTATTCAGTCATCAATAACTTCGCAAAACCTGCACAATATATACACGTGCACAATCTACGTAAATATATGTATACTTAACATGATAATAGAATTAAATTTATCCATACATATGAAATTTGTAAATGCATACTTGGAATTCATTAAATCATAACTCGGTCATTGAACTTGCAAGGCGGTGACCCCAGCTTTATTCTTATTTGTGTTTATGTTGTTTTGTATTGTGCTGTATTGTGCTGTTTTGTACTGTTTCGGCAATCGGTCACTTGCCATAAATAAAGGACCAACTAATTGTTTATAATATGATTTCAATACTGCTCCAGCAGCTGGAGTTTCACTTCTTTATATTGCAATGCGACCAATCCTACTGGATCCTATTCTTCAATTCGAGGTCTGTACTTTCAAACCATCGCACAAGTTAGAATAAGTTGACTTAGACAAATGGATAGCGATACGTCACTAGAAGTTCGTTTTCATGCTCAGCAGTCATTCAGTTCCTGATATACTTTTGTAACGCAATACAGACGAATGGAATTTCACAAGATATTAATAAGATATGATCAGAGGCAGTTGCCATTACGACACATAATAACAGATTTTAGCTTATGGTGTGTACACATACCTTCAAGTAGTCTTTCATTTCGTAATTAAAAGAAATGCTTATGCATATCATCGTTTCAAAGAGCTTTTTCTTCAAATCGGTCGATTAAACTAATAAAGATTATTCATGGCTGACCGGTTTATATCCGATGACAATTGCATTGAAGGACTTCTGGTCTTTGTGAAAACAACAGTTATATAAAATATGTATTTATATAAGAACAGTTTAGCCCGGCTAGCTCATTTGGTAGAACGCTGGACTTTTCTCTATCCAGCATAAGTGAGTTTGGATCCAGTCCTAGTCACTAACGAACGGAAGGGTCATGGAAAATGATTTCTACGGTCTTTCTCCACAACCTAACCCTCAACCAATTATAGTAGGAAAGTTACTGGCTTAAGACAATGCACATAGTACTTGTAAACCGGTGAGATCTGAAAACCTTATGTTATTTTATTTAACAATACCTCATGCAGAACGATTAATAATAATTGGATCATTTAATTTTATCATTCATCATTTCCATAACTGAATCAATTATATTTAGACTACGTAGTAAAATCTCGCTTGTTACTTGCTTACTTAATTATCAAGCCAATATAACACAAACTACTTTTATTTGAATATAATCATGTTTATTCTTACGTTTATCTTTTCTGAGACAATGAAGGAATAAATCATTTATAGGAATCATGTGGTAACACTAATTAAGATAAACAATTTTACAAAGCAATTTTATTAATGACGGTTTTCGCAACATGAAAGAATCCTTTTGCTAAGGCATTAATTCTTAGAATATAACTGATTAAATCCAATTCAAGTTGTCCAAATAATTCATTGACATGTTGTCATTTAGAATTCGCGTTTATGTAAATGATTTATCATTTTGCCAGAAATAACATAAGATCTATGGAAATATTTCGATCAGAAATTCAAATGTGGTCGTATCTTAATTAAATAAAGTGCCTCTATTCTACACTCTGGAACGCTGTGTTCTGTAAGCACCTTAGCTCAATAGGCGTCTCGTTGAATGCAATTAAACAATGCTGATGCCGCTCATATTTATAAGTCAATAGCAACACAACCACATTAATGAATGATTGATACCATGGATATGGACCAGTAGACCGCAGTCAACGTGTGGACCTCTTTCTAAAATATACTAGTATTTGTTAAATAAGAAAATACCATCTACATTAACGTTTAAATATGCTGCGAAACAAGTAAGCATATTGTGTTTATATTCAATATGACTCCAAATAATGGACGGGGCAAAATGCGTTTTACTAACCGATCAACCGACTAAACATACGTATATTCAGGCGGGTTTTATAAAGCGGGTCTGACTCAAAATACAAAATGGGTGCGTATGTATGTATTATAGTATAACCCCTCTTCATTGAGGAACTGCCGGTGTATACTTATGCGATACCTTTACGAATTAATATCTTTACTCCCGAATCACATCTTACTGTCGGATGCTTGACATGAAAAAAATCGCTGAACTAGCCAATTATAAGGCAACTGTGTTGACCCGTGCGAGAATCGAACCTTCTACCTTCCGCTCCGTGTCCCTTTACCACGAGTCTGCAAAAACAGTACAATGTATAAGGTATTCGCTTAAATATTAAATGTTTCTTTTCATTTTCTGTATGTCTGACGTAATGAAGACATCGAGAATTTTGCGCAAATTATACATAGTTTTGAATACATAAGCGTTTAATAAAATCATTATCGAACATAGTTTGGTAGTATGTGCTGTGACGAGAGAGTTTTTATCTGTAAACTTAGATTCGGAATAATATAGAACTGATTGGTTGGCAGATTGGATCTCCGAAAAATATATAAGCATTATCACGTATACACCAATATAGCCTACCTTATGTATGAATATTCCTTAACGGTAAGACAGACAAGACACATATGTCCCAACTTTTCACGTTTGTTTTCAAATTTGACATTTGACTTCTAAGAGATGTTGGGAGAAAGGTGTTACACATAACACTTAGCAATTGTGTCAAATTATTATAAAATCCAACAATATAGGGCAATGTTATGGCTGAGACAGGAATTTTCAAATGTGACCTTTAATCTCTTAGAGGTACCTTTAAAATTGAAGCAGGGACCGAGTCTTACACGAGACAAGTCGGCTTATGATCTTTTATTCAAAGTTATTCTAAAATACATAAACATATGGAAAAGTAATGAGACTTGAATTTAAATGTTGTTTATAGACAACTTGAACATTTCACTTCTAAGTGTGACATTGAACCTTAAGGTCGGGAGATGCGTGTTACACGTGACACGTCGTCTCATGATGGTTTTAATTTGTGCCATGTTATTTTAAAATTCATCAAGTAATAAATGTTTGTTTAATGCATATTTTGAATTTTTTTTTTTTGCATTTTTGTAATTTTGTAAATTATTAGCATATTTTCCTGCAGAATTCAAACTTTTGCAATCTTATTAATCCTCATATCTCTCATAGTTGATGATCCCAGAAAGAGAGGTCGCGCTAAGTGTGTTCAACACGCTTCAAACAGTGTCAGGGAGTGTTTCCGAAAAAAAAACTTGCTGAGCTAAAACGAAGATCAAAATTTGACCAAAAGAATCTATTAGTGTTGTCAATAGTTATTATATATATGAACATTTATTTGGTCTTGACGTTTTCTGCATAAGCATAAGCCCGTTTAAGTACTTTTTTAAAGTAAATAAATCATTGTTCGAACGAACGAACGAACGAATGAACGAACGAACGAACGAACGAACGAACGAACGAACGAACGAACGAACGAACGAACGAACGAACGAACGAACGCACAAACGAACGAACGAACAAACAAACAAAAAATAAATGTTTCATTTCGATTGCTTTAGTTATTTGCAACAAACGTCCGTCTGTGTACCAAAATAACTTTAGATGATTGTTCAAGATTGCAGATCAAAATGTACTGAATAGTATCCAGCGGCAGAGTTTCTGATATTAATAGTGTACACTTGTTTGTCATAACATCATGCTATGATTTACCGTATTCAGCATAATACGAACCGTTTTGTGTCATAGCTTTGCCTTTCCGTTCGTAAGACCGTTCGTCCGAATTTAAATGTTAATTGTCTATTGTGTATTATCTACTGATTGCTTTTGTTTTATTTGATAAACTATGGGCCAAACTGTAAATATTAAAATAAAAAATACTAGTCTTGTTCTAATTATTTTGATAAAATCTAAAATATCGATCAGGCATTGTTCTTTATTTAAGCATGATTAAGTCTGTCTCTTACAAAAATATTTCATAATTTACTCAGCAAACTGCATTTATTGTATTGTATTGTACTTTGTATTTCTCATCTTTGAAATAATATTGTTATTACAATGTTTTTTATGTTGACCATGTTATAAAAATATATTTTAGTTAAGTAACTGTCATTCAAGAGTGGTCCGCGTAACGCTCTCGTTCATGTAAACCTGCAACAACACCATATCACTGTTTTATCTAGTGTCAATTGAAACATGCACACTTTGTATTGGCATTTTGTTCAATTCTTGTCGATCGAGAAATTGCAGCAACATTTTTCATTGAACTCGATTAATTATATAACAAAATACGCATTTCAAGACAAATGTACATGTGCGCTCCGAAGATTCAGTTGCTTCGTTGCATAAGCTGTTCTTTGGATTGGCTGTTACATTAATAGACCGTGACCCGTTTATGAAAGCAGCACGTATTGTTCATGTCATGTGCAGAGGTACTGATATTTTACCAGAGTTTGCCATGTTATGTAATTGAGGTATTATTCTAGGCGAAACTGCTCTGGCTCACGGTCTTTACATCGGCGTCACGTGTTTCAAAATAGAAAGTAAAAAAAATAAATAAACAAAATGCTTGAATGACGTTGCCTTAACTCAATGTTGAACTTTCTGGACACAGAAACATAACAACCATATATGATAGATCCAACACATAATTATTGCAACGTTTTTTTTACCGAAACATGTCTATGAAAGGTCGTGTCGTGAGAAAAACAGCTCACATTTTGAGTAACTTTTTAATTAAATTGTTTCAATAAATGTTACATCGTTATTCTTAAATAACTCTGACGCTGCTGTTGTTATATTAAACGCATGTACATATGTATGTGTGTGTTCAATTGTATTTTTTAATTGTTTAGCAAGTTATAATATGCATGTAAAGTTGGCCTAGTTTGTTTGTTCGAGTAAATATATATATTCAGTGTTGTAAAAATGTTTATTTTTCTCATAATAATATATCGATCGAGATTATATACGAAATATATATTTTGAAGTCTCTCTTTATTCCATTGTTAATACGCATATATAAGTATTACATATATCTCTGTAAAATGACTACTTCAAATATATTCAAATACACAACTATTTATCCATGTTGCGATCCCATCCTATCCTATATATTCTAGTCATAAATTGCTGTAACATTGACTTGTTTAGAATTTCACCTTTGGTAGTGAGCACGATGGAAGAGCGAACCTTTAAATATGTTTGGATTGTTGTTGATTTGTTGTGTGTGTTTTGCTGATTGCTGACCTAAGTAAATCCTTCCACAATAATTAATCACATGTCTGAAGACATTTCTCCTTTCATCATTTCTTAGAAATGATTTGATCTGCAATCTTGAACAATTATCTAAAGTCGCGTTACTGATTCATGTCCTAGGTACTAATTAAAAAAAAATATAACTGATGTTCTATATTGAACGTTTGTGTAAGTGTAATTCAAATAATTTGTAATATGTTATCAGTGTTCATTAAAGCGATAAAATACTACGTAAAGCAGAACACGTTAAAAATTAGCATTTGAAATAACTCTGAAGCAGTGTTTTCGAAAGTTGAATAATTCTTTTAGAAATGCGTCTCGTGAGTTTCATATCATTATTAAACAGTTTTGATACATCGCGAACGCCAAAATTTGCTCGCGTACGATACATATATAAAAAGATACAGAAGGAAGCAGTACAAGAGCATTATACCTCATGGAGAAATGGATTGCCAAAGTCACTTAAGACATACGGCTTCTTGTCTGGATAAAAGTATGTTGATTTCGTTTTAATGCATTATAGGAAAGTCTAACGCATTTTTTAGCTGTCAAAATTCATCTTGATTTAATGTTTACCATTCAGATGAACGAGAAATGCTGCACTTGTAATTGAAATTACTTTTAACACACGATCATCTTCAAGTGTATACTGTTCGCATATCTGAAGTAAGCAATTCTTCAACAAAACAAATATAATCTGAATGTTGCACATTGAATCAGGATTATAAAGCTATAATTTAAGTAACATGTCGATAACTTGTGTCTTTTACTTTTAAAATTATACTCCAATCTTATATATTTGTGAAAAGTGGATTTAACTCACTTTAGATACTGAAACGAACAAAACATGAAGCGCCTAATCTAGAGATGATGACGTAAGCGTATCCAGAAGAATAATCGTATGCTCGAGCTTAAACATTCTTTACATATTAGTTCATATGACCTGAATTAGCTTTACTATTTTTAATGAATTACACAATGTGAACTTTTTTACTGGTAAGGAAGCGTTATTTCAGTGTAATTCATTATGCCTTGAGTAAACAGCGGACCTTTCGATTTTTATTTTTTTCAGATCATAAAAAAGTAATATATACGGACACATTACCCCATTAAAAGTCGTTTATTGTTTTCATCTCACACATCGTGAAATAATTGTCAAATCTAATAATTTTACCCCTGCCACGTGGGAGCATTCAACGATTTATTCATGGAACGTAGAATGAACATTGAAAACTATTCTATTATTGTCACTGCGTGGATAACATGTTTTAACATTTAAAAGACACTTTAAACTGTTCCGGATAATACAAATGCCAAACAATAATCAATGTCCGATGGCAAAGTATAAGTATACGTTTACAATTAATAGTTCGCTCTTCATCTATTACTGTTGTGTTAAATACGTAAAATACCGGCGATTAAACGGAAAATACCGAAAAAGTTAGATCCCGGCTTCATATGAATTTACTGATATGAAATCAGAATTGCGATAAAAATGTGAATGCAAGCATTTGTAAGCAAGCATTTATAAGATCGAAAACAACCAAAGGTAACAAAGCATTTACAAGTTGATTAAATTCACGAATTAGCTGCTAAAAGGAACATATAAATTGTCAGTTTATGATCGGAAATAGTGCAAGTTATTTCTTATTTACACAAATACAATCTGCACTTTACTTATGAAAGTGTTGACTTTAAAGAAAGAAGTTATAAATATATATTGCCATTAATCATTGTATACATTCGTGTCGGTATTGGGAATGCAAATAAAATATATAGGCAAGAATATGTTAATTACATGTAATTGATTTGTAATTTTGATAACTAAACAAATCTATACGCGAGAATGAGTCCTTTATACGCAAGAAATGGGCATTTATATTAATCTTATATTTACTTAAATTTCCTTCTATATACGCGGCGCTTAGCTTTGCTCTTATAAACTGCTGCTTGGTATTGGAGATATACGCATTTCTTAGCATGACAGTGGGGACCAAGATGGATGAGATCACGGTTACAGATGTTAGCTTTGTTGTAATAAGGTGTTGTGTGTTGTATTGATTACTAACCTAAGATAATCCGTTGAAATTAAAGAAACAAATGTGGGGAAATGATGCCATTTCTTAGAAACATAATGATATTGTTATAGACCGAGTTACAATAGGCTAGATATGTTATCAAGAACTAATAAATGAACCTTTCCGTTGAACAAATTCAGACCCATATTATTTATAATGAAGATACTGTGCGTATAGACCTGGATATATTTCTAATTAAATCATACAATTTCTGGTTACGTTAACTTCATATTGCTTTCGTTTATTTAATTGATTATGGAATATTTATATGATATCAGTTTTTATAAATTAAAAGTAGTGGCGCATAACACTTTTTAATTACCTAAATTCAACTTTTGGTATGCTTATAAACAATAAACAGCGTTAGATGAAAGTTGTATTACGTCTCTGCCACGCGGCGTTATAACAAGAGCCACGACAACAACACGAGCTCAGGTTCAATTCGTTCATTCAGGTCTCTAGAATAATCTGCAACATACTCAAACCTCTTCCTACTGCAACAACCGACAATGAGCGTATACAGGAATGCAGCTGTTAACAACATGTTAATCAACATTGCAGGAATATATATCTATGTCATTTGCTTACACCAAAAATAAGTGTGTCTGAAATTGGTACGGGAACTAGTGCACATACATGATGACAACAAACTTTAAACCATATTAATTTGTCATCTGTAAATTAATTTAGCGCTTAACTAATTTACTGTTAATAATAACCATTAAATAACCAGTTGGCATCTCCATAAACCTATTATTAACCGTCCTACAAAATGCGATACGACTAATGATAATGCAATGTATCAACCAACCAACAAAGCATTTACTTGTTTGACCATTGCTGTCCTAAGTGGTCTCAGTACACCACAAATGTCACAGCAATGAACTAGATTTCATTCACTTCTTAAGTCCGGGGAAAGCTAAATAGACAATATAAACAAAAGCATACATTAACTTCATTCCGATTGGTTTCAATTATAGTAAGCATGCACGTTCATATATTTCTTATCCATTTATCCTGATGTCCACTATATTTATTATAGAGCAATTAATCTGCGTTAAAATACATTAGCAATTAAACGCAGCTATCATTAATGTTATCGTCATTTCAGAAATGTATCAATCATTCGTGGTACAAATACGTGTATGCATTCTTCTCAAATTCATGAACTATGTAATTTGACTGTTTCTTGTTTTTAAGTGACTTGATCGCTTAGAAACATTAATTCACTGTTATTTGGTGTGATTACGAACATTGCAGGTAAACATAGAGTTTTCCTGAAGAATTTGATAAAGGCGCAAGATTAAATTGTCTAGATGACGATAAGAAAAGATTTTTGTCTTGAGGATTGTTGTAATTTGATAACAACTGTGTTTATATACTCCCTTCAAGTACATGTACATGAACTGCTTCATATAATATAAAGAAGTGAAACTGCAGAAGTTGCAGCAGTATTGCATTTCTATCATACACATATATGTGGTCCTGTATTTATGGCAAGGAACCAAGGAATTGCCTAAACGGTACAGTACGGCACAAAACGAAACAACATATACACATAGTAGAATAAAGCTGGGGTCACCGCCTCGGAGCGGGCAATGCTCAGCAGTGGGGGTTTAAACTGGTTATAGAGCGCTCAACCTCACACTTGGCTCAGCAATATTCATGATACATATAAGTTTAAATAAAACATGTTTGTATGTAATACTATATATTGAAATAAAATTGTGAAAAAAAAAATCTATTTTCATTTGATTGACATAAAGCATTTTGATAAGTTTTTTAAGATGTGAACATGTCTATGCTCATTGCATTATTTCTGTTCAATAAAATTTACTTAATATTAACAAAGTGCATGTTTTAATATTTACAAAGTGCATGTTTGAATATCTCCATTCATAAAAGAGTAACATTTCTAGAGACCAAACCGGATATCGAATACGTATTTACGATATTTATGGTTGAAACGGGATAGGTATTGATGACCCTTTATTTTTTCTATTAACCGCTTGAACCCGTGTGGTAATGAAGGTTTTTATATCCCATCTTTGTGAGAGAGGATTTGGGGTGCATTTTTGCCTGCAAGACCGTCATTTCGCCCACCGTCTTATTTTGTCGCGCTTAACTCAAGACCTGAAGGAGATAGATGAGTTAAACATTGCAAACATATCAACCAGCATTTGAACTTGAGAACCTTCATATTTTGGTTCGGATATATTGAACATAACAGGAGTTATGAACCATTTTTAGGTTAAAATGAAATAAGTATTCACCTGTTTAACGCGTAACTAAAAAGCAATGCTGATACAGGGCTGAAGTTTTAGAAACATATTGAAACAGTTTTACCAGAGTCCTAAAGTCGTATATAACATATCAAATAAATTTGTAGGAAGGTTTTTAAAGCCACCCAACTTATTTGGCATAGTACATTTTAATATAAATAAGAAACATATTTTTGCTACGCCAATTAGAATAAATCTGGTGGTTACAAGGTAGAAATTCGTCTTGTTTGCGCTTAAAAACTTAAAAATAATCGCGTATGTCGAAATGGACGTATACGTATAGAAATCCTACTTTCGATTTTAAAAGCGGTACCGTTTGAAAAATAATAAATTACTTGCTAACTAGGCTATAAATTCAATAGCAATTTTGCACACTTTCAAATTGCATCTATATGTATTGATTAACATGTATGTCATGTCAATGTCAGAGGCTTTAAGTGACACAAACTGTAATACATGTATATAAGACTACTGGCATGACTAATCGAGATGTTGCTTTGGAAAGCTGTTTTATGTATCTGTCTGCGGTGTATTTTGTCTAAAATTAAACTGTTTAAAAAATTATTTCCTTAATTTTGATAGGGCAAGGTTGTTATAAGACTTCTCCGGAAACAGAGTATTTATCGCAGTATACGCATTCGTATGTGCGTTGTACTATTATTACTTTTCCAGTTGTGCGAAATGAGCTATATGAGCTGTTGGATTTTTTTTTAATCACTCGATTCTAATTAGTTGTTGGAAATGACAAAAAAAAAGGTGCAATACGCATTTAATCAAGATATTGGTCGGAAATTAGATCTCATCCATTCGAACTCACGGGGATTCCATTATTAGACCTAATAGCCTTCTTATCCAATGACGTAATAAATATCTTTAAAGATAATGTAATTGTTATAATAATGTCGGAAGTTTGTAGTTATATAGAATGAAAGTAGATACAACATGTTTTATAAGGTTATTCTAACTATTGTCGAATTATTTTCAATAATATATTTGTATTAAACGCTACATGAAAGTCTTCACATGAAGTCTTGCAACATCATTGTAGTGACTATGCTATCATTTCTTTAACGAAACATAATCTATTGATCATGGTTTATAATGTTTATGATCATTTCTTGTATTTTGTGTGCGCTCCTATTTTAATTTCACTGCGATATGTAAATTATATTGGGATATTTATCAGTGACATCATATTATATAATTGCAAATGCGTTGTCATGGCGTTTGTTTCTTTCTGCGTTAAAGTAATTTCGTCTTATTTGCCATAATACAGCGCGATCACTGTGCATGGTAGCAGAACGCGTTTCAAAGCATTGATAGCACGGATTAAGAGCACATGAACACCGATGATGACTAGGAGAACACAATTGAGGTCATGCTGCATTTAATGCTAAAATATGTTCATATAAGATGGAATACTCGAAGATACTGATTATGAATATTAACTACTTAAGAAATAATTGGCCTGAACATTAAAAACAGATTCATCATCAAACGGATTCATTCAACACACATTCAGTAGAACATTTTTTTCCCACCAAAGTCAAACCTTTAAAAGGTGTTTTACACGAGTGTATTCTTCATAATTTCAGCAGCGGTTTGTACATCATTTCTCCAGTGTTCCCTCTATATAGATGTCGACCATGTAATATCCATAGTAATGTTTTCCTGCTGTGAAAATGTTCGTTACAGTTCACATTTTTCATTGTTGTGCGTAATAAAGAGTTGTTGCGTTAAAAAATGTGTCTTTTTATGATTTAACATGGTAAAATTGAGTTGCCCAATTTAGTTTTAACAAACAAACACAACTAAATACAAGTCATTGATTCAGAATAAAAAGATACTTAATTGGAATATTAACGAAGAGAAACACATGCTAAGATTGTATAACTTAATGCAAATCTTTACTGATAAATAAAAAAATAAGTGTGAACAATTCAATCTATTCTGCAAAAATTAAACAGTGTTTATTATAAGAATTTTTAATAGCAACAAGAAAAATGTTTATGGATATAGTTTCAGTGAACACTGTGGATTAGAGTATTGAGAGGTTTTAATTTCTTCACTTTGAAACCATTTTTTTAATATCCATAGAAATTATTCACACGTCACTAAACTTTAATAAAGTATGTCATTTAACGTCGAAAAAATACATTTGTGTTTCATAAATATATATTTAATGGCAAATCAAGTTTAACGATTAAAGATATTCAAACTTTTATTAACATTTACTAAACAAACTGGAAATGTTTGTTTCTTTTTTCACATCAAACGCATCAAATTTCTTATTTGCGTTAAACAGTATTTGACAGAAGTTTACCATTTTATTTTATTTATTTTCTCTTATATAATAAGCAATTGCGAAACACCCAGGTTATATATACTATGGTTATATTTTAGACAAGCAATACGGAATAACGGATTCAAAATTTGCAAACAATTCATTCAAAAAAGTTAAGTGTATAGAACAAAAATCAATATATAAAAGTACGTGATCATATTTTGACATATCACATCTAGAAACACTTCTTACCCGTTTTATATTTGAAATGGTATTATAATATACATCCGATTAAAAGTGCCATATAGGTCGGCCCTTACCCTTTGTCACCATCGTTTTTTCAACAAACGACTGTTTTTGTAAATAGTTGCTGAAAGGCTTCCATTAACTAGCATATTAGCTGTAAATAACTGTATGTTAATGTGAATACCAGTTCTTTCTACTGAAGTATATGTGCATACGTTTGGTGACGAACCGACACGGTAACACAATGTTTCATTGATAAACTTATCACTTAACAACATCAATATGTTCACACATAAAAATGAAACTACATATTTACAGTGTCTCAATATTACTCGCATATTATTACAAACTTCTGCAGTCGGTTAAATTCATAATGTGATACTGATATTGGTAGTAACGAACATTTCATTTCAAAGTCGTTATTTTTTTTAGCAAGCAAGTTAAAGTAGTGTATTGTTTTAACACAGTTTGTTTTAATTAACTTGAACTTGTTTTAATATAACGAAACTGTAAACATCAAACAACACATGTAATCAGATACTTAAAGATTTGGTATGTTTATACTGCCAGCTGGTCAATTGAAAAGCAGCAACGAATATGTCATCAATTTGTATGTCTTCAAATCTATAAAAGCTTAACTATGTACTGAAGAACACTGTTATAACAATGAAGTAAAATTTATTTAATTGGCGACATTAACGAACATGCAGCATTTTCCTTGTCGATAGAAAACAAGTCCCGATTCGTGGTATAATCTGAGACAGACACTCGTGATTGCAGCTAAACGTCAAATATTTAAATATCGTTTCTTAAAGGTTTATATTGTCACCTAAATCGATTAATGTTGGAAACTTTCGATAGTCTTTGATATGTGATAATCAGAACTCACATTAACACATTTGTAAGCTCCTGTGTATCTCGTCTTCCTATCGACCTTTATTCTTTGCCTTTTCAGTTCCACAAGCTCTAAGAGACATTCGTGATCAGCTGTCTCTAATACGAGGCGATCGAAAGCGACATGTGAGCAGTCTAGTAAGCACTGAACCGTCTTATTGGACAGAAATGATGTCTCATTCCCCCGCACCTACGGTGAGCCCATTACTGATCTGAATACTCAAATAGATTCTTGTCAGAAAATAAAGTTCGTGCAAAAGACCTGTTTTTAAGTAATGTTGGTAGATTACACTTCTTCTATTACACACTAGGTTCCTCAACATTAACAATATAATTAACACGGTGTTATCATAACGTCTGTTGATTGTTATTGTGAATTTTGATAAAAGCAAGTCAGATGTGATGTTACTCTGAATGTTCGTTATGAAAACACAACATGTTGTTGTAGCGGTTTCAACTCTTTCATAAATTAAATAGTTCGTAGAATCCATTAGTAAATGATGTTACGTCAATTTATGAATAATTGTGTGCCCTGTTGGGATAAAAAAAAAAAATGTCTTTTTTATGCAATTAAGTTAGTATTCACTTAATCATGTATTAACGTGCTATTAATGTTTTCAATAATAATATGCAGCCGGGTAATGTTTTTTTTTCTATGATCATGTTTATATTAAGTATTATTATTTTTATTTTTTCTTCGGACAAGCGAATGTACACATCGACTACCTTTAACTGAGCTATTCAACAGTTACATAAACATTTAAATACATGTATTTTCTCTTGACATAAGTTCCTTCCTACGCTGAAGCCATTTCCTCTTCTTTACCGTAGTATAGCACGATAACGGAGAGTGGAAGGTTGGTCAAAGATGATTGAGCAAACCATGCCGAGACCACATGCTAATGAAGTCGTTTAAAAAGGTATTGCACTCAGATGGAACTCAACCGTCACCAAATATTATAATACATTGGATGAATTCAATCTAAACAATGTAAATGGAAAATTGGTCGTTCAACACTGATGTAATGCTAATTTCGTTGTCAATTCTTATTGAACTTTTTAATGTAGTGTTCATATAAAACAGCATAAATTTTAAAAGGCGTGGTTTTTTAACTTCGCCATATATTGCATGGGGTTCCATATTTCACATGTTGGAATAGGAAAGTAAACAGATGTATTGAAGAATGTACACTTAAAGTTCTAACTCTAATCGAAGTAACATAAGTAAAATCAGTTTTTTTATGTGAAATAAAATACATAACACAAAGACCTATACAGGTATCGTATCGATTTGGTAGGAGCATACAGTGGAATTAACACAATGATCGCAGTAAGACAAAACATTTGCAACATGAACAAACAATTCCATATAAAACATTAAATAAAACACCAATATTCAACATACACAGTACATTCGTGTCATTATATGAACCGCATATTGAATGGTTCACTTTGATATTCACGTTTTGATGACCTTTTATTTATTAACATAGCGAAAGTACATGATGCACTTAGATACACTTAGTACTCTATACTAAAATATACGTCCGACAAAATGTGAAGTCTTATGAACAGCGTAACCAGTGTAACACGAGATATGTCATGATGAAGCAGGCACACAAATACGTCTCATTACGACCAGACGTTAATGGGGCGGCATTACAATAGTCTGTACTGCAAAGGCAAATCTCGAACTTAAGGCTCCTTAACACGACATTGTGGCATCCATCAGACTCGTTAAGCTGTGGTATCGAGCCTAAACTATAGCAGTCTCTCACGATGCCAATAAATTCGCCTGAAATATATTAAACGCTGTGAAATTTTATAATTTTTAAGTTTACATACAGTATTTTTTTAGTATTGTTCTTATAACAGAATAGAAAAGATACGGCAAAACCAACTTCATAAGAAAATTGTATAATACTATGTATTGACTTTGAACATCGAATGTTCTTGAAAATGTTTATACTACAAAAACCACAAAGGGTTCATATAAAACTAAAAAGTACCCGTTCACTTTTTATGTTCAATGTCTTTGATGTATAACATTAAAAATGTAAAGGCTAATAAATATCAAGCAATTTTTTTGTGAATAAAGGGATAACTCCGTCAAGGAGCTTTTATGTTTATAAAATGAAATACACATTTTTACATATTTCTTTATAACATGGTACTTTTTCAAAAAAAATTGCAGTCATAATACTTTTTCTTCCAAACAATAAACAGATATGATACAAGTGAGTCTGTTTACCGGTTTAAATTCCTACTCAGGTGATACATTAGTTTTTAACAAGTGTACTTAAGGGATGACATATTGACAATTCGTGAGCATTGGAACTTTGTATGTAGTAGTTGCAGAAATCCATCAGAAGCAGTACTAGAACATGTATTGGTTACAAGCTATTACATGCCACAAAAGCACGGCGTCATGCTGAACACACAAAGCAAGGAAAGGAGAATTGCAGCTTTTGACGGTCAGTTATAGTGATTGCTACATTTTTATCAAATTTTAATCGAAACGTTTGACACATTTTTCCCTAGTTTACAAGATATTTCACAAAAATATGTTTGTGTAAGGTCGAAAGTGAATTGAATAGTTGTGTAATTTGATTACAAAAATGTTTTAGAATCACGATGAACAAGACCGCACATTATTTCCAAATGGGCTTCTACAAGGTGAAAAACATTACAGTGTACCAATGCCATACCCATATTTGGTTGTCTCTGAAGACCACACTTGGCCTCTGGTTCTGAGCAATGGTGTGCTTGGTACTGGTAAGACTTGAAATCAGGTCCACATGCAGGATTGACCTTATTTTCACATTTGAAACAGCGAAGTCCTGCTCCTGAAACCGAGCAACAACGGAACAATATACTACCATAAAGAAAGTATTGAGAACAGGCTATTAGCTGAACTGTTCTTAAACTGTTAGTTAAGTTGTATCTTGAATTTCTTCTGACGAACCTTTAAGTTAAAGCTTTCAATTGAATTAGATTACAATGGAAGAGAACTCTGAATTAAAATTTTCAGTGTTTACTGCTAAAGCAAAATTTTAGAATGTCAATTATGAATTGCGCATGACTGCCATCTGACATAAAGATGAACCTTAAATGTCATTTCCTTGTTTTCGCAAGAAAGTTTAACAATTACAGAATCGGTAACAATTTAATAGTATTTTGGTATAACTGTCAACATATATTCTAAAAGATTATCGAAATATCAATATTATTTATATACAGTTCAGTGGTACCATAAACCTTCAATATTTCTCTTTTGTTAAAAACATACTGAAATGAAAGCGTAAAATACTTTTCGTTCTTAAATGTGTTGCATTGTCATGCATAAATTTATAAATACAAGTTCATTGTTCCTGTTGTCAATTTTTTTTTTCGAAAATGACGGACGACTTGCACGCACTAATACACGACACGGAATATTTTATTTCCAGGTTGCTTTCGTTAACGGTAACCATTCAAGATGTCATTAATCATCTCTGCCTTTGACACTTCATGTGAATTTGATATGCAAATGTACTATGAGATTAGGTTGATTGTTCGTTCGTGTCGTAAAATCAATTAACAGCACTGAAACCTGTGTGATATGTGTGCATTTTATCGGCAATGTTCCAAAAGATCCGAGTCGCTTAGATTTCATTAGAGTAACAATATTGAAATTGTGTTATCTCTTAACAGTCTAATGCGTTTTCGATAGACATCAAAATAGATTATTCAAGCCGGATACCTGCTAGGTAATTTGATGATTTGTATTTACGTTGATTTAAATTGTTTTACTGAGGCATATTCGGAACAAGCTTGGTATATTAAACAACAATTAAGTTCAATAAGTCAATTATAAGGGCGTTGATAGCTACAGTCTACAGACCACAGTATGGCAAAATAATGACCTTCTTATCATAGTCTGACAACATGTTTACTAATGCCGTTGCTATCCACAGTCTACCCATCACAGTTTGACAACATGATGACTATGGTCATAGCTTACCACAGTCTATCAACATAGTCTGACAGCAAGGTGATAATAGCGTTGCTAACCACAGCCTACCTAGTATATTCTGACAACCAAATGGCTATGCACGTTGCTAATCAAAATTACCATAGTCTGACAACATGATAACTATTAGAGTTGCTATTCACAGTCCAACTTCGAATATCTGGCAACAAAATGACTAGGATCGTTACAAGCAACAGGATACATACCACAGTATAACAACATCATACATATGGACCTTGACTGCCATAGCCAACATACCATAGTCTGATGCTTTTGCACGATGCTACCCACATCCTTCATACCACAGTCTGACAACTTGATGATTGTGGACGTTGCTAGCCACGGCCTACATTCCATAGTCTGACAAAACGATACAAATGGGCGTTGCTAGAAGCAATCTACATACCAAGGTCTGACAAACTGATGACTATGGAGGTTTCTAGCCACGGCCTATATACCAAATACTGACAAACTGATGACTATGGAGGTTGCTAGCCACGGCCTATATACCAAATACTGACAAACTGATGACTATGGACGTTGCTAGCCACGGCCTATATACCAAATACTGACAAACTGATAACTATGGACGTTGCTAGCCACGGCCTTCATACCACAGTCTTACAACGTGATGACCATGGACGTTGCTTGCCACGGCCTGCATAACAAAGTCTGACAAACGGAAGACTATGGACGTTGCTAGCCACGGCTTTCATAACACAGTCTGACAAACTGATGACTATGGGCGTTGATAGCCACGGACTGCACACAATTGTCTGACAAACGATACATATCGACGTTGCTAGAAACAATCTACATAACACAGTCTGACAAACTGATGATAGTGGACGTTGATGGCCTATATACCATAGTCTGACAAACTGATGATTGTGGACGTTGAAAGCTACGGCCTACATACAATAGTCGGACAAACTGATACATATGGACGTTGCTAAAAACAATATACATACCACAGTATGACAACATGACGACTATGGACGTTTCTAGCAGCAGCCTCATCATACGTGTATTAGAGCCAACATGGGCTTCTGCATTCCATCACATCTGCTCTCTTTGCTTGACGTCGCAAGTTTTCTAACAAAAAAAGACCATGGTGTAAATAAAACATCTACATAACTTCCTTTTGGTTACAACTTCCATAGGATCGTTGCCAAAATACATGTATACACACCATTCTAGTCCATCAAATAAAATCACTTGAGTGTGTTTGATAAAAAAAAAAGTTAAATGTAATCACATTCCGAGAATTGTCAAACGGTTGGTTGATAAAACAATTCTGATATCTGATCCAAAAGTTATCATATACATGTACTACATAATGAATACTGGGCAAGTTAACGATGGAGAAAATATGTATACATAAGCCAAAGCTATGTTGCTATACAATTATTTAATTTGTACGATAACGTGGGTTTCATTAAATGTCGCTCATAATAATGATGGGCTTTTCTTTGTAAAATTAAGATGACTCTTCGTCGCTGAAAGCAGTTACACAAAGTCGCACTGATTTTATTTGAAGAAGAATGTATACTGAATTATTTCTATCATCTCAATATGGCGTTCATTAATTATCTAGTACCTTTTAGCGCGAGAGCATGTGTTATTGATTGGTTGGCGAAAATACAATGATAAGCGACTTGTGCTTGTATCTGGATCAAGTGAAGAAGGAGACACCGTGTGTATTGTAAAGAAACACATTAGATTAAATTTTATAATTAATATTATTTGTCATTATTTACTGCTTAACTTTTATTGAAAATATCTATCACACAAGCTATTTGAATGAGCTAAGTAACAGGTTACCAGAAGGTCACTTGTGCATCCTTGTCGTACGACTATTGTATGTTAAGTGCAATAATAGGATTCGTAGTTTGTCACATTAGGAAAATAGCATCATATTCATCAAGCAGGTCATGTCCTTACAACATCAAAAGCGAATAAGATATGCAACCGTATATTACATTTGTATATAAATAAATTTCAAGTAAACCAAGATTTTTGGATTGGTTTTCCGTAATTAAATTACAAAATAACCCTTCAATAAACAACGTTTGGTAAACCATACCTATGTTTACAATGTAAATGATTTAGCAATTACATAGATATAAAAACGATTCAAAATTCATTATAGCAATCACATTTTTCGCCATGTGTATTTGTAAATGACTTTCAAATAAACTACAATTACATATTTATACATTCTTAGTACCGCAAAGATAAGGATAATTGTTAAACAAAAACCTGGATACAGTGCTTGCATAAAGATACCATTAACTCCGTTTAGAATTAGTTAAAATGTAAAATTGCGCGTGGCAAACTTGTATATGTATTTGCAATATGAACATGCCGCAACGTTTAGCCAAAAATAAACTAGTAACATTTATTACTGTATTCACAATTAATTTATATATGTCAGATTAACCAAATTATTGACTTGTCTAATCTCCAAATCGAAATGAGCTATTCCTTATATTTTATGTTAGGATCGCGTTAAGTTATCAATTTTAAAGTTGATCAATCGGGCAATAAAATCTTCATACATGTAGATTTCCTAATATATTAGTTTGTTACCTTTGTAAGTTGTACAATCCCTTTTCAAGTATTGAAATTAAGATATACGTCCATTTATATATTCGATTGAAATAAGTTCCGTAAATAACACGTCATCAAAGACCTGCACGGTGTGATTCTTACAAGCGTTATGAAAAGCATGGATTGTATATATGGGCTCTTGCATTGAATGAACCAGATACCAGCAGGCAGATTTTCTCCGATACTATTGACAACGTACGTATAGCATGAAACTTGTTGTCAATGGTACACAAAAAACGAACCGTGAGAGTTCGTCTAACAGCTAACTTTGAGTGTTGCAGACTGTGAAAGCATGTTCCAGATGTTGGTGTTAATGGTTTTATTTGCGATTTATTTATTTCATGCAAACCAAGGATATGTTATAAAGAAGACACTAATGAACCCTATTTTACGGACGTATTGTTAAACAATACGAGTTCGCAGGATACAGCCAACTATATATTAACGTTTGAAAAATCTCTATGTTATGCAATTATAGATTTTACTTCTTACTTAAAACTAGTTGTATTACACAAACGTTATTTTGGTAATACAACTGTGAAATTGTATTGACGTGTGTGGCCCATTTGCACAACAAAATTACCATACTGAGACTGGTTGATGTATTTTTAAAGTTCACCAAGTGAAGCAGTATTTAAAACCAAACACTGAAAGAAAGGTTGCTTCTTCACGCTTGCGTCTCTTTGAAAGAATTGTTCGTCCTTGCTTGAATGTGAACTTGATTAACAAAAGTGTCATTACAAAAAAAACTGTCCCAAATATGCTGTCGATATAAGATTATGAAACACTGATATGAACACTGTTGTTAGCGTAATGTAATGGTAAATTAAACTAGAAGCTTGATTCAAACTTCACATGAACATTGTTATTAAAGCATTTAAAAGCATCTTGTGTTTAATGTTTCATTTGAGCTGACATATATGTATAAATTTGTTGTAATATTTTTCTAAACTGCCGCTTCAATGGTTGCGATTATGTGGTGACTATCAAATTACAAAATTACAAATAAATGCTGTGGAAGTAAGACTATTTTTGAATATTAATGTAATAATTATATGCATTACAGGCCAGTACCAATTCCGGTGGAGAGGAAAATTACAGACTGTAGTGTAATTTTTTCCGTTTTATTTCTTTGACTGTATTCGTTTTTTCAACACGTATTCTATGCAGCCTGCATACAACAAGTAATACATAGGATGCGCACAGAGCTGTAAATTCGTAGATGTAAAAACCAATTATCTTGATTTCGAAATAGATTTAATTTCGCATTTCGTATACCTGATTTATGTTTTAACCATGAGTCGTTTGTCGGTTGTGAGATCAAATACTTGATTTCGTCGGAAACAAAAATCAGTCTAGTTTTAACCCCCTTCTCAAATTATCTATATATTCCCGTCAAAAGTGCAACATAAATTATAATTGCCTGTGCCGGAACATTTTTTTTGTCGTACGAAGAAACGCTAAGAGACGTTTTGTAAGATAGCACTATTATTTCAATGTTAAAATGTATGTGTTTATTCTTTTCTTTTGTATATTCCGTAGTATTGCTTCATTGTGCATGGAGAACTGAGTATTATTGCATTTATATCAATTTACTATTTTATGAAGCCGTTAACTTTTTGAGGTTGTATTTTATGAACTTAACTTATGTGAATATACATTTATCACGTTTTTAGTTCAAGTTTACAGGTTTATAGTAAAAGCAAATTAGCAAACATCGGTTGTGGGTGGGGAAAATGAACGCTGTTTTCGCACATTATGGACATTGTTCAATAATGTAAAAGATGCAATGTTTCAATGATATATATTGCAGCTTATTGCCATCAGTATACGTTTTAAGTAAAACCATTATTATATGTAAGTGATCTTTTTATTTTACATATTTTCTGCTGTTTAGTGGTGCATGTTGAGTTATGTATGTTCATTGAGAGGTTAGATGAATATTGGCATATGTTTCATATATTTGATAACCATATGCGCTCTTCAACATACTTCTAAGGAATAATATCATTGTTGTTTTATGTTAGTACGTTGCGCTTTGTCATAGTTGTGTCATATATTGTTTATGTTATGAAGTTGTTTGTATCGTTACCCAGTGATTTGAAACATGATTTGAAGCTTAAACGGGTTGTACTTGTCCTCGCTTGCAACGAAACATTTAGAAATTCAATTGTATTTCAAATTAAAATTATAATTCTGATATCGACGATACGCTGTATATGCTTAAGTCGCAAATAAACCATCTGTTCTGTATATTCTATGGGTTTTGACGAGGACATGAATTAGGATGCATCAGACAAAGCCGATCGAACAGAACACGCAGACACATTTGGTGTTCACATGGTTTGCATAAATGATGCCACACTACATAAATAAACACGCAATATTATAGTGTTTTCAAAGATTACATGAAAGGCCGTTATTTTTTTATATATTTCTTTTACATTTTTAGTGAAAGTATATCTTATATTTTGTGTTAAATATAACGGTGATTGTAGTGGCATATACTGAAATATAAGTGTGATTACTTCATTTTATACACATTCTTTTTGACATGCACTATACAACTGGTATAACGCAAAGTTCGTGAGTACTCTCCATATTCTCCAGTTCATGTCAATAAACTTCCGGAAGGTTAACCGTCTGAAAAAATCACATAGCTTCAAAAGAACAATTGCCGACCTCTTACAAAGCAGACTGCAATTATTTTCATCACGCAAGAAACGGATTACAAAAATCTTTGTAATGAGATTCACTTTTAATCAGGCAATCGTTAACGAGAAGTTGCGCTTTAAAAAAGGGAATATATGATATAGTGTATAAAACTTATTATTAAGTGCCTTGTTACTATCATTTAGTATTATACTACACAGGACAGCACATTTAACACGATACTACACTAAATATACACATGTTTACAGCTTGGGTACATACACTAAGAACGGCCAAATACAAGCACAGACCAGCTGATACTTATCTGTATTAATGGAAAAACAAACTAACAGTTCTTAGATTGAAAGTGAAAAGTTAAACTTTATTATATAATGTTAAAACTGCCATATTTACTTGATACATAAACATGTTTTGTCGTCATAAAATAAGTATCCCAATTATTCACATTTTAGCAAAGCTTAACGTGCTAGTGGTTTCGTTGCATAAAATTTGAAATTTGCTGTGCGAACTATTTATGTTATTTTATTAGCTAGTTTCATCTTATTGATATTCAAGAGAAAGCATTCATACCTTCTTTATTTTGTCGTTAGGTCATTCAAATTCGATTGTCTGTTAAGCGTTCATGGGCTAGTAGGTTTGCAGGTTCCTTTTTGACAAAAATATTTTGAAAATGTGGAACAAAGTTATTAAGTGTATAAATAATGCCTTAAACTAACCTTATGCAATAAACACCCGTATGCTTTTGTAAAACATATATTCTTTATTGATCCAAAAGACATTCGAAAGCAATACCATGGCAGTTTCCTTTTCAATCTCCCATAGTTCAGTAGTTATTCACTGTTGTCATATTTAATGTAGCCAGTTTAAGAATACTTTCAAAATGTATTAAAGAATGGTGCTTTTATAGTGCCAAAAACTTAATTAATCTTTTAATTTGTAATTGTGTCTTAACTAGTAATATTTTATATTGCCGTTTCAGTATAAGCTAAAAAAAAATTGTATCCGATCTTGTTTAACCTCAATATTATGTAATATAATTTATAAACGCCCAGACTGGTGATGATGTAAAATGCTTGTTCTTTGATAATAGTGATTCTGGTAAGATTAAACTTAAAATATTATGTTTTCTAGTGACTTTTATGATGATAAATATTGACATTTTAAGAGTTATACTCAGCCCGATAACATGAAAATGTTGCGAAAGAAAAATGTTTACTATTTTTTGTTATTTCCTGCACTGTTGGTAGGTTTCAATTTTCAAGTGGAATCTAAACATAGACTCAAATTTGTATATCGAAATTTGCCCTTTCTCGATCATTGTATTGAGTTATTTGATGAGTTATGAATGAACAGAGGGCAGCTGATGTTCTATAGTAATCACTATTTTATTTTCCGAATATAAATATCATTAAGTTAGCAAATTAGACGTTTAGTAATTAAATTAGTCAACAGCGAATAAATGTTATGGCACAGAGACCTTCTACATCGAGTAATTCAATGTCTGTTTCGCCAAGATATATGTAACCATTTACCATTTCAGTATATAATGTTACCTTTACCGTTTAAGCACATCCTCAAGTATAAATGTATTATTCGCGAATGTCTTTATTTAATCAGTCTAGTTGATGCATGTATGAGTAGGAGGTCTCATGTATCCGAGATTATCAATTATGCTTATATTTTAATTGCATCGGTTGTCTGGTTATCCACTAAAGTTGCGATAGTGGTACTAGAAATTAGTTGAAAGGGCTTCAATTAAGTTGCAAGTTAACATTATAATAGTTTCAATAGAAATGTTATCTATAGAGATATGGGCAATACTAATTGGATTTCCATAAAAACGTTGTACGGATAGTTATTCTTTACTTGGTTTTTTAAACTGAAATGGTGGTTTGAACTTCAGATTTTTATACACAAAAACAATTATAACATAAGCACAAACAACCGAATTCAAATATATATTTGAGCCATGTTCGTGTCAAGGAATGCGTAACATCATTGTATACACATTAACTGAAAAAAGTTCAATAATGCAATAAAAAGTATACACCTTATTAGTTAACCCTTAATATGGAATGGCTTATGTAAGTATAAATATTGTCCCGTTTATTTTAAATATTGTTTGTCCGTTCACTAAAATCTTAACATGGCTGCTTCCTGTAGTGGTACATTTTTTTTGGAAATAAATCATAACAGTTGTTGATATGTTTTGGGGAAGTATAAATTAGGAATGTGTAATCCTATATGGAAAAATTATTGAATGGATCCATTTTATCAGGAGGACTGTAACTGTAAACAACATGGTTGACAATTGTATGAAGCTTAGTGCTGCAACCAGTTTAAACAAATTCACCCAGTGTTATAATACAATGTCTTGTATTCATTTCTGTGTTCTATCTTAACACGCCTTTTCAGTCATTCGCAGTCTGTTATTAACTACACTGCGTGACGTCATTTGAGGCTACCCGAAAGCATGCCGACATAGCTAGATATGATTTGAGGTTTGAAAACAGACTTCATTAACAGTATTTGTGGAATAAGGATATGAACGATCGAGTTTGTACTGTTCTACATTTTAACTTTTTAATTTAACGCATTTTATTACATATGTTTTTATAGTTGTGAAATTAAAACAATATTATTGCTCCTTGAAAATACGTTTTCGCGATGCCATTATAACGGAACAAATCTCCCACCGAAGTAAACACTGTCGCGAAACTTCACTGTCGATCAATCAGTTTGAAAAAACTATGTTGACTCGTGTTTTCTGTGTTATGTATAGACATATTATTTGAACGTACATCCTTGTATAAATATCATCTGTACGAAAAACCAACAACTTCGGTCTTATTCTTTCAATATTTATAACAATGAAAAAGTTGTTCCATTGTATAACAAAAAGCTTTCTTGTATTTAAGTGTTTGTTGAGAAAGAAGGTATTAATGGTGTTATTGATTGAACATATACAATTTGCCTTTTTTTAGACAATATTTTGTTATTAATCTAATAGTAAAGCCGATGAACACAGGTTTATAAACTCATTCTTCCAATCCAGAAGCATAATTAACAGGCAATGGGCTCTGTTTATTAACTCAATCAAATTAAAAGCTTAACCAATACCATAAAAAAACTTCTTATTCAATTCTTGTTCAAGTTTGTTAAATTCCATTCTTTCAATATACCTAATTATTCGGACAATTTTCAAATGTGCCTACACTTCATTCATACATCACACTCTGGCTGTGCAATTGCCTACAATTCATACATCACACTCTGGCTGGACAATTACCTACAATTCATACATCACACTCTGGCTTTAAAATTGCCTACAATTCATACATCACACTCTGGCTGCACAATTGCCTACAATTCATACATCACACTCTGGCTGCACAATTGCCTACAATTCATACATCACACTCTGGCTGTACAATCAACACAAATGACCATAGAACCAGTTAGAACCACATGAACCCCCTACAACACAGAATTATCTAATCACCTTATTGTGAGGGTGGAGGTTATCAGGTGGATGTCTATTGATAACATATATACCGGCACCGTAATAACGTTTTTGGACACTTGAAAGTAAATATGTGTTCGTGTCCAAACATTTAGGTACAAAGATATTCAAAGAATACAGGTGCCCGAAAATTTAGAGACACTCTAAAAATACAGCTGTTCGAAAATTTAGAGACACTCTAAAAATATAATATTGACGATCGGATACGGGTATGTAATGTGCATAGCGTCAATTGTTTCAACGAATACTAGCACGTGTTTAAATACAACGCCGTATAGTGAGTGTGCGTGTGTGTGTGCGCGTATGCGTGCGCGTGTGTGTGTGTGTGTGTGTGGGTATGTGTAAGTCAGAGTTTATTAACAAGTCCTATCAGCGTCTTCACGACTGCCCTATGTGCGGACCTGAACCACGCCGTACAGTATAAATAACTGCATATATATTTAACTTAAAGCTGTTGGGCGAAAGCATTGTCTTTTACCGGTATACATAGTTATATATCCAAAATCGCAAATTTAATGGTAAGGCATTTGTCTCCCATGTTTTATTACCATAATCCAGTTGTAAAAACGCACGATAAGTGTCACCAGATAAGGATAACAGAGCTAATATCTGGTAAAATAGAATTTTCTTCACTGCATGTATAATAATATTGAACACAAAAACATGTTCCAACCTTACTGAAAAGTTTGTATTGCCTATAAGTATTGTTTAGCTGCTTTATAATTGTAGTGAAACACTATTGAGAAATGATATAATGCATGTAGTCATTTGTTCTTGTGAAGAGACTCTAGGTCAGTTTAATAATTTGATAAGCGATATTAAGATTCTTTCTGGGACTTTCAATTGCATCAATGGCCTATTTGAGGTTGAATGAGGCACTCAGTCCTTTTTGGTAGAACCAGTACTACATATTAATGAGCGAAACTTTAGAATGCTGCCTTGTTAAATTACATCCGTAACATTTGCTAGGAGGAAATTCCTGCTAAGCCAAAGTGTCCATATTCATCGAAAACAGTTGACTTTTATTAACAATTTATAACAATTTATTCTTGAAAAAGGACCTCAAATTTATTATAACATAAAACATGAGCAAATTGGAGAAAAATATATTAAAATTAAACAGTGTATATTATCATCAAATGAGATCCGAGGACAAAAGAAAATGTAAGTAAATTTACTAGTGATGTACATTTGATAAACATAATTAAGCAACAAATACAGGTCATATACATTTAAATTAAGATAATACACATACATATGACGACATGAGAATGCCGACCAAATAAGATAAATAGCTTTTATTTAATGCTTTCCGGTGGTTTATAGAGAAATATCAGTGAATTAAAACTGATAATTTAACTGTTTCAAACAATGAAAATTATCAGATAAAATTATCGATAATTTTCACTGTTTACTGTTAAATGACGTCATTATTTTGACGAAATAACGTCATTATCCGAACGACATTCTTTTAGTTAAACTCTTTAACAATGTTCATAAACTGTGAAAAAAAAACATGAAATAAAAAGATAATTTGTTGGATTCGGTGGGTTTTCGATTTTAATTCACTCGTGATCATAGAAAATATATATTTTCACTCGTGGCTGCGCTACTCGTGAACATATCAATTTCTATGATCACTCTTGAATTAAAATCGATCATCCACCGAATGCAACACATATCCTCTATATATATATGTAAAAGAAGGTTTAAATAAATGCCTACAAGCAACAACTATGGCATTACTTAATTGCATTCACTTAATCCTGACATCTGTGAAAATATTTTAATAGTCAGCATGCTCATTTAGCATGTATTTCTCGAAACCAAAACATATAAATACGCGAAATTGACAGTTTGATATTGCAGAAAAACACCTGTACCTTTTTAATAAAAGTAAAGTTAAGAATAACAATTCAGAAATCTAACAAAGAAAACTTTTTCCTATAACAAGATCGAAAAAAAAATCGCAAATCAGCACATATCAGCGTATATTTATAAGATGTATAACGTACAGAAAGCAAGTACCTTTAACGTGTATATCTTAAGTATAAATTTTTAACGATGTGTAGTGCATTTGCTTGAAGATATATTACCGTTGTATACAACTGATTGCGATGTCTGCTAGAAACAATCAATACTGTAGATAGTGTCAGGGACATGACAAATGATGATGTCTTGAAAACCGAATATGTTTACTTTCTTCGCGTCTCATAAATATTGGTTTCTTTGTATATACATATGTCTATTGTTGATAATTAGATTTTTCATATTTACAAGGATATCGGATGATCTCAACAGTTAAATTATGTTTCGATATAAATGAAATAAAGAGGATATTTGATTTGCAGGTGTAAAATTGTACTCGCCGGATCGAATTGGCGACTAACATTTTGCTTCAGGAGAGTGTGCTTTTCGAAATTCTCACCAGATCTGGCAACCTCTATTTTTTCAGATCTGACAGCGCTTTAATGTTGTAACAGATGCTTACTCTTGTCTGGAATCGACGTAATTCGATTATTGATGCCCAATACCATATAATTTGCTGAACATACTCTGTTTAACCGTAACTACTCAATAGAGTTAAGGTTAGATTAAGCACGTTTAAAGATATATATTTACATTGACTTCCGTTTTCTTCCCACATATATCAAACGGCTTGATATTTGCGACTTCTTTGAAGACAAAGCAGGTATCGGTAGAGGCGACAGTGAAAAAGCAAAATTAGAGCCACTATGATGTACCAAGGGAGACCTGATTTTGTCAGCACGTAGCCTTGCAGGGCAAGAGGCTTTTGACCGATTTTATTACTTCTAATCGTATCATATATTCAAAGGTCAATGTTTGTATCCTATAATAGTTTGTTTCAAAATATGTGTTTGCCTAGAGGCTACGTGTATAATTGTATATAAGGTATTATGGCAAATATGCTTTGATATTCGGTTAATTAAATGAAGTATAAGTTTGTTATAAGTGTACGCATATATGCTATTATCTTTGAATCCTTAAAGAAAGTTAAAACGTGATTTAATTAGAACATTGATTCTATAGTTTGGTTTTATTTTGATCTTAACATATATACTTTGTATTGACAAAAGGATGATTCAATACTTTTAACTACTCTTAAGATTTGGTAGACACCATTGGAGTACACAAAGTTTCTCATTATAAATGTTCATGTTTTGTAGTTTGTGAGAGTTTTAACAATGCCTTAACTAATATTTTTATTTTTCGAAGTAAGCATTTTATAAAACACACATTCTGATTTATTGTTTAATGCTGTTTCCATGTCATCGTCAATGTAACTTGCATCGGATATAAAGTAAGTATTCAACGTATAACTAATTAGGAAATTATTAATTGAATAACAAAAATATTGGAAATCAGCTCTACCTCAGATGGCTACAAAACAGTATATGCAACCATTTCAAATGGTACAGCATATAACAAAACCTTATTGGGGATTTTCTATTGCACTACAAGTTTTGTAAAAATGTACAAAAATAAACTATTAAAAATATTGATACATGCTATCGACACTGACTTGTTATAAGTAAATACGTTTATATAACGAGTCATTACCACGGGTATTAAAGCAAAGCGAAACCAAACCCTCATTTCCTCAATACAACAAACATACTTTGTTATCAAATTGTTGGTGCTGTTCAACCACACAAGTACAAGTGTATGGTAAATTCTCATTTTTTTCATACAACTATAAGTAATATGGTGCATGTGGAATAGTAGAAAGTCGTTTTAAAAACTACATCCAATTCAAACTTTGGAGAAAAACATATATTTCAAAGTCGTTTTTGTTTTTGTTTTTGTGGCTTTAAACCGACAGGCAACCAGAGAAAAATACATGTATACAACAAACATTGGCACGAAGTACAAGTACCTGTAAAGAGGTGAATGGCTACCTGCAACCATAAACTGACAGTTTAACATAATACGTACAAGCTTGACAAAAGTAAGATTTGGAGTGTACCTGAAAAAGAGCAACCAATCAAGAAATAATAAACAATTGGGCTGCTGATTTAAACCGGCAGACACTTAAACAGACATATACAACAAGTACTGTCCCAAAATACAGGCACTGGTAAAAATGTTAAAAACTACCCGCAGTCGTTTAATGTCGGGTAAACCTAAAAAGACAATTGCACAACAAAAGTGAAATAAAACAGCGTTAAACATAGCAAATAATCTTGCAGTAGACGGGCATATTATGCTAATTGGTGTGAGTAGCGCCAGCCCCAGACTGGACATTGCCTTTTGTGGATTGAAGGGATAGGGGAATAGTGGTACATTAAGTATAGAAATAAGTGTGATAACGTATTGAAACGGCTGCTGAAGATACATGCCAACTGGTGTACCAATAATCCAGAGGAATTCTGTGGGAATAACCATATGGAACAATTCGGGTATGTAACCTGGATCGCTAACATATGTAGAACTTGTTAGCCTCGTGATTTTTAAAACGTGACAGAACTGGGCTGGCTAACGATTCGGAAAGCAAGCCACGCACACAGGTTCATGAAACCTTGGAGTATCCCTCGGGAGCAAACATTTAGGAGATCCAGACCGGATTGTAGTTCCTTGGGTTACCATACGTGACAAAACAAAAAAAAAACAGATGTTAATTGAATGAAATTTACTGATGTTATAAATCAAATGAATTGGTATTTTACCAAGTACCAATTGGAAAAATGTGTTGACATTAGAAGTTGCAATCAGGCAGAATATTAAAAAATATAAGAAATGCCTGCATAAACATAGTTCCTTCGTAGAGAACTTAGCAAGGCCTGCATACACATAGTTCCTTCGAAAAGAACTATAACATCAATATCTGCCTGAACGGTATAACTTGAATCAGGCAGAATATTGAAAAATAAAAGCAAGGCCTTCATAAACATAGTTCCTTCGTAGAGAACTTAGCAAGGCCTGCAGAAACATAGTTCCTTCGTAGAGAACTATAACAGCAATATCAGCCTGAAATGAATAACTAAACTTATGTATAAACATAGTTCCTTCGTAGAGAACTATAACATCAGTATCTGCCAGAGCGGTATAACTAAAATCAGGCAGAATATTATAAAATATAAGCAAGGCCTGCATAAACATAGTTCCTTTGTAGAGGACTTAGCAAGGCCTGCAGAAACATAGTTTCTTAGTAGAGAACTATAACATTAATATCAGCCTGAAATGAATAACTAAAATTAGGCATAAACATAGTTCCTTCATAGAGAACTATACGATCAATATCAGCCTTAGCTGATAACTATAATCAGACATAAAATTTAAAACGTATAAGCATAGCGTGAAATGAAAACTTAAATCCGAAGTTCACTTGATAAAACACAATGTTCTGAGGAGTGAAGTCTTCCTGTTTCTAGCTGTAATTGTACATTTCTTGGGTCCTTAGTGGCTTAAGGTAGTGTCAAATAGGAATTGCCGGAAACTTGCCTTATCGCCCCTTTGTAGCACTTGAACAGGAAGTTCCAGCCAGTGGATATGTCCTCTGTATTGGGGTGGTGGAAGGTAGGCATGGCCTGAAACGATAACTAAAAGCGTGCATAAATATAACACCAATAGCATTCGGAACATATGATTAAAATCATGTATAATTTAGTATAATAGTGAAAATCTAATTATAATCAAACATATTTTAAACGTGGCTAAAAAATAATAATGTGAAAGTTGAGATAATACATAATTGTCTCCAAAATCCTANAATTATAATTGCCATAAAAAAATCATAAATATTAAACAACATTAACCCAACAAACCACATCACAATAATTTAAGAATAAACCCATTGACCATATAAATAAGGTACGGTAGTATTGACTGACATGCAACGGTTTGTATTGTTTATGTCGCAAAAACGTAATGACATCTGTTATTGTGACGGTGAAAAACCCAGCTGAACTGGTAGTAAAAATATGTCATAACTATTCAAAAAGTATAAGCCCGATCTAAACCAAAAATGAAATCAGACAAAACATAAATAAATATATAAGATATTTAGAGCTTGCCCGAATCGATTCTCAAATATGAAGACTACATGTTAACAGCCAGAACTTAAAATCAGGCACAACTGTTAAACGATATTTGAATACTTATCTGAACTGAATCAGCTTGACTGATACCGGGCAGCGACAACTGCATCTCGGATATTGTGGAAGACGCGTAGCTGGCCCCGAGGTGAAACCAACATGAAAAAGTGACCGAAGATATGCGCTAATATCGCTATGGGCGCTGCCATCTTGGAATCCTTTAGCGGTCGACTGTGCATTGTGTAAACACCGGTCTTACTGACAATAACGCAGTGACGTCACCATCTATGAATAGAATGGTCGACTGGGTGATGAATTTCGCAAAGTTCTATGCACACGGCACTAATAAGCATGTGTAATCATAGAACGGCCCTTGAAATTATTAAATCTATCACACAAAATAACACCATTGGTATACGTCTTCGTATAACGAAAGATAATCCTTCTCAAAAACGAAATGAAACGGCGTCATATGGTATTAAAAGTAATCCTTGAAAGTATAGCTTAAGAGCGTAATTGTTAATTTTGACCACACTGGATTGTCACGTCAGTCTTAAAAGAACAAAAGTGCCACAATGGCCAAGACCTAATTTGATTGGTCAAAAGAGCCCATGTGACCCCAAGCTGAGATTATATACAAGTAATAAAATATAAGGTTTGAAAAAGTATAATGGAAACAGAAAATTAACAATTAAGAATGCGTACAACGACATAAAATCTTGTATATGTGCATTAAATATTATGTGTAATGTATATCCTGTTAGACACGCGACTCTATTGAGTTATTCCTGTGAAGTATCGAGTGTAAGATAGTTTATGGATATTTGTCAACTATTGACCTTCTTAAACGCAATGATTCTTCTTTTAGTGAATGCGACGGGCTTAAAATTTATTCCCGTTTGATGATCAATATGCATTAGCAAAGTAATTTATCAGTATCTGCGTTTGCATATCTGAATATTTATCATTATGTTATTACAACAAATACGTCAATGTCAATAATTTTAATGTATTAAATGTCTAAGGCGCCTAGATATATTGGGTATCTATGAAACTGTACTAATAGAGACTTGATATCATTTAAAAGAGACTGTTGGGTCACACATAATATCTAAAATATGTATAGAGATATTAACCATCAAGTGTGCCAGGTCTGTCACGAGAGTCGATACAACTATACTTAAGTTCCGAAAAGCTTGCAATACGTCTTACAATGTTTCCGCTATTTTACATCTTGAACGCAATGATTCTTCTTTTAGTGAGTGCGATGGGCTTAAGATTCATTTCCATTTAATGAACAATATGCATTAGCAAAGTGGTTGATCATTATCTGCGTCTGCATATCTGAATATTTATCCTGATGCAATTACAACAAATACGTCAATGTCAATAATTTAAATGTATTAAATGGTTATCTCGCCTAGAAACATTGGGTATCTATGAAGATGTGCGAACTTTGAATATGAACGAAATGAGACCGTGAGGTCATTTAAAATGTGACACAAAACACAAAACGTGGTATATGCAATAGCTTGCAATACTTCTTACAGACAAACATTCCGTGCATTATGTCTTCAATTATTTGCCTTCATTGATCCTCAGTATTGCTTCACAACCCGTCCAGCGACATTTCCGTCGCATTGATCAATCGCAAGTGCATCCGAATGAATTACATTTTCCCCATCTAATACTCGCATCAACAAAGCTGAACAGCTGACAATAATTATCATATTACACTTTTACTAATATGTGCTGTCGTGCATAGCCCTTTAGGTCCAGTGATGTACTAATGACAAGGAAATACTGAATATGTTCTAAATGGTTATACCACTTATTTATACATAACATTCACTTAAATATTGGCACTCGTTATAAAGTATGATTTTGTCCAAATAGCTTGTTTAAATGGGCCAACAAATAAACAAGACTAAATGTAGTTTAAAGAATTATTATTACACTTACACTTTATCAATGTCAATACACAGATCATTATATACAATGCAACATACCAAATGCGCCACGTTTGAAAATATGTCTTATTATAATTATATTTTCACTATTATACTAAATCATACATGATTTTAATCATATGTTCCGATTGCTGTCGTTGTTATATTTATGCACGCTTTTAGTTATCATTTCAGGCCATGCCTACCTTTCACCACCCAATACAGAGGACGTATCATCTGGCTGGCACTTCCTTTCCAAATACTAAAAAGAGGCGATAAGGCAAATTTCCGGCCATTCCTATTGAACACTACCTTAAGCCACTAAGGACCCAAATGAACAATTACGGCTAGAAACAGGAAGACTACGCTCTTCAGAACATTGTGTTTTATCATTGCCAACAACGACAAGTTAACTTCGGATTTTAGTTCTCATTTCAGGCTATGCTTATACGTTTTAAATGTTATGTCTGGTTATATTTATCAGCTCAGGCCGATATTGATGGTATAGTTCTTTACGAAGATACAATGTGTATGCCTGATTTAAGTAATTCAGTTCAGGCTGATATTGATGTTACATAGGAACTATTTTTATGCAGGCCTTGCTTATATTTGTCAATATTCAGCCTGATTTTAGTTATACCGTCCAGGCTGATATTGATGTTATAGTTTTCTCCGAAAGGAACTATGTTATGCAGGCCTTGCTTATATTTTTCAATATTCAGCCTGCTTTAAGTTATACCGTTCAGTCTGTTTTTGATGTTATAGTTCTCTACGAAGGAACTATGTTTATGCAGGCCGTGCTTATATTGTTCAATATTCTGCCTGATTTAAGTTATTCCGTTTCAGGCTGATATCGATGTTATAGTTCTCTACGAAGGAACTATTTTTATGCAGGCCTTGCTTATATTTTTCAATATTCTGCCTGATTTTAGTTATTCCGTTCAGGCTGATATTGATGTTATAATTCTCTACCAAGGAACTATGTTAATGTATGATTGTAGTTATTCAGTTCAGGCCATGCTTATATTTTTCAATATTCAGCTGGATTTTAGTTATTTAGTCCAGCCTGATATTCATGCTATAGGTCTCGACGAAGGAGCCATTTTACCTTAGTTAGGTACCAAATCAGGTCATGCTTGTAATTCTTACATGTTCTGCCTGATTCAGGTATCAGGACAAGCCATGCATATATTTTTTTAATTTCTGCCCTGTCAAATTTCAGGGAATGCTGGGATACTTGTTCATATTTCGACGTCCGGTATACGAGGTTTATATCGGCTTGTTCCGAGATAGGCCGATTAGTTACGATTCTGGAATCTCCACGGAAACTTCATATCTCCAGGCAAGCTAGCAATCATCTCGAAATGCTGAAGATAACATTAGGACCTCTACAATATAAATACGCTTTAAGAGAAACAAGCAGCCATGCATAATTGAGCAAACGGACCACAATAACACTTTCTCCCTAGATTTAATGGACGTTATCACCCTGTGGTGAATATACGGTGCTGGGATTGCACATATTCCTCTGTTAAAGCCCATGAGACATATGGCACAATGCTGAATTCCTTTTGGATTGAGCACGTACGTGCTGTCCAGTGGACTAAAACCAAACGAAATGTTTGACGGGCACAAAAATTAATTGCTGCATTCAATGTAATTGTTTAAACAACATAAGCAGCTGGATCGCATTATAATTTCCCAAGCATATTGGAGAGTTTCGAAATAATTTTTCCCAACCGTTGACTCATTTGTGACGGTGTGTCGCGCATGAGCATCTATTGCCTAGCTTTAAGGTTAAGGTCATACTTCGATACTATTAATTTCCACATCAAGTGAATAAAACATATGTAAAACATACAACAGTTAAATAGTCATGTCATTCAACTTTAAACGGAAAGAATAAAACTCACTAACAAACAGTTTGAAGTAAAACAATATCCTTTGAAATTATCCTTAAAATTTAAAACTGTAAGGCATAGGGGAGAATTATATTCTATATTACATTAAAATAATGATTGAAAGAAGTATGTAATAATAATATCCAATGTTTGCATGCAATATTTTGAAACAGTACTGAAATAATATAAAATGGAACCATGTATAAAGCTGAGTAAATAGTCAACTTTGATTTTTGGGACATAATGATGAGAATATGTACTTTCATTTTAATAGTTACATGTATCATATTATCCCCATTTATTTAGTCTTTATGTTATACCATTTCTACAATATAAAATTTATTATAAAGCATATCTGTTGTCATACTGAAAAAAAACACATCAATTGGAAAGGCTTATATACTATGCCAACACAAACATGTGCATACATGTTTAAGAAAATTAACTGTAAACATAAACAGTAGAGGGATTATATTTTATAACGTATCGTAAGAAAATTAATTTAACATATGTTCATATCTAATAAATTGGATACAATTCGAGCTTAATAATAAAGAACAATAGATTTTTGTTTTAAATATGTATTATTTTTTCTGTATTGATTATTATAATTATTGATTCATTCAATTTCATAAGGTGCCTTCACCTTCTCAAAGAGATGATCAGTACATGTACTGCATCAGTAGCAAAGCATGGTAGGCCTTGTAGGACTGTTGGGCTTTATGTTATCTTTATTTCATTGTGTTATAAAAAAATAGTCATAGAGATATGATGTCACTTCCTTTGTCCGATCTCTATGCGGATTAATAAGCACACCTCCAATATTAATGGGAGGTGTGCGCACACTAAACATAGTCCGCGGAAGAAAGCAAGCATTATGTATTGCGTTATTTTTTATATCAAAATTAATGTTTTATCATAATAACGTTTATTATACATTATCTTCAAACACTAGAACCAGTGTGTTTATACATGTGCAATAAAATGCGACTACTTCGTTTGTCATGTTGTTCCTACTTTCACTTATGAAAACGTATACAACAATTCATGTTTGAAATATAAACTACTGTTTATTCATGAAATAATGTGGATAAGCATGTTACAATTCATTACAATAACGTAATACTGGTTGTATGAACATAGTCACGCCCTACCTACAATTTGATATATGTGAACACAATAGCGAATGAACACCATATACAAATTAGCACTGTATTCGCGTTAAACGTCTCATTTATTTGACAACAGATTCAGTGTATGCGATTTAAGTTTTTTGTAATAATATGTGTACAATCGTGCTTTTATGAAACGTTATGGACGTAGGTATTCAAACACTTCGCTTCTTTGACCATTCTCCAATCACACATGTGAATAAGTAAGACACCGACTCAATTTTTAATGTGGTTAATATTTAAACACACTTTTAGATCTTTTGCTAACTCAACAAAAATATCCATTGCAATTTTATGGGTTTAACATGCAATACTAATGAATTGTTTTCAATAGTATGTTATATTTTTCTGGTAGAATGTTCAATTGAATTACTTAATCATACACGTGTTACTCTTTGTACAATATGCATTGTCATTTCATAAATTTTCTTTTAATAAATATCTTTTGATGTTTTTCACCCTTCATATGGATAAGTGCTGCTAATTTATTCAAATCGTAGCTCAATATAACTCATTGTCATTGTGCTGGATTGCGAATAGACGCAATGGCTTTTTTGTCTCGCTGTTTGGCAATTCTTTCCTTGCCAATAAATAAAGGACCCCGTTTTATAGTAAAGGTTTTATCTATTTGCTTAAAATAATGTCATTCAGGATTTCCCTCTGTTTGAATGCACCAATTTTATTAAAAAAATATAACGCTTTCCTACAAGCACAAAGAAGAAATAATATCAGTCTGCATTGGGAATTCAAGCTGACAATGATGTCAAATTACACATACATACATCAACAAAGTGACACTATAATTTGTCTGGTATTTGTCACTATCGGTGTTAAGTATCAATTAAGTCCAAACATATACAGCATTAACATTTATGATTTCCAGAATCGTAATAAAATGGTTATCATTTAAATACCTAAGAACTGATAAGAACATTTCCATTTTCTGTAATACTAATAATTGTCTTATGCCCGTGGTATATTTGAGAAAATATATTTAATTAAATGATTCTTAATACCACACATATATCATACATGTTATTAATACAATTGAGCTGCGTATTTTTTTTGTTCAAGGCTCTGATGTTTTTAGTGTGTTTGGCAATGGTCGGACTGCGGTGCAGCTCGTTTTCTCTGCGTTTAAATTAACACCGGCTGCATCACTTAAATGGACCTGTTCACGGTTTGGTAAATTGACAAACATGAAACAAATTGTTTCAGAATTTCAAATGTTCGTGGTTGTTCTGGTATTAGCGAGGAAACAGTAATACTGAACATTTACCATGCTATAAAATATCCATTATTATGCATCTTTTGACGATTTAAAAACCTGAACATTATAAAGCGTTACAAACGGGAAACGATTGAATAATTTGAAGAGTTTTGTTGTTATCGTTATATTAAGTGACATTTCGAGTATATTTTATTACTAATTAGTATTAATTACTTGTTAATTCAGAAACAATCTCATACATTGCACACGCCTCCACCATTTCAAGCAGTAGACAAAAATTATAGTTTTACTAAAGCATTTGGCCCTGATAACATTTAGTTTCACAGAACAGCAATGAATCGTTGCTTTGATTTTAGTGATCATGCCACTTGAAGATGACACTACACTCAATTTGGCTGCTGATATTTCAGACAGTATCTTGTCCGCAAATTACTGACGTCCATTGTCCTCGAATTACTGACGTAAACGAATAAAAAACGTTCGCAAATAACTAGCTCGAAATGATATTTGCTCGTTAGACTGTCGGTAACAGCAACGGTGTTTTGTATGGTAATATACTGTCCCAGAACAGAACAGCGTGGCGACATTTCTATTTCACAGTTTGCAAAGAATTTCACTCTTTAACCAAAAATGAAAACGTTCCATGTTTTGGGCCAGTTAATGATTTTCGAAATGAATGCATAATATAGATTTCAATTTAACTATTTTGCAGGCCGTGATATAAAACAAGGGTGAAAACAGTCTAACACTTTTTGTAAACTCAGCGTGTTTTTGTACACTCAGCAAAACAAAGCAAAGGTTACAATGTACTTTATGTATGTCCACTTGACATGAACGACCTGGTCTTGCGGTTAATTGTTGGTCATTATGATATTAATTATCCCTCAAATAGATTTGACCGATAGCGTGAAAGAAGGCGAACATATATATTACAAAAATTGATGGACTTATTTACAATCAATTAACAATCGTTTTTTTATGGTTATGGCTTTATGTCAAAGTGATGAAAAACAGGGTTTCCCTGTAGGTCGATAGTCACGTTTCTCTACAAGTGTTAAACTAGTATAAAAGTGAGGTATCTCTGTTCCTAAACGAGCCATTCTATCGAGAAACACACACGGATTAATATCCCTTTCTTGGCCCCACGGGATTTTGTGTGACGGACATACTCTTGTGCGGAAGACGGACATTTGACGGATTATATTTGTTTTGGAGTATCTTGTTTTTATCTTGTTTCAATTATTTAATAAGACTTATATACGGAATTCTATACGATCATTTAACAAAGAATAAAAGTTTATATATTATAGAAAAGGACTTAATGCCTTCTTTTGCAAACGTTTGAATAGTTAAACGAATCTGGAACTTTTAAGTACAAACAAAAAAAATACACAACGCGACTTAAACGAGCCGTAGAACACTTTTCAATACACAAAGAATAGACATAAACAACAACGAAGTGCCACAACAGCGAGTAATTTAATTTGTTCTTTGTAAATTGACTTTGCAAACAGTATACTTCATTCAAGCTCATGCGCCTTTTTGCACTCCATTATTCTTAATGTTGGTTTCTTTCTAAGATTTAGCGTTCGTTATTGTATAATATGGGTTTAAGATTATTAATCATGATATATGAAAGTTAACGGTTTATGACACTTTTAACTGAACAGTTGAATATAAACTCTTCGTGCACGTTGTCTTAAGAATATTAAAAGTAATCCGCTCAAATATATGGCTCTCAATTAAATCTGTTACGAGACATGGAAAACAATAAGTTTGAAGCATACATTATGCAATATGTCACATGCTGCACGAAATGGTTCGGCTTTATGACAATCCGCAATATTCTCGAATTAACTCACGCATTCTTACATAGCTCTAATGGAAAGTATATATGTGTCTTAAAACCCAAATAGCACAGGTCCGAAGTCATATTGTTTGATGTGTATGAGCTGTGAAAAAGGGTTTCATGCGAAGTAAAACTGTATGATAACCAAAGCATTATGGAAACTCAAGCTCATTAACTAAGTATTCATTTATATTTTGTAGCGATCCACTGTCGCCGTTGAATGCAGGCTTCCAACGCAAAATTAAATTTATGCATGAAGCAAGTTCTTTGTTCCATGTTGTATTCTTTAGTATGTAATTCTATGAATCAAAAATCGATAAGTCATTCTGACTTGCATCTTTAATCATGTTAAGATGTGACAGTGTGACATTTGCCAGACTCTGAGATTGCGCGTTCTGTTCCCAATATCTAACCAATCTATAGACAAAATAAAATTGATGCGTTATTTATAATGTTTAAACTTTAACGGCAGAATAGGCCCGCCTGGTAACAAAATGTTTCATTTACATAGAAAATTCATTTGAATTTACAACTAAAAATATATATTAAGTGACATCGATTTTAACTTTGGTGGCATTGCACATTTTCTGTCATCGATTTTGAATGGGTTTATATTAAGAAAACAAAAAGACGCTGTGAACAATGGTTTTTGTGTATAATGCAATTGAAAGCAATGTGAGAATGTTTAATTTTTATTTCTTAATAAAAGCATGAAAACGTCACAAACGTTACGAAAACACACACATAAAAACGATATTAAGTTAATATTTTAGCATGAAATTTCGTTTTACCACAAATTAAATATATCCACCCGAAACAGTATAGTAAGGCTACGTTATACTATATATTGATATGTTTTTCATTAGTGTTTCCCTAAATGCCGTTCTCTTAGGATAATTAATTACAATTTTCACGCTTTTCCCGCATATTAAACATGGCGAATGTCTGTTCTGAGATATAAAAATAACACATTATTTTGTACTAAGACAGCAAGTTTTACATCTGATATTCTGAAAAGCTCTCCAGGGGTTGATGTCCATCAGTGAACTAAGTAGATTTGAGTTTCCTTACTACCATCGCAATTTTGCACGTGTTTACTGGAAACTAGTGTGTAATAATCTATATGAAAGTCCTCTAAAGTGTTGCTGCAGGCTCAGTCCTCGTGAGTCGGAAGCAGCTTGAAAGAAGGCCATATGTTAACAGTCTATGATTTGATATCATAGAACTGAGTATGATTATCATATTGTATTTAGAGACTTTATTTGTTGTTTTTGTTGATTGTTTTTGTATTCAGTGGTTTGTATAACATGGTTGCTTAGAGGAAAAATTAATAAAATGTGGCTGTTTATATAAGGAATATGCTTGTAATTGGCTTAAGATGTGGAAAGAATTCCTCTCGCATAAAAGATAAATGATTTTAGTTTAGCTTAGATAGCATTGGGTAACATACGTAACTGGATACATGAAGCTAGCGCCTGTATAAATGTGGAAATAATTGAATTGATCTAAGACGCTTAACGAACAATACATCTTCCTGTTACTCAGTTTGATAATTCAACACATTCAATATAGGTGATATCAGAATTGCAAACAAATGCATATGTTTTTTGTGTGCAAATTATGTGAAATAATATAAAGAAGATGAAAATTATTATAACTAATAAACGAAACGTTAACTATTTGCATGTATGTGATTTGTAATATAGTTTGGGTGTCTACTGTGTTTGAGGACAGTGATTGCATTAAAACATTGAACAATTACTTATTAAATATGCAGAATAACATATAATTAACTCTTAAAATCTGACTTTGTCATATGAAACACTTATTCTTGAACGAAAGACTATTGACTACCCAATTTGCATATCGTTTTATTTTATTATTAATTCATACCGCTTTACAACATGTTTTCCAGTTAAATGCATTTACGAGCCATTTCAGATGTTCACTGGTGCATGCTTATAACGGCGACTTGACATGACTGACTTGACTTGTTTTATATGTAAGAATTAATACTAGACCTAAGAAGTGTGCTGCTCTGTTTGCATTTATAATTCGTAACATATTATTTCATTAACAATATGTTCTTAATGAAGTTTTGTGTTTTTAAAGGTGGCAAAGATAGACAAGTAAGATTCAACATAAAAACCCATGACACTTTTAAGAATGTTCTTTATTCTTTAGCCGTATGTCTGAAATTGGTTGAGTCCTGTTAAATGTGTTATCGCTTTATTTCAACAGTGTGGTAAGGCCAGCAAGAATCAATGTGTGCATGTTTTTTTCTTGTGATCATTGGGCGGTCTATATGGAATTATATTTGTATTTTACCCCTGATAAGAGGAGTTATTATTTACTATGTATTTCAACAATTAAGTTTAACCGACAACATATCCTAATAGCGACTATAAAAATGTATTGTATAAGTTATATTTATATATTTTGTTCTCAAATTTGTTTAAGAAATAGAAATGTTTAATTTCGAAAATATGTTGTTTGACTTCATTGTGTTGGAGCATAAAATGCACGAGACACTTTGTGATATAATTAAATATGTTGTCTGTTTTCGATTTCATGTTATAAGATGCGAATATTTGGTTTGTTTTAGGAAATGACGTGATACGCGAATGGTTTTATTAGATGAATTCGCTGTCTTAATTCACGTACCACAACCTCGCGGGAATGAAGTGATACGATAATATGTCGTTTCCTGTTACGCTATTGACCCAACACTCGAGTATGTACATATTTGTTAAATTGTCAATATACCAATTTTCTTGTTTTCTTATCTGATTTCCAAAACTGTTTCTCTAATACATGGATTGGATAAAACTGCTTTTGTTTTAGTTTTGTTTAAGGTTATATGGTCGAAATTAATCTTTCTTCATTGGATCTCTTAGCGCCCGATGTAAGACAACTAGCACAGTTAACATCGATTTAAAATCTCATTGGAAATACGAGCTGGTAAGTTAGGATTAAGCGTGGGATCGAACGTGTGACCCATGAGTTAAAGCCCCCGTTTGTTATCACTACACATTGGATCCAATCCATAACATTTACGTCGCAATATAAACTGTGCAATAACATACTTTTGATTCTTCGTATCAATGGCTTTTCTGTGAAGTTGAAATGATGGACGGTTATCAATTTAGGCACTACTAATCGTTTTTAAGAATTTCACATACGTATGAGTTACCAAATGCACTGATTATATATTATCCTAAATTTGTTCTTCATTGATGAGAATTATATTTTTTTTCATGGGGTCCATCAATTTTAATTCAATGCACTGCGTTTAATAATGTTTACGCGAAACCCTTCAAAGCATCCTCTTGATATAAACGAAACAAAATTACATACAAGTTATTTTAATGATTTTCATTGGTAGAATGTCACATTTAAAGACCTCTACAATATAAATTTAAAAACAAACTCAAAAAAGTACTTATTGTCGAGCCCGTTGCTGTCACCTCGAGAAAGCCGTCATAAGAATTATTTATGCAATTTTAAAGAAACTTCCCACAAATGTTCACAATGTAGAGAAGGCTTGTCGAGTGTAAGACATTTATATATATATATATATATGAGCTGAAACCAACATTTTACAAATAAAAGTCCAAGTTAAAATGTGCGCTTACTACAGCCCAAGTTTAATCTGCAATACAATATTTTGGTCCAATTTAAATTGCAGATCTAACAATATGATAGTTGTAAAGCTTGAAAACGTGTGCACTTGTTTTAGATATACCGACAACATGTTCACAACGTCTGATTTACAAATGAAAATACATTTTACATAATGCATGTTTATCAAAATTAAAATGATTGATTACACTTGAAACAAAGGTCAACATAAAACCTATTTTAAAAGTGAATAAAATGCTTCTTGCTTGAAGAGTCATTACTATTTAAATAAGATCGTCGAGGTTTCATTATATTTAAAGAGTTTATTGCCTTTTCTTATAAGTTTCTGAAGATATTTTTTTAAACCAAACTGTTGTTTTTAACATTAAATTATCAAGTAATTTGACTCCATTTTTTTAAATACTATATTTTACATGAAACGATTTATAAACAAAATCTTTACGTGTTTTCTAGATGCATAATTTATTATTATCTATAATATTTTCCATTTCTCAATATAAACATTCTGCATATCGCTGTACTTTGAAAAAAAAAGCTCAGAAATTGGCTACTCATATGTATCATACATCTTCCTTTTGTGAAAGCTATGGTATAGAATATGCTTATCGATTCATGCTTATAGTTTGTTTCCTTAAGACATTGACGAATACGAGGTAAGGAATTGTTTACGTCGGTAACAAAGCCGATAACGTGTTGATTTAATTGGATTTTCTGAATTGTATGGAAATGTAATAAAACGTCTTTCGCGTCTAGTTGAGTGACTGTCATGTCATCTTGTGAATCCTGTCTTGTGTGCCATTGAGAAGGAAATATATTGTTGGTAAAGTTTCTATGCAATTTCAATAACATTTATAAACAGTTCAGTCATTATCCTCACTTGCACCGTATTGATATATGTTCACATCTTCACATTTTCCTGTCATGTTTGTACACGATGTATTTTAGCTTAAATAAGCATCGAGATTTTCTAGATGTACAGTATGACTGCTTTAAGTTACTAATTTGGGCTGTTATATTTCCAAAATGTTTCCATTTTAAAGTAATAACAAAATACGCGTCCAAAATAACATTGATAATACACAAATCTGACAAGTTTCAAAGTACAAAATGTTAATATATTATCGTATAAATTAACATAAAAAATTAATATATACATAGGATTCGAACACTTCGTGGGTAGCACATATCCTGAGGGCAAGTCGGGGCAATTATTTCTTGAATTAATAAGAACGTATTTGCATTCGCAGGGCAAATAGGACATATATGTTTCAATCGTGTTTATATAATATATGCTGTGCGTCGAACATGTAATGCAAATAATGTTTAACGTACGACCGTGCTACGGCTATGTGTTGATAACTAGATTAGTGTATGTATGTGCGTTACTAAAACACATTAAAATTGGAAGGCCAAGATGGCCCCGTGTTATAAAGAAACGACTCCAAATATACTTGGGGAATAAATAAAGGGAAGGATCAGGGATAAGAGCATAATATAGTCAACATACAAAAAGAAACACATAATTAAAAGAGAAACAGAAATAGAAGCAAAAGTGCATAATATTGAAGAACAATTGAGAAATAACCCTAATGACGCAACATTACTTCAAACTTATAACATAGAAAAGGATAATTGTAATGATATAAATGAAGAGAAAATCAAAGGCCTTTAAATAAGAGCAAAAGCAAAGTGGGCTGAGGGAGCCGAGAAAAATACCAAATGTTTCGCTAGTTTAGAACAAAAAAGATTTGAACAAATTGTACTTAAACAGTTAAAAACCAACAACAAAATAGAAAATGATCATTCAAAAACTTTGGAAAACGTTCAAAAATAGACGTTTTGGAACAAGAAAACAGCGGCATATTCTTAAGATCTTGTAAAATTATAAAACGATAATAGAGAAAAAATACCCCGATCTTTTATCCAAGTATGAATGCTTCCAAGCTTTGAAAGACACAAAAAATAACAAAAGCCCAGGCTCAGATGGGCTAACAACAGCATTTATAAACTTTTCTGGACCGACATAAAACAATTCTTACTCAGTTCAATAAACTATTCCTTTGCAACAGGAAATGTAATCAAACACAAAGTTTTTTTTCACTTTAAAAAAAAGGATAAAGACATACTATCTATACACAATCGACAACCAATCACTTTGTTAAATATTGCATATAAAATTTCCAAGTAAATATATAGCTAATAGAATAAAACCCTGTCTTCAACAAATTAAACACGGATCAAACGGGATTACCAAAAGGATTATAGATTGGTGAAAACATAAGAATTGTGAATGAATTCATCGATTAAGTAAACGCTTATAATGAAAAAGGATTTTTTTTCTTCTTTCCAAAAAGCTTTTGATAGCCTAGACCATAATTGTATCTATAAATGCTTGGAAAACATGGGGTTAAGCCAATATCTAATACAGTAGGTAAAACTTGTATATATATATATATATATAATCTTGTGTAATTAATAATGGGTATTTCTAATAATTCGTCAACGTAAAAGGGAGTACGCCACTATATCAAGTTTAAAGTTGAATAACAATATTTGCTATGTAATGAAATAAGGTGCACTTAACAGAAGAAATGTAAAATTGTTATTGAATGACAAACCCGTCAGGATTAAACGTGATCAAATTATACAAGAATATAAAAATGTCGGTTTAAAAATGATTGATATAGAAAGATTTGTGGATGGTCTCAAAGCTACATAGATTTAACGATTTATACATCAACCTGATTTAAAATTTCACAATTGTACAGTACATTCCTTAAAAGGTATGGTAATTATTTGATTAAAAAAATACATTAACCTGATGATATAAACACAATAAAATTCGATCAGGTTTCTTGCAGGACATACTAAAAGTTTAGAATAAGGTCAATGCTCAAGAAAACATAACACATATCGGAAAGGTAATCATTTGAAATAACTCTTTTATTAAAAAATGCTCGTGGTTTATTTTTCTACAAAGTATGACATATTAAAGGTATCCATCCTGTAGAACAAATATACAACTATAGGGCTAACCAATTGTATAGTTTTGAGCAATTACAAAACATGTACAGATTAAATACCAGAGATTTTCTGAATGCAATAGTCTCATTAAAAGTGTGCCACTAGATTAAAAAGACATCAGTGATCAACTGCCAACATATTTACTATCATCAATCACAGACTCAACTAAAATATGCAAATTAGTATACCAAAATCTCGTATTGACAAAGCAAATCAATCCAATTAAGGTAATTACAAAATGGAAATTATGTTTGGACAAAGAATTTGTCACAAATCAATTGTTCATTCAATCGTTCAGATTGACACATGACACCAAGCTAAGAACTTTCCAGTATAAAATATTGTGCAAATTAATCAAAATAAAAGTTATTTACTGTTGTGTGGTTTAAGACATTCTAACATAAAAAAGCAAGATTATGTTGTTTTACAAATTCGTGCAGTCATTATCCTAGAACGAGCAATCCTTGTTGATTCCGAGTTAACAAATGATTCTTACTACAATACTACAATAAAATCAAAGGTAAGCATACATTTTATCCCAGACACCAGACAAAACTGACAAAATGACTTTTACGCGCAGTTATATATGTCATTTTGTCGTCTGTACCCAGGAGTTACAAAATAACACAAATTAGATTATAAACGTTATAGTTTGATTTGACAAAATCTATACGTCGAGCATAATATCTTTAACCCGAACATTGGCGAAAGGTTTACGTTTTTTTTATGTGAAAACCAAATGAACTTATCTTTGGCTTAAACGAATCTGGTATATAACAAAACACGTTTTATGTGTTTGTATATGTGTTATGACTTTAAAATGGAAACATTTTGGAAATACAACAGCCCACATTAGTAACTTAAATCAGTCATACTGTACATCTAGAAAAGACAGGATTGCCCGTCAACCCGTTATGACATACGCATAAGTACCTCTAACCACATCATTATTGGACACACCGGTAGTTCCCGAGAAAAATACTTTCTTCCGGACAATTAGGCAATTTATTGTAATGTGACTGCCCACGTTATCCTATCAGCTAGGAGTAGCGAAAGCTTATCTTCACAATTATCTAAGAGATTTCTTAAGAACATAAAATGTCGAACATATATCAAACAACTGAATGAACTTCCAGGAAGTGGTAAGAGCAATGCGAGTGACTTCGTTAGACAAATGTAAAACATTAGAAGTATAAATACGTTATGGTTTTGTGTCGTTGTTTTTTTCTTGTGAACGACATTCTACGGCTCTCGAAGAAAAGTGTCATTTCCAGTGTGTCTACTTGAATTGTTATTGTTACTAGGATTTAACTTGAAGTTTAAAAAAAACTACTTAATGTCAGATATTCATCGTAATTAAGTGACAATGTATTCATTGATAACATTTATAGCGTAAGCTTGATTGCAATACGATTGGCAATTGTTTTAATAAGTATTGAATTTGAAACTATTACATGGTGAAATACATAAATTGAGCATTTGCATTAAAATTTACAAGTGACATTTTCTTATTTAAACGCTACGCATTTATTCGAATATCCAATTCTATGTGAGTGTTTATTGCAATATGCCAGTAGTACGCGAAAGGAAATATCGTACATTGACCTAGTATACTGAAAGAAGATCGTTTCTTGTTTTATTAAAACAGAAGTAATAACGTCATCTTGAGCTAGACAGTACTTTTCTAGTTCTATCAAGAGACCGAAATGATTTGATAAGCTGATAATGTATGATCGGTGCTCATTTAAGCTAAAATGCATCGTGTACAAACATGATAGGAAAATGTGAAGATGTGAATATATATCAATACGGTGCAAGTGTGGATTATGACTGAATTGTTTATAAATGTTGTTGAAATTCTTGTAAACGATGCATAGAAACTTTACCAACAATATAATTATTTCCTTTTCAATGGCACACAAGACAGGATTCACAAGATGACATGACAGTCACTCAACTTGACGCGAAAGACCTTTCATTACATTTCCATACAATTCAGAAAATCCAATTAAATCAGCGCGTTATCGGCTTTGATACAGACGTAAAGGATTCCTTTCCTCGTATTCGTCAATGTCTTGTGGAAAAAAAAAACAATTTAAGCATGAATAGAGAAGCAAGCTGCACATATTCTATACCATAGCTTTCACAAAAGGAAGATGTATGATAAAAAGCAGTACCGCTTTCTCATTTTTTTTTTGTTAAAGTACAGCGATATTCAGAATGTTGATATTAAGAAATTGAAAAACATAAATATGAACATTAAATATTATAGATAATAATAAAAACATAATAGGACACATGTAAAGATAATGGTTATAAATCGTTTCATGTAAATATAAAGTATTATAAAAAAAAGGAGTCTAATTACTTTATCATTAAATGCTAACAACAACAGATTTTTTTTTCAAATATCTTCAGAAATACAACTTATAAGAAAAGACAATAAACTATTTAAATATAATGAAACCTCAACGATCTTATTTAAATAGTAATGACTCTTCAAGCCAGAAGCATTTTACCCACTTTTAAAATAGGTTTTATGTTGATTTTTGTTTGAATTCGAATCAATTATTTTAATTTTGAAAACCATGCATTATGTTTAACGTATTTTCATTTGAAAAACAGACATTGTGGATATCTTGCCGTATATCTTAAACAAGAGAACACGGTTTTAAGCTCTACAACTATCATATTTTGAGATCTGCAATTTAAATTGGACCAAAATGTAAAATGTTCGTTTCAGCTAACATATATACGTCTTAAGTTGGCTTTCTCCAGGTGACAGCAATAAATTCTTAACCATCTGTTGTGTCAAGATTATAAACATAGTTATTTGAGTTTTTGCTAAAAATATAGTTCGCAGAGGTCTTTCAATGTGACATTTTACCAATAAAAATCATTAAAATAACATGTATGTAACTTTGTTTCGTTTATAGTTGCTGTTTTAGATGAACATGATGTCTTGGAATGGTTGTGCGTTGAAATTGTTAAACGCAGTGAATTGAATTATAGTTGATGGACCGCATAAATATAAAATATAATTCTCATCAAAGAAGGACGAATAAAGGCATTGCATTTAATTACAAATGCGTATGGGAAATTCTTAAAAATCATAAGAAGTGCCTTAATTGATATCCATCCATCATTTCAACTTCACAACACAGTCATCAAAAGGATATTATTGAACAGTTTAAATTCACTATTACTAAATCATTAAATGTTAACACCACCAGGTTAATTTCAGAAATTAAAATTATTAGTAAAGGAAATACACTCTTTGAACATAATGAGACCTCACCGAGTTATTTAAACAGTAATGAATCTTAATAAAAAGATTTTTACCCACTTGTAAAATACGTTTTATGTTGATTTCTGTGTTAATTGGAATAAATTATTTAAATTTTGAAAACCATGCATTATGCAAAACGTATTTTCATTAGTTAATCGGACATTGTGGACATGTAGCCGTATATCTTAAACAAGAACACACATTTTTATGGTTTTCAACTATCATATTTTGAGATCTGCAATTCAAATTGAACCAAAATATATAACGGCAAATTAAGCGTGGACTTAAGTTTGCCCACATTATACCTTGGATTTTTATTTGTAAAATGTTCGTTTTAACTCGTATATATGTCTTTCACGCGACATGCCGTCTCTACATGGCGAAGCTTTGTGGGAAGTTTCTACACAATTGCATACAGCATTCTTAAGACGGCTGTATATTGATTGTTTAAGAAACATCATTTGAACACTTTTGTGAGTGTCACAGGAAGATTGATTTCGACCATATTACCTTAAAAAAGATGTTAATAGCAACTATAACAAAAGCAATTTTATCCAATCCATGTTTTAGGTAAACAGTTTTGGAAATCAGACAAGACAACAAGGAAATCGGTGTATTGAAAATTTAAAAAAAATGTGCCTACTTGAGTGTTGGGTCAATAGCGAAACAAGCAAACAGATATTCTCTTATCACTTCATTCCAGCGAGGTTGGTGAATGTGAATAATGACAGCGAATTCATCTTATAAAACAAATCGCATATCACGTCATTTCCTAACACAAATCAAATATGCACATGTTTCAACTAACAACAGCAAATAGAACATAGACACCATATTTAATTGTATCATGCATGTTATGCTCCAACACAATGCAGTCAAACAACATACATTCTAATTGAAAAATGTCCATTTCTTTTAAATATGAAGACAATAACATATTGAAAACAGATAACAATACCATCAAGTGTTTGTGTCGCTATTAGGATAAGTTGCCGGTTAAAATTTATGCTGTCGGTTTTACTTTATTTTCTCACAGAATGTTATCGGTCTTGCTTTTGTGTTGATATTGCGTTTTTTAACCTACAGTACTGTTATAACTATAGAAACCAAATTTGAAGAAAAAGTTTTAATAACATTTGGTTAAACAAAAGATAATTATAAAAACCAAATAAAACAACGTAATCTATGCACATCACAACAGGTTTATTAGGTGTATGAAGTTAAACGGAAATCGTTATTTCGTCGGCAATTGGTGAAATACATAGTAAAATAATAACTCCTCTTCTCTCAGGTGAAAATAGAAATATCATTCCATATAGACCGCCCTACAAAAAGAAATGTTACAATTAAAACAACGAAGTAGATTACATATTATTATGTCGTGATTCAAATCCAAGGCGGATCCATTTTTAGAAGTATTTGAATTTTTTGTGAATAATAAGTTTGAAAATTGATAAGGAAAGCCAACTTTGATAATATTTTAGTACGTGTCTTAGATGTCTATGATATGGGTATACTATAGTTATTGTTTTTTGAAATGGTGGTCCCTTAAGATAATGTGAAAATTGCGTTATCGTAACTCTATTGTTACTACAATATCCGTTTATTAATACTTGGGTTTATTGTTTAGCTCACAGTTTTCTTGGACACAAGCTAAAGGCACACTCATATAAAGCTATTTAAGTCATTGACATTTAAAAAAAAAGGTTAATTACCAACTAATTATTTCTTTAAAATGTTTGATTATATGATAAAAACCAATCGTATGGTATGGCTCACACGTAATGAGATACGAATTTAGTCCAAATATAGACGTTGTGCAAAAAGATTTCTGTGGAAAACATTTATTTGCCAATACGTGTACAAACACATGTTTGATTCTAGAAGAAAGTGGAAGGTTTACTTTATGTATAACATATGTTGCAAACTGTGTTGCATAATTATGCAAACATTTCAATCTCCCTAACACAAGACATTCAAAACGGTGTGATAGTATGCTTTAATCTATAGATCAAACAAGACGAAAGTTCTAGGCTATAAAATTTAAAAAAAAAACATGTTATATAATTTCTGGTATGTATGTTTATGTATCTCGTTTTGTAAATATTTTGAATAAATATGTTCAAACAAAGGCATATACATTGTTAAACGAAAAACTGGTTCGAAATTTTAAAATAGTTCAAGTCGATGTTCCCAAACGATATGTTTGTTTCAATGGTTAAATCTCGAAAAACAAAAATTAATAGACACACCTCTGAGTAGTGTCAGGACCTGGAGTATTAACTGCCTTGTTTATTATCTGTAATTTCATTAATGTAATCAAACTGTTATTGTTCACAGTAAGATTCTTTACACTCTTCCATATACAAGATTATGGTTTAAGTGTGTTATTGTTATATGAACTGATAGTAATCATTTGTATTTGTTTTGTATTATAATTAACATCAGAACTTGAAATCTAAAACTTACTGTCAATGTCCGAACTGCATGGATGCTAGTCAAACCGTCATCTTGCACTGATTTTATCAGTTATATTCGCATACACATGATTTATCATTGTATAATTATAAATATACAATTACGTGTTACTCTAAGACACTATTCATTGTTGTTTAATGTTCATATGTGTTGTTATTTGTGTGAACTTCGCCATTCCTAAAAAGCACTTTTTGGCTGTGGAATTATTCGGATATATTGTTCTCGTAGTATTTCTTCTCTGTCATAAATGTAAATTTGTTTAGGTCAGAGTGAAGCCTATTTGTTTATTGTTAGATGCATAATCTTTTACTTATCTTTATATACTCTTTAAATGTTATTGTTCGTGAAAATATAATGTTATTGTTGAATATTTGCCGCTAAAGAACTGTTTTTAGGATTTAGGATTTCTAAATGCATTTGATTGGTTGATATATTCCTAAGTCATTTTCATTGGTTGGTGCGCAGAATCCTAAATCCTAAGTGCTTAGCGACAGGTATAAATAGAGCCGATAAACAAACATCGTCAATCTGTTATGATCTGGTCAGATCGTTTATAGACAGCTCTCATAAGATCAATTGATCACTTTATTCATAATTATTAGTAAACTTACAACTTTGTATGGCGTCATTCACCATTCCCAAGATGGTAATAGTTATTTAATCTGACACAACGAACGTTTATTTAGGAATTCCAGAGAGCTTTAGGGTGAAAGTTAATCGGCGCTATTAAAATCATAATACTGTTAAATGATGTTTTATTTATACGAGAACTGGTGCATTTGAAATAACTTCCAGTATTGATTAAACCACGATTTTTGAAACTTTACAACTGTGTTCTTTACATTATTGAAAGTGCCATCCTGACACGGGCACAGAAGAAAATGAACAGAAATAACATAACTCGTGCCTAAGGGTGGGGTACCTTACAGTATGAAGGGGCGTTTTGTACACTCCGCTGTTGGAATAATTATGTATCAAACCAAACTGGAAGACATCATCAGGTTGTAAGAGAGGAGCGCATTTGTACTTTTTGCAAATTCAATTGCGCAGTGTAAACAACTCTCCGGTTGTTTCATGACGTTCACGTTTATATTATCTATGTATGTTATCATTGATAAGCGTATTTTAAACATGTGATAAAACAGATCTGATACTCGTTGTCATTTTATATCATGATTTATTTAACTCGCCCAGACAATTTGAAAATGCTAGCTTTATAAAGGTTTCATTAACTCTGTTCCTAAAATATGGTATGAATGTTTGTTTCATATATATCTCAACACGTGTACAATCCGATTATCGTTCAATGGTATTTTAAAGTTGCATAAACTATCGTGAAATACATTTATTTCGGTTTGTCGTTGAGCGATTTCCGCCAACAAGCGTAATAAAGCACGATATCCAAATCTAAGAGCGGATCCTACTCAATCATTGATGACATGCACTTACATTGATTGTAGAGACATGATCGAGTGAAACATTAAGCGATCGGTTACGAATCAAAATAACGTGCGTATTATTAATACCCTAAAGGTAAAAGAGTGGTATTTCCTTAGTTGTATATGGTACACTGCTGTGCAGAGAGTTTAAAACATATTAATTTCAAATAAGCATTTGTATACATACATTTGCATACAATATTTATAATAAATTAATAACATGTTTGAATGGGATGAGAACGAAAGACAAAGTATTTTATGGTTCTTCTTCCTCGCCTCGGTATATATACAGTTGCATTGTTAAGTACGCACATAATTGGATTTTAAATAATTAGTCAAGAAAAACACAAGGCAAAAAGAGAAACTCCGATAACAGAGTGTCAGTTGTTATATGTAATACATGTAGTATGACAGTTGGAAGGTGTAGGAGATCAGTTGGCAGAAGTTTGGGTAAAGAAAGAGGTTTTGAAAAACGTCAGAGAAAAAACGTATGGGAGTCGTTCTGTAGCATATCTACGTATCAAATCGCTTCCTATTTATTATTGTATGAACTGCATCAGCTATTTTGGTATTGGTTAAGTAGTCACGAGTTTCGTCTCCATATAGAACAGTGTCAATGGATGGGACGGAATATATAGATATCATATTGATAAGTTCGCCGAGAATGTGTACATACTGAGTGCAATCGAGAAATTAATATGAAGTTGTTTCGTTGAGTCCACAGAGACACAAAGAGGATGTTTTGATGTTGCGTTTGAATAGATATTCATTAATGGCACTACACCTTGTTCGTAAGCGCGTATGCAACATTTGAGAGCCTCTTCCGCCGTATGAAAATAAAGGATTTGGATTCGGTCGATATATGTTAATGAGCCTTTTGAATGAAAGGATCGGTTCATCGTTATTGACATTAACGAGAAGATTATTCCATTCAGATACAGTAGATGGTATAAACGAGTTTGTCATGTTCGGGCTTGAATTGTGTGTTGATTTGAAGAATTTCTAAGAGAGTAATTGCTGCTTGACCCAACTGTTGTTCTCATGGTGTTGCTTACTTGTAAGAATGTTTAAATATTAAAGCATATTTTTAGTCGTGGTTGCCGTTTCGTCTTGCCTAAAAATGCTATGACAATCAACCATAGCTTACGGGTACATAGTAGATATTATATAGGAATGATCGAATTTCCAATATAATTTGTCATTAATATACACACATACGTATGTCATAAAACAGGCATAATCGTGTCTTATAATTAATCATGTACCGTATACTCTACTATTGACAACATGTTAACTGTACCAACAACGTAAAGTATGCGTTGAAAATGCACACTTGCGCCGCATAGACAATACCAAAAAATATATACTTATATTCTAGAGAGTTTATATTACAATATGTTTACAATTAAAGAAGCTAATGGGAGGAGAAAACCGCAATCGGACTTTCATTCTGCTCATCTGTCTATGCGCTTGTATGTCTGGATGCACACTATTCCATACTTGAACACACGTTATGTAAGCACACACATGGCCAGACAGGAGGAACTCTCACCTCTATCCTTAAACTGCCGTCGAAACCAGCACGACAGCTTCTATTAATAAATGTTTGAATGTTTATAATGTATTGTTGTTGTTGTTTTTTACATGTATGTCTTTTTGTTAAAAAAAAAACAACCTCAGTCCGGTAAATTCTCGGTCACGCCTCGTTCAATTTAAGACATCATAGTTCTACATTGAACCGCTTTGTTATAACTCACGAATATCGCGTTTATGTTTATTGCTAACATCGGTTATGAGAAGGAATATCGGGAAACCTTCAATTTTAGCGGCAACGCGTTGACCAAATGGGTCATCGGATAACAAATAATATAACTCCCTTCATTTGTTGAAATAACGATTTTTTCTTTCCTGTGCACGCTAAATCTGACAATCATTTCTAAAGGACATGGTCGCAGCAGGACATTGATTACAGCTGCAACTAAAATAGTATTGCTGACAAAAGAAATATGTTTACTTCTATCCAGTTAAATATAATTTATATGTAGAATTGAGTCCTTACTCACTCACACGCGTTCACAAATTTAATAGCATAACAAAATGTCATGGCACATTTTCGAATTCATTCTTATTTATAATTTTATCGCTACCCACTTTCGATGGTTTTCGAGTCGATTAACATCGATACATTTTAAAACGAAGCGTTTTACATTTTTTACAGAAAGGACTGACTTGTGACAATGACAAATACATACCACATTTATTGATGGATTGTATGTCTATATTAACACTGCTGCCAGCTCGAATGTCTAATGCAGATGGATACGGTATCGCATAATCGTAATATGTTTGTCAATAGCAGAATGGACTACAACGAAGACTACTTACAACATTTCACGTCTAGCAGTCGGGTCACCGACATCAGGAAAAAGATTTGACATAAAAAATAGAACATGTTATTTCGGTATATGTCATTGTCAGAGAAAAACCAATAAAGTGGACACAGATATCAACGCAAGATGTAGGTTCTAGGCAAGACTTGTTTTCAAACAAATACATAATGACAAGCTTTTCTTTAAATACATCAATTCCTTTAATACAACCGATGTCATCGTTTAGTGTATTGTTGTGTATTGATTTAACATTATATTTCTGTTGTATGTCTATATTTGATGTTTTGCAAAGCATCTGTTACATAAGTGTCAGTTATGTTTATTAAATTCAACGTTCTTTTTTATCAAGGTATGATGTGTCAGTTGAACATAAATACATGCGCATAATTAACGTTTCGTTAATTAGTTATAATAATTTTCGTCTTCTATATATTATTTCACATAATTTGCAAAAAAAAACTTATGTACATTTTTCCAATTCTGATATCACCTATATATAAAGCGACATTGAATGTGTTAAATTATCAAACTGAGTAACAGAAAGATGTGTAGTTCGTTAAGCGTCTTAGATCTTTTCAATTATTTCCACATTTATACAGGCGCTAGCTTCATGTATCCATTTACGTATGTTACCCAATGCTATCTTAGCTAAACTAAAATCATTTTTCTTGTATGCTAGAGGAATTTGTGCCCCGTCTTGAGCCAAAATCAAGCATATTCCTTGTATAAACAGCTATATTTTATTCATTGTTCTCTGAGCAACCATGTTATACAAACCGCAGCATACAAAAAACAATCAACAAAAACAACAAAAAGAGTTTCTTAATAAAATATAATCATACTCAGTTCTACGATATCAAATCATAAACTGTTTACATATGGCCTTCTTTCTGGCTGGTCCCTTATCGCGAAGACTGAGTCTGAACAAACACTTTAAAGAACTTTATTTAGGATAAGTACACTATTTTCCAGTAAAACGGTGCAAAATTGCGATGGTAGTAAGGAAACTCAAATCTACTTAGTTCACTGATGGATATCAGCCCCTGGAGAGCTTTTTAGAATATAAAATGTAAAACATGCGGTTCAAAATAATGTGTTATTTTCATATCGCAGAAAAGACATACGCCATGTTTAATATGCGGGAAAAGCGTGAACAGTGTAATTAATCATCCTAAAAGAACGGCATTTGGAGAAACAATAATTAAAAACATACCAAAATATAGAACAATGTAGCCATTCTATACCTTTCGAGCGGATATATTTAATTTGTGGTAAAACGAAATTTCATGCTAAAGTATTAACTTAATATCGTGTTGTTGTGTGTGTGTTTTTGTAACGTTTGAAACGTTTTTATGCTTTAATTAAGAAATAAAAATAAAACATTCTCACATTGCTTCCAATTGCATTTCACACAAAAAACAATGTCAACAAACTCACAACGTCTTTTTGTTTTCTTCATATAAAACCCATGTAAAATCGATGTCAATCAATTTTTTGTGCCACCAAAGTTAAAATCGATGTCACTAAAAATATATTTATCGTTGTCAATTCAAATAGATTTTCTATGTAAATGAAAAGTTTTGTGACCAGGGGGCATATGAAGTTAAAGTTGAAGTTTAAACATGATAAATAACGCATCAATTTCCTTTTGTCTATAGATCGGATAGATATTGGGAACAGAACGCGCAATCTCAGAGTCTGGCAAATGTCACACTGTCACATCTTATCATGATTAAAGATGCAAGTCAGAATGTCTTATCGATATTTGATTAAATTAAAGTTAAAGTTGCGGTTTATAGTCTGCTTCGATATACATCTTCAGCCGACTTCGACATTAACCCACCGATCACTGGGATTTAGGTCGTCCGTTTACATATGGCGCACCAGGCAGCCACGACACATTGACTTATTTCCCTCACAGGTACCCATTTTACACCTGGGTGGAGAGGAGCAAGCGTGGGATTAATTTTTTGCTCAGAAAAATCCAGTGTCCCGAGTGGGATTCGAACCAGGGACCTCTTGATCCCTAGACCAGCATCCCACCACTAGACCACTGTCCCCACATATTTTATTAATAGACATACATATTAATGAATACAACATGGAACAAAGTACGTGCTTCATGCATATATTTATTTTTGCGTTGGAAGCCTGCTTTCAACGGCGACAGTGGATCGCGACAAAATATAACTGAGTATACATCTAATGAGCTTGAGTTTCCATAATCCTGACAAATATATATAACAATCCATGCAAGACAATGGTTTGTGCACTTAATGTTTTACCGTGTCTCGTAACAGATTCAATTGAGAGCCATACATTTGAGCGTATTACTTTTAATATTCTTAAGACAACGTGCACGAAGAGTTTATAGTCAACTGTTCAATTAAAAAAGTCATAAAACGTTCACATTCATGTATCATTATTAACAAGCTTACAGCCATATAATAAATACAATAACAAACGCTAAATCTTAGAAAGAAACAAACATCAAGAGCAATAAAGAGAAAACAGGCGCATGGGCTTGAATGAAGTATATTTTCTGCAATGTCAAAGGACAAAGGAAAAATTAAATTACACGCTATTTTCACTCTAATTGTATTTCACGGCCTGCAAAATTGTTAAATTAAAATCAAAATTATGCATTCATTACGACAAATCATTTACTGGCCAAAAACATGGAGCGTATTCATTTTTGGTTAAAAAGTGAAAATCTTTGCAAACTGTGAAGTACAAAAGTCGCCACGCTGTTCTGTTCTGGGACTCTATATCACCCTACAAAACACCGTTGCCATTTACGACAGTCTATCGAGCAAACATTATTTCGCCTTAGTTATTTGCGAACCTTTTTTTATTCGTTTACGTCAGTAATTCGAGGACAATTGACGTCAGTAATTTGCGGACAAGATACTGTCTGAAATATCAGCAGCCAAATTGAATGTAGTGTCATCTTCAAGTGGCATGATCATTAAAATCAAAGCAACGATTGATTGCTGTTCTTTAATAGAAATGTCGCCACGCTGTTCTGTTCTGGGACAGTATATTACCATACAAAACACCGTTGCTGTTACCGACAGTCTAACGAGCAAATATCATTTCGAGCTAGTTATTTGCGAACGTTTTTTATTCGTTTACGTCAGTAATTCGAGGACAATGGACGTCAGTAATTTGCGGACAAGATACTGTCTGAAATATCAGCAGCCAAATTGAGTGTAGTGTCATCTTCAAGTGGCATGATCACTAAAATCAAAGCAACGATAAATTCCTGTTCTTTAAAACGAAATGTTATTAGGGCTTAATGCTTTAGTAAAGCTATTATTGTTATCAACTGATTTAAATGGTGGAGGTGTGTTGAATGTATAAGATCGTCTCTGTATAAACAAGTAATTAATTTATACAAATTAATACGCATTATAATAAACATGCATACACGTTCCACTTTTGTTTTCAAATAAGACTTTTAACCTCTTAGTGTGACCTTAAACTTGGAGGTAGGGAGACTGGTGTTACTCACAGAATGTCCTCTTATGATGATTTACATATGTGTCTAGTTTTTTTAAAGCATCAATAAATGGCGGTGTTATGGTTGTGACAGAAATGTTCGAACGGACATCCGGACAGTGGGACGGACGAACAGACAGGGCGAATGCTTTATGACGAATTCTTCCAAGGGAAAGGGGATGTAATAAAAATTATTCAAACTATTTATATAGTTCAAGCATTCTTCTTGCAGTTAAGATAACAGACACTGTTCAGCTGATTTCATCAAGGGCTTGTATCCTAACTAAGCATAAGCTTTTGTCTAAACAGAAGTACTTGAGAACAAGAGTACATAATTATGTATTGAGCGTGTCTATTTTACTTTCCAAAACAAGAGTTTTTATATAATATCATATAAAGTAAAATATATTTTAATAGCCTTTACAAAATATGTGTGCAGACAAAAACTTATTATCCCACCACCAGTGTTTCGTCCGATATTATAGCATACACATGTAAAAACTAATAGGTTTAAAAAATGTGAAAAATGTTAACTAGTAGACTTACTGAACGAATGTTTAATCGGTACTGTTTTCTAGAAAAAAGGAACCTTTAAAAAAAAAGCGATTGTGTATGGATGGAATTCTACGAAGGTTACTTCGGTCGTCTGAAACAACAAACAGCGCCGGTGGCAGGAATCAATTCATTTTAACGTGTAAATAAAACAAGAAAGCTATATAAGCTACCTGTGTTATTGTTAATCCAAAATGTTTGGCAAAAATATTCGCAAAAATCTAAGTTGGGATCTTAAGTTAATCATCGTAGAAATATATAAACTTCCCACAAATGTTCACAATGTNATATATATATATATATATATATATATATATATATATATATATATATATATGAGCTGAAACGAACATTTTACAAATTAAATTCCAAGTTAAAATGTGCGCTAACTACAGCCCAAGTTAGATCTGCAATACAATATTTCGGTCCAATTTAAATTGCAGATCTAACAATATGATAGTTGTAATGCTTAAAAACGTGTGCACTTGTTTTAGATATACCGACTACATGTTCACAACGTCTGATTTACAAATGAAAATACGTTTTACATAATGCATGTTTATCAAAATTAAAATGATTGATTACACTTTAAACAAAGGTCAACATAAAACCTATTTTAAAAGTGGATACAATGCTTCTTGCTTGAAGAGTCATTACTATTTAAATAAGATCGTTGAGGTTTCATTATATTTAAAGAGTTTATTGCCTTTTCTTATAAGTTTCTGAAGATATTTTTAAAACCAAACTGTTGTTTTTAACATTAAATTATCAAGTAATTTGACTCCATTTTTTTAAATACTATATTTTACATGAAACGATTTATAAACAATATCTTTACGTGTTTTCTAGATGCATAATTTATTATTATCTATAATATTTTCCATTTCTCAATATAAACATTCTGCATATCGCTGTACTTTGAAAAAAAAGCTCAGAAAGCGGCTACTCATATGTATCATCATACATCTTCCTTTTGTGAAAGCTATGGTATAGACTATGCTTATCGATTCATACTTATAGTTTGTTTCCTCGAGACATTGACGAATACGAGGTAAGGAATTCTTTACGTCGGTTACAAAGCCGATAACGTGATGATTTATTTGGATTTTCTGAATTGTATGGAAATGTAATAAAACGTCTTTCGCGTCTAGTTGAGTGACTGTCATGTCATCTTGTGAATCCTGTCTTGTGTGCCATTGAGAAGAAATTATATTGTTGGAAAAGTTTCTATGCAATTTCAACAACATTTATAAACAATTCAGTCATTATCCTCACTTGCACCGTATTGATATATGTTCACATCTTCACATTTTCCTATCATGTTTGTACACGATGTATGTTAGCTTAAATAAGCATCGAGATTTTCTAGATGTACAGTATGAGTGCTTTAAGTTACTAATTTGGGCTGTGATATTTCCAAAATGTTTCCATTTTAAGGTAATAACAAAATACGCGTCCAACAATTACATTGATACTACACAAATCAGACACGTCTCAAAGTACAAAATGTTAATTTATTATCGTATAAATAAACATAACAAAAATAATATATACATAGGATTCGAACACTTCGTGGGTAACACATATCCTAAGGGCAAGTCGGGGCAATTATGTCGTGAATAAAATATAATTTATTTGCATTCGCAGAGCAAAAAGGACATATATGTTTCAATCGTGTCTATATAATATATGCTGTGCGTCGACCATGTAATGTAAATAATGTTTAACGTACGACCGTGCTACGGATATGTGTTGATAACTAGATTAGTGTTTGTACATCAATCGGGCGCTACTTAAAACACATTAAAATTGGAAGGGCAAGATGGCCCCGTGTAATAAAGAAACGACTCCAAATATATTTGGGGAATAAATAAAGGGAAGGATCAGGGATAAGAGCATAATACAGTCAACATACAAAAAGAAATACATAATTAAAAGAGAAACAGAAATAGAAGCAAAATTACATAATATTGAAGAACAATTGAGAAATAACCCTAATGACGCAACATTACTTCAAACTTATAAAATAGAAAAGGATAATTGTAATGATATAAATGAAGAGAAAATCAAAGGCCTTTTAATAAGAGCAAAAGCAAAGTGGGCTGAGGGAGCCGAGAAAAATACCAAATGTTTCGCTAGTTTAGAACAAAAAAGATCTGAACAAATTGTACTTAAACAGTTAAAAACCAACGATAAAATAGAAAATGATCATTCAAAAACTTTGGAAAACGTTCAAAAATAGACGTTTTGGAACAAGAAAACAGCGGCATATTCTTAAGATCTTGTAGAGTTATAAAACGACAACCAATCACTTTGTTAAATATTGCATATAAAATTTCCAAGTAAATATATAGCTAATAGAATAAAATCCTGTCTTCAACAAATTAAACACGGATCAAACGGGATTACCAAAAGGATAAAAGATTGGTGAAAACATAAGAATTGTGAATGAATTCATCGATTAAGTAAACGCTTATAATGAAAACGGATTTTTTTTTCTTCTTTCCAAAAAGCTTTTGATAGCCTAGACCATAATTGTATCTATAAATGCTTGGAAAACATGGGGTTAAGCCAATATCTAATACAGTAGGTAAAACTTGTATATATATATATTATAACCACAAGGCTTTAGAAAAGCTGATTTCGAGCAATGGCCTTGAATCGCTGTTGCATAAAACTTATCAAAACACCAAAATCTCTGGGGATACGGGTATTGCTCATCTATGTATGGGCCTTTTACTTTATACTTCATAGGTCGCAATGTAATTATCGTCATTTCTAGATGATTATTAACTTTTCGAATGTTAAAGGAAAAGTGTTGTGTGGATATTGTATAAGTGACAAGGGACTTACGCGAATGAATCAAATACAAAAATAACCGATGGAATCCTGCATTTCATCATACTGTAATTGCAATTATTACACTATTCCTAATTCAAAACATATACTAGCATATGAGGTCGTACAATACTGTTGATTGTATTTCTTGTGAAAGTTCTGCAGCAACTGATTGGAAGAAACTAATCACCAATTTTGAATGCAGTGTGTTGTCCTAGAATAGTATAAATTTCATGTTTTGTTTAGGGCCACAATTCACAGAAATGTACTAAAACAATCAAAACGTATTTGAATCTTTATACATGGTTTAACGGCCCAAACAATAGTACAAACTTTAAAAACCTTTCGACTTCAAAGACAAAACATTACTTAAAATATGCTGTAGAGTTACCAAATGTACGGTTGGCTTTACATTCATCACTGCATGCCCGGTAATTATGACATGCAAACCTGCAGTCGTGTATTACGTGCTGCAGTCAATGTTTCGTTTAATGAAGAGATCATGTGCCACAAAGCATTCCGAATGATTGCTGAACACACTATAAATCATCAGAGCCTTGAAAGAAAAATACGCAGCTCCATTGTATTAATTACATGAAGAATATACGTGTGGCATTTAGAAGCATTAAATCAAATGTTTGTAATCAAATATATCACGGGCATACGAAAAATAGTATTACTATTTGAGTTAATGGAAACGTTCTAATCAGCCCTTAGGTTATTTCTATAATACACTTATTATTACGATTCTGACAATCATCACTGTTCCTGTTGTATATGTTAGGACTAATTGATACTTAATACGGATAGTGATATATAACAGACACATTATAGTGTCATTTTGTTTATGTGTGTATGCCTTGTTTGTGATCACTGCTAGTTTGAATACCCAGTGCATATTGATATTGCTACTCCATGGGAAAGTATCAATCGATAAATGGTAAATGAGTTAGTGTGAGAAAATAACAATTATGTTTTCTCCCCCTTTCAGCTGATTTCCTCCTTTTCAATAACAAACTTATTTTACAAATAGTTATTTAATTTACTCATGGTATATTCATGTACAAGTTTAATTGAACCCTGGTAAAGCATTAATTTTCCTCCCCTGAGGTTGTTCTTAAATCACACCTCTGAGGTCAAGTCTTCGAAAAATGTTATACTGTGATCAGGTGAGCGCTTAAGGGCCATCTCGGCCCCCTTTGTTTTAAAATCTGTGTATCCTTGTGGAGCCTTTTAGAAAGTATTGTACACCTGTCACTGAAATAATGTTTTGTTTCAGGAGCCATCTGTAGGGAAGATGGGCAGGTAGACCCGGAGTGTTTTGTAGAATGTCAGCAGTTTGCAATGAACAAGATACAAGAAAAGTAAATTTTTAAAGTTTCTATATTCCATACATTTAAGGTATTTTGATGGCTTAAAGTGCAGCCTGTGTTCATTTCAGTTATTTTGATGGCTAAAAGAGAAGCCTGTCTTGATTTCAGTTATTGTGATGGCTATAAGAGCAGCCTGTCTTTATTATTCCCCGCCAAAGGCAGAGGGATATAGAATTGGTGTTGTATGTCCGTTATTCCGTCTGTCACATAATTAAAAAAAAATGGCGGGGGATATCAATTCAACGAATTTGCTTGTTTCAGTTGTTGTGATGGCTATAAGAGCAGCCTGTCTGTATTTCAGTTCTTTTGATTGCTATAAGAGCAGTCTGTCTTTATTGTCCCCTACCGGTTTCACCGGAAGGGACTTATGATTTGCGTTCTGTGTGTCAGTCAGTCAGTCTGTCAGTCTGTCTGTCTGTCACACTTGTCTGGATCCTGCGAACACTTTAAAAGTTCTTCATATGTTTTCATGAACTTGAAACATGGACAGATGGCAATATGGACATTATGCACGTCATTTCATTTTGTTCCTACGTCAAAAATTCTGGTTGCTATCAACAAATGTAGTTGCCAGTTTGTTACTTCCGTACTTCCTTTCTTCCTTCCGTCACACTTTTGTTACAGTTTCTCGTAGCGCCTTCAATATTTTACGGATCTCTTCCATATTTGGCATGTAGGTACCTTGCATGGACCTCTACCTTTTAATGAGGTTTGAGGTCAATGGGGTCAAGGTCAAGGTCACCAAGGCTAATAATAGATTTTCTCAAGGTCACATTTAAAAAAAATCACACAATTAACTCATATATCGACAAAGCATCATTGGGGAGCATCCATCAGTTTTACTCATATCCTTGTTTTTGATGCTATAAGAGCAGTCTGTCTGTATTTCAGTTATTTTGATGGCTATAAGAACAGACTGTCTTTATTTCAGTTATTTTGATGGCTATAAGAGCAGCCTGTCTTCATTTCAGTTATTTTGATGGCTATAAAAGCAGCCTGTCTGTATTTCAGTTATTTTGATGGCTATAAGAGCAGTGCTCACCACTGTAAATACCAGGTAGAGGTGCTAACGAGTGGCAAACTCCACATCACCGACGTCATGTTCAACGAACAGGCTCTCTTCTACTTTATGGAGGTGAGAATTCTGTCATAGGGAAGTCCTGTAATATGTTTGATATCGATGCTTATAGCAAATCTAATTAGCAGTTTGTGACAGTGCCATTCTGTTTTAATGTTTTTGTTTGTGTTGGAAGATTAGTAGTTGTAAAATCTGTGATGGTGTATATTTGTTATCAGGGGTTTCCTGCTGTTTAAAAAAGAAGTTAAATGGAACTAATCCTTTTGCAAATGGACCTTATCCAAAAAGTGACTTCTCAATCGTCAATTATAATATTGTAAACATTTGAGAAGAAAAATATAAATATATGTGTTTTGAGGATGGAAATATTTTGCAAATTAAACAAACATTGTATTTTCCAATATGGGTTGACAACAATTTCAATATTAATTTACTAGGAGCTATCTTGGAAAAAACGGCAGACTGGCAAATATCTTTGGAAAAATGGTATTTTTCTACCTTTACAAGTCTACATATACGGTTACATATGATGTGCTGTGGTTTTTAGTATCTGGAACAGGAGGGCCTCAGTGATCTGCTGCAGTTCCTCATAGCGGCCGATAACTACGGCGACCTCCTCCGACAAGCAGACACTTACGATTGGCAAATGGCACAGACCGATGCAATGGTGCTCTACGACAAGTAGGTCAACTTTGGTTGGTCTTAATCTTGAATGGCTACAGGGATGTTTGTAAGCAGAGGCCAATGGCCCTGTGGCCCCTTAAATGTGTGTTGGGACCCTTAATGTTTATTAGAAACTTTCTGTGTCCGTTGTGCAAGAAGTACTGAATGAACAAGTGAGGGGAAACACTGGTCAACAAGTCAGATTATAACTCTGGTAACTCTACCATGGTAATTGGTGTTTCAACTAAATATTTTGCTACCAAGTAGTTAATGTTATTTGACCCTATGCAAACAATTGTTCTGGAAATGCTTTTCATCAAATAATTAATGTTCAATGAATCAATACGCTGTATTGATCATTCGGGACACACCACAAACTATTATAACTAAAATCGTAAGATGAAATCTGTACACTATCTTCTGACTAGTGTTCCTTAAATTGAAAATATTAATTTTTATTCCACCCCCCCCACCCCCCTTTTTTAAGAATTTTGAAAACTTTATTGAATACTTTTTAAAGTAATGCTGCCCTTAAAACTAAAAATCTTTTTGTGTGCAGGTATTTCTCACTGCAAGCTGCGGTGTCCCTTGGTTTCCCGGACAACGTCAGGTTTGAGGTGGAGAGTAACATCTGCCAGGAGGAGGGGCCACTACCAGACTGCTTTGTCAAGCCCCGGCATATCGTGCTACACACGCTGGAAAAGGTCCTTAGTTTTAATGTTTCTTAATGCTTCTGAAGTCACAATGAAATTTGATTTATAATTATGTTAACACCAGAAACACACTCACATCATCGTTCACAAATAATAAAATAATAAAATGTAGCACTGTGAATAAAATTGCAACATAAATAATCTAAATTAATATAAATGGTAAGATGATTAATGTTTTGTGCTAGATACACGTACATGACAGTCAACTTTCACCAAAAATACCTAAATTAATGCACTTAAAATCATATTGTAATTCCTGGTGAAATCATAGGTCAAAACTTAGTAGTTTTAAGTATTAAAATAAACTAATTAGACATATTTATACAAGAAAATCATTATGTTAAAGATGTGTATGATATTCAATTATATATTCAATTATGCATCTTTATAATGCAAGCTCATGAGTTAACTTGGTCTCTATCGTATCATTGCAGGCTCATGAGTTAACTTGGTCTCTATCGTATCATTGCAAGGTCATGAGATAACTTGGTCTCTATCGTATCATTGCAAGCTCATGAGTTAACTTGGTCTCTATCGTGTCATTGCAAGCTCATGAGTTAACTTGGTCTCTATCGTATCATTGCAAGCTCATGAGTTAACTTGGTCTCTATTGTATCATTGCAAGCTCATGAGTTAACTTGGTCTCTATCGTATCATTGCAAGCTCATGAGTTAACTTGGTCTCTATCGTATCATTAGGATTGTTCAATTTTGTGCAGGAAGAATTCTTATTATTAAATAGTTGCAGTAAACAAGAAGAATCCAACAATGAAGACAGTTCCAGAAATGTTTCAAAAGAATGGTTGAAACGGCACGTACTGTTTATTGTTGTTTATTTAGGTTATAACAACTATGCAAAAATGCAATATAATTTTGTTAAGTGAACTCAACACAGACCTTATTCAATTATTCCTGTCATGTCTTTCTTTCGATGGTTCAACAAAAATCCAACAACATACAGTTCGCGAATGTTTCAAAAGCTTTCAACAAAGCAGCCAGTTATGTTTGTTTCTGTGTATTAAGTTTGTAAATACATTGTACATTAACAGAACTTTCAGCAGAATCAGCACCGGATGGTTATTCGAAAAGGAGAAAAAAAAACATTAAAACACATTTCAAGACAATTTATTTAAATGCCCATGCATCTACAATATTTGTACACATATTTAAAAAAAAACATAAATCGCTCATACTGATTCTATTGTCCAATACATGAGATGTTTATTGCGAATATAGTGTCAGTTTCTATAATGGGGTCAATTCGCTATTGTGGTCACATGTGTATCTTCTAAACAAGGCCGTGCACGTATGTGCGTTATATGCTTGAAATTCCGTCAATATGTTGATGAGACGCTTTTTGTAAACATTTTCTTAGTTACCATATTGTCGGGAGGACGAACCCATGTTCAAACACTCATTATGTGCGTATTTTGAATTAATGTTAAAATGCTTATGATGAATTAACACTCGTTATATTATTCTAAGCTTTGCCTGATATATTACAAAAAGATCAGACAGTAACCTGTTATTCTCTATGTGCACATGTAAGCACGTAGATACGAGTTTTGCTTAAACCGTTATTTCCTTTTATGAAGGTATAATCTTCATCATTAAGACGGCTTTGTATACGTTGTTACATTCTGTATGTTTTAATGAGATATTTCAAGAAATCATACGTTATTCAGTTTCACTTTTTGATATATTTATAAACACATACAATGTACATATATTTTGTATTAGCAAATATATTGTAAAAAGCAACCTTTGGAGCGATTTAGAAGCCAAACAGAAAGAAAGCAAAGCGGCTGTAGAAAAATAGGGGCATCCAGAGAACATTTTGCATAAAAGAAAGAAAGATTACGTTGTTTTAAATGCGTGCAGTCATTATCCTAGAACTAACAATCCTTTTTGATTCCGAGTTAACAAGTGGTATCTCTTACAATAATTAAATAAAGTCAAAGGTAAGTATAAATTGTATCCAAGACTAAACTGATAAAATATTAACCGATTGGATACACGTAGCTGTATTTTCTGTTAGTGGATATGACTTTTAAGCGCAGTTATATATTGCGTTTGTTTTATGTTGTTTATTTGTTGTGAAAATATGCTGTCCTCATGTGCCTCATATGGCGTATTGGATCGAAATTAACACCTATCTATATGTCATTTTGACGTCTGTACCCAGAACTTAAGAACATAACACAACTCAGATTTAAACCGTACGTGTTTAACCTGAAAACATCTATATTTTGAAAAAATATAACGCGAGCATTGACGATAGGTTTATGTTTTGTTTTTGTGAAGACCAAATAAAGTTATCTTTGACCAAAACGAATCTGGTATATAACACAACAGGTATTATTTGGTTGAACATTTGTTATTAATTTAACATTGAAACATTTTGGAAATACAACAGCACAAATGTGTAACTTAAAGCAGTCATACTGTACATCTAGAAAAGACAGGATTGCCCGTCAACCCGTTATGACATACACATTAGTACATCTACTCACATCATTATTGGACACACCGGTAGTTCCCGAGAAGAATTCATTTCTTCCGGTCCATTAGACAATTTATTGTAATGTGACTGCCCACGTGATTCTATCAGATAGAAGTAGCGAAAGCTGATCTTCACAATTATCTAAGAGATTTCTTTAGAACATATTATGTCCAAAATACATCAAACAACTGAATGAACTTCACGGAAGTGGTAAGAGCAAGCCGAGTGATTTTATTATTCAAATGTTTATTATTCCAAGTATAAATAAAAAGTTCCATATTTTGTTTTTGGTTTTATTTGGGACGACATTCTACGGCTCTCGAAGACAGGTGCAATTAACATTTTGTCTACTTGATCTTTCATTGTAATTATGAACATACTGCAAGTTGAAATAATTAATAAATGCCAGATAGACGTCGTAATTATGTGACACCTTTACCATTGTTAACATGTATAGCGTATGCTGGATTACAATGCGTTCGGCAATTTTAGAAATAAGTATTGAATTCGAAAATATCACATGGTGAAATACATATATTTACCATTTACATTAAAATTTACAAGTGACATTTTCTTATTTGAACGTTACGCAGTTATCCGAATGTCAAATTATATGTTTGTGTATATGGCAATATGCCAGCAGTACGCGAAAGGAATATGCTTTATTGTTATATCGTACATTAATCAAGTATACTGAAACTAAGAAGATCATTTCTTGTTTTATTAAAACAGAAGTTGTTAAGCCCTCGTCTTCAGACGGACAGTTCTTTGCTAGTTATTTCTAGAGACCAAAATGATTTGATACGCTGATAATGTATGGTAGGTGCTCATTTAAGCTTAAATACATCGTGTACAAACATGATAGGACAATGTGAAGTTGTGAATATATATAAATATGTTGCAAGTGTTGATAATGACTGAATTGTTTATCAATTTTGTTGAAATTCATGTAAACGATGCATTGAAGCTTAAATAACAATATATTTCCTTCTCAACGGCACACAATGATTCATCAGATGACATGACAGTCACTCAATAGACGCGAAAGACGTTGCATTACATTTCCTTACAATTCAGAGAATCCATAGAAATCAGCACGTAATCGGCTTTGTTACAGAAGTAAAAATTCCTTACCTCTTGTTCGTAAATGTCTTGTGGGAAAAAAAATAGCATGGATCTATAAGCACATATTCTATACCAAAGCTTTCACAAACATTCAAAAGCATGTATGATGAATATCAGGAGCCGCTTTCCAGTTTTTGTCAAAGTACAGCGATATGCAAATGTTGATATTGAAATATAAAAATATGAACATTAAATATTGTAGATAATAATAAATTATGCATCTAGGACATACGTTAAGATATTGTTTATGAATCGTTTAATGTAACAATAAAGTATTACAAAATAAGAGTCAAATTACTAAATCATTAAATGTTAACAACAACAGTTTGGTTTTACAAATATCTTCGGAAAGAAAACTTATACGAAATGACAATTAACTCTTAAAAATTAATGAGACTAGACCACCGATCTTATTTAAATTGTAATGAATCTTCAAGCAAGAAGCATTTTACCCACTTTTAAAATACGGTTTATGTTGATTTTTGTTTAAATTGGAATCAGCTATTTTAATTTTGAGAATCATGCATTATGAAAAACGTATTTTTATTTGTTAATCAGACGTTGTAGACATGTAGTCGTATATCTAAAATACGTAGACACATTTTTAAGCTTTACAACTTTCATATTTTTAGATCTGCAATTTAAATTAGACAAAAATATATCATTGCAAATTAAACTTGGGCTGTAGTTCGTCTACATTTTACCTAGGACTTTTATTTGTAAAATGTTCGTTTCAACTCGTATGTATACATATGTCTAACACGCGACATTCCGTCTCTACAAACTGTTAAAATAGTAACTCCTCTTCTCCTCTTCTCAAGGGTAAAATAGAAATATAATTTCATGTAGAACGCCTGATGAACACAAGAACATACATGCACACACTGATTCTTGCTGGCCTTACCTCACTGTTCAAATAAAAAGATAGAACATTTAACAGGACTCGTAGTAACAAACCAATTTCAGACATACGGCTAAAGAGTAAAGAACATTCTAAAAAAATTCATGGGTTTCATATTGAATCTTATTTGTCAAACTTTGCCACCTTTAAAATACACAAATCTTCATTTAGAACACATTTTAATGAAATATGCATCTTACAAATCATAAATACAAACTAAGCAGCACATTTATTAGGTCTAGTATTAATTCTTACATATAAAAAATAAGTCAAGTCAAAAAATATTCTAGTCACGGTTATTTGCATATACAGTTTAACATCTGAAATGGTTCGTATATGGATCTGAATTAAAAACATGTTAAAAAGCGGGTATGAATAAATCATAAAATAAAACGATATGAAAATTGAGTAGGTGATAGGCTTATGCTCAAGAATAAGTGTTCTATATGACCAAGTCAGATTTTCAGACTTAATTAAGCTATTGTTAATGTTATAAGTAATTGTTCAACGATTTAAATGAAATATCTATTCCCAAACTACATTAAAAAGCCTATTTTACAAATCACACATAAATCAAATTGTTGATCAATATATCCCTAGTAGATTATCTGAATTAATCGATTGATATTCTGAAAGGATTGGTACTTTACATTACTTAAGTATGATTGATTTTGTAATGAAAGAGAAAAATAAGTACTGAATTTATTTTGTAAACTCCCTCCCCAAGAAGGAAAATTATAGGTGATCTAGAAGGAAATATACTTTCGAAACTAACTGACAGTTGAATAACAATTTTGTGCTAAGTTTTTAATATTGCATTTGTAAGAAAACATATATAATCATGTCTAATATCACAATATTTTGATGTCATATTTTTCAAATCTGAAAAAAAATAATGGCGGTAAATTGTTGACATTATTTTTTAGCGAAATAACACAATACTTTCTACATAATAACAAAATAAATACGTGGTCGTATAAGAAAGTATATGAAAACTACAACACTAATAAGTTTAGTATTTACCACAACAATAATAAGTTTAGTATTTACCACAATAATAATAAGTTTAGTATTTAACACAACAATAATAATTTTAGTATTTACCACAACAATAATAAGTTAAGTATTTACCACAACAATAATAAATTTAGTATTTACCACAACAAGTAGTGTTTGAATTAAAACAACGAAGTCGATTACTATTTCGTGACTCAAATCCTGTTCGGAGTTCCGACGTTTTTGAATTCTTGGTGAATAATAACAGTTTGAAAATTGATAAGGAAAGCCACCTTTGACACTTTGAACAATATTTAAGTACGTGTTGATTTATAAGATCTCTATGATATGGGTATACTAAAGTAATTGTTTTTCGAAATTGAAAAAAAATACTTTTTGGTAAATCTATTTTTATTTTAAGACAATAGCAGTTTAAGTAGTTAGGTTTTTGTTTAGCTCACAGTTCTATTGGACATAAGCTTAAGGCTCACGCATAGTAAGCCATTTAAGCCATTACACATACAACAACTTTGGTTATGTTCAAACTAGTGATTTATTCAAAATGTTTGATTCGTTTACACATATTTATTTCTTTTTGGCAGTGTACAGTGTACATCAAATCATTCACAATACAATCAGTATAAGAAAAGGATTGAAACTAAAGAAAGAAAGAAATCTTATATAGTTTCTCTCCTTGCAGGAATAGTTAAGCAATAAATGGGTGTATTATAAGACTAGTTAACAATGGATATGCCAGAAATTAGATCTATACGCGATAAATCGGAAAAAGTGTTGAAAGAGAAATATGAGGATGAAGGACTGTTCATGCAAGGGCTTGAACATGATGTAGCAGCAATTCGTGACTGGGTCAGTATCGGATTGTTATGAAAAGCGCCTTGATTCTTTAATATTTTGTTGGACACGTATAAATATTTTGGAATTTTCCTTTTCGTCGAGATGCGAACATCCAAAGAGAAGTGCATCGAGTTCCACATCGCTAGTTATACCGGTTATGTCGTTAATTAGTTCAGTGCGAATTTGCTTATATTTCGGACATAAGAAAACGAGTGGTTTTTAGTTTCAATAGCACCACAAGAACAAAGAGGCGACGAAATAATGTTTTTCGCAAAAAGGTGATCGTTTAGCGCACTTGATTTGGTTCTTAACCGCGTGTGAGTTAGTTGGAGATAGCGTTTACCTATATAATAATATGCCGGAGTTTTAGCTAAGGTTCTGTTTAACTTGGATTTAAAGATGTTTAGCGATTCACTATTTTTGACGTCGTCTGGTAATATGTTCCATTTTTGTATTACTGCGGGAAGGAAGGAATTATAATAAAGGGTTGATCTACATTCGATAGTGCGAAAATCATTTGCATTTCGAAGATTATACCTCGCAATAGATCCAACATGTTGGGGTACCAGATCGGATAAGTATTGAGGACTTGGAGAGTTTTGCATTTTGTAAAATAATATGAGTTTGTGTTTATCGCGTCGATCTTGCAGTGGCTCCAAGTTAATTTCTTGTTGCAAAACATGTAGAGACACTAATTTGGTTGCTCCACAGGCAATTCCTGCTGCTTAGTTTTGAATTTCATCAAGTTCATATTTTTCTTCTTGTGTGCAATTGTCCCATATAACATCAGAATATTCAATTAGTGGTCGAATAAAGGATGTAAAAATGATTTCTTAAGATTTTCGGTCAAGCTTAAATTTTAGTTTGCGCATTATAATAATTCTACCCCATGCTTTATCAGTTATATATTTAAGATGTAATCCTTCGACATGAAGACTCCTAGATGTTTGTGGGAACTAACATCAGGTATTTGAGTAGCGAGCATTGTGAAGTTATATTGATTAGGTTGTTGCTTTCTGAAGATAGTAAGTGATTCTGATTTCGATGGATTAAATAGAACATGCCATTTTAAAGCCCAATTAGAAAATTTATTGATATCGCTTTGTAATATTGCATTTGAATGGTAGGGCTCGTCTTTAGTATTGTACAGGGATGTGTCGTCGGCGAATAGACGGATACTACTTTGGATATCATTTACAATATCGTTTATGAATATTAAATATAATAGGGGCCCAAGTATAGAGCCCTGGGGAACTCCGGCCTCTAGTAAAGCCCAGTTAGAGACGGCGCCTGGAATGACTACTCGTTGGCGTCTACAGTTAAGATAATTTTGAATCCAAGATAGCAGCTTACCGCGGATACCAATGGCATGGAGTTTTATTAAGAGACCTCGGTGCCAGACTTTATCGAAGACTGTATCGAAGGCTTTGCTAATGTCGAAGAAGACAGCGTTGACCTCTAATCCATTGTCAAGGGCTTTGCAAAACATATCATATATATAAGTGAGTTGGTTGGTGGTTGAGTCCCCCGGCAAAAATCCAGACTGTAATGAGGTTAGAATTTTGTTACTTACAAGATGAGTGTACACATGTTTAAAAATTCTTTTTTCAAAACCTTTATCAATCGTGTTAACTAGAGAAATTGGTCGGTAGTTACTCACTTCTTTAGGATCACCTTTTTTAAGAACTGCAGTGACATAAGCTTCTTTACAACAGCTTGGCATTATACATTTGTTAAGTGCGAAGTTAAAAAAATCACATAAAGGAGTGGACAATTCAGCTCGACATTCCTTTAAACTATGTTTATGTCCCCCAGTCTATACTGGGGGACATATTGTTTTTGCCCTGTTTGTTTGTTTGTTTGTTGGTTTGCACAAACTTTAACATTTTACAATAACTTTTTCAATATTGAAGATAGCAACTTGATATTTGGCATGCATGTGTTTCTCATGGAGCTACACATGTTGAGTGGTGAAAGGTCAAGGTCAAGGTCATCCTTCAAGGTCAAAGGTCAAATATATGGGTCAAAATTGCTCAAAAGTGGACATAGTGTTTCACAAACACATCACTTGTTAGTTTTTGCAATTCGGTAAGCGTTTGCGTTTTCTTATCATGCGACGTATATGTGTATTTAGCCATGGGGCATCACGCGGTTTGATTTGTATTAACCTGTTTGGGATACAAAATTTAGCATTACAAATGATAGTGTCGGTAATCTAAGTACAATATGTGTCAATATCCATACTTGAAATTGCATTCCAATTAAGTGAAGAAAAAGTTTTGCGTAGCAAATCGTAAATACTATTCTCATAGCTCCATATATGACGCTCGTATACTTTCGCATTTGGCTTTTTGTATTTAAATAGACCATATATAGGACAATGATAGCGTTGTTGTTGATCAAGAAAGAGATCATCAACACCTGACAATACCAAGCTGTTGGGGTTTGTTATAAACAATAGGTCAAGAATTGAGGAGGATCTTTCCGTAAAATGCGTGGGTTCATTGATAACTTGAACACGATTGTATTCTAGGCACCAAGAGTCAATCTTTCTTACTAGTTATGGTTGACTATTATTCATATTGAAGTCACCGGTTATAATGATATCAGATACACCAGTTTCGATTGCCAAACCAATAGAGTCATCAATTTATTTAGTATATGATGCATCCGCGTGTGGTGCTCTATAAAATATTCCAAATAACACGCGCTTCGTACTCAGCAAGTGGAGTGCAATCCAAATGCATTCTAATGTTATCGGTTCGAGGTCAACTCTGCGTTCGTAATGGATAAGTTCATCAGTTTCAATAGAATTTTTAAGCAACGATTCAGAAAAGGATAATGCATTGAAATTTGAGAGTTCAGCTGTAAGATTTTCTATTTTGTTCCGTATACTCTGAACATTATATTGAAGGAAGGAAAGGTTATTGGGAATTGCTAATAAACAGTTTAGTGAACTGTACTCCGTTATATTGGAATCTAGAGAGCTAATCGATACAGGGCCTGGGTTCAATTCGATATCCCCAGAAAGCAACATGATAGCTTTAGTCCATGTAACTAAAACGACTCTAATAAAGACAAAAATAGACCTTCTAACAAACAGTGAATTACAAATGTAACGTTTACCAACTATGGCGCGTTTATATAGCCAACGGATGCACCGTTTAAGTTGAGATTGGCCTTTGATGTTTCGTAGAGACGATTCAAGAGCAATTTTATATATATATATATATATATATATATATGTTTATTCAGGAAAAGAGGCAATATACCCATCATTCCGCATGTAACACATGACAAAGAAATATATAACCGGTTAATGGTGCGATATGTTGCATCATGTTAGATATCTGCATATATATATGGGGAGATATAGATACATCAGCATGTAGTTTTGATTGTGAAAATACAATAAAAAGATAAATAAATAAATAAACGTTTGGAAGCAATGGAAGGAAAAAAAATAAAAAAAATAATATAGCGTGTATTTGTCTTAGACCAGAGTTATTGGGTCATTTCGGAGAAAAATGTAAGTTCTAGTCTAATGAAATGTAACTAGAGTTTATATATTAAAAAGTTTAAATTTAAATATGAACGGTATATTTAGTATATAATTGAAACACAAAGGTGAGTTAACACAAAATGGATATTAAATCTAGGTAGCCTTTTTTTTTTTGGGGGGGGGGGC
>VMBQ01000354.1:245317-313144 GCA_007657795.1 Dreissena rostriformis | reverse complement strand
CGTGTTCTGAGAAAACTGGGCAAAATGCTTGTGCGTAAATTGTCATCCCAGATTAGCCTGTTCAGTCCGCACAGGCTAATCAGGGACGACAATTTCCGCTTTTATGGAATTTTTCGTTTCAATGATGTCTCTTCTTAGCAAAAATCCAGTTTAGGCAGAAAGTGTCGTCCCAGATAAGCCTGTGCGGACTGCACAGTCTAATCGGGGATGACACTTTACGCACATGCATTATGTCCAGTTTTCTCAGAACGCGACACATATCAAAGATTATGCCTTTTGGTTAAACTGGATCCACTTAGAAAGAAGAAAATTCCCTTCCATGAAAATCTTTTTGAAAGCGGAAAGTGTCATCCCAGATTATCATATGCTAATCTGGGATGATACTTTATGCACATGCATAAAGCCAGTTATTCCCAGAGACCTGCTCATTAAAATACCAAAATGTTGATAGTGCAAGATGAAACACTAAGTATTTTCACAGATTTTGTACTTGCATCATTAACTTCTCGGCTATTTACTCTGAATTGCATACCAGTATAACTACCAAATGTTAAATGTGAATATTCCCTTTTAAAAGAGACTTTCTGCACCTCCCTCCATATATTACTTGTATTTTATTACGTGTAGATCTTTCAGCACTTCACACAATTAATAAATATCTCCAGACGTTTTATCTCATTTCGTCTACATTTAATAACTGCCTTCTTAATTTTGTAATCATTTGATTCCATGCTATCTTTATATGCGAACTCTATGACTGCTAAATGTGGGCGGAAGAACCAAACCCTGTTATTTTTATGATATTTTTGGATTGACCAAAAAATGTTGATTATGCTGTGCAAACATAGGTGGAAAATGGAGCTATTCGAAACATTACTTTGATAAGGAGTGTTATGACTAGTTTATGTTTACATGAACTCGCTATGCGCACAAAATCACTTTGTGACTGAATATCGTGGCATGTTAATAATAAATACATCCATGTAATAAGTTATCTTAGACTGTAAGGCGGCTTATTTGCTAAAAAAAGACTGCCAGTCCAAAATAACTAACTAATTGTAAATATGAAATGCCGACTTAGGTACAGCCAAGTATTCGGGCTTTTAAGTTTTGTTTGATAACGTTAATTGGCCTTTGAGGATTGAAATATAGTAGATCATTTAAGAAAGGACTGTCTGTACCTACGATTTAGTGCCATCTAAAATTAGCAGATTTACAACCAGGTAATGATGTGGCTAAACCAAGCTTGCTTTAGAATTGTGAAATGTTACCTATCTGCCAATCTGCGAAGTCATTCTGTTTACAGGCATGCTTGTCAACTTGTCTGCGAAGTCATTCTGTTTACAGGCATGCTTGTGAAAACATTCTGTTTACAGGCATGCTTGTGAAGTCATTCTGTTTAAAGGCATGCTTGTGAAGTCATTCTGTTTACAGGCATGCTTGTCAGCTTGTTATGGTATCCATGTGATTTACTGAGATTTATAGTTTGTATGATTTTGAATATCCTGTAGGTATAAAATATAAATTATTTGTGTAATCCATACAGTACAGGCAAAGTGTACTTGGACAAACGCCACTCGTCGCGGTGTTCATTTNAGGCAGGCATGTCTGTGAAGTCATTCTGTTTACAGGCATGCTTGTGAAGTCATTCTGTTTACAGGCATGCTTGTGAAGTCATTCTTTTTACAGGTATGCTTGTGAAGTCATTCTGTTTACAGGCATGCTTGTCAGCTTCTTATGGTATCCATGTGGTGTACTGAGATTTATAGTTTGTATGATTTTGAATATCCTGTAGGTATAAAATGTAAATTATTTGTGTAATCCATACTTGCCTCTGAATTTTACACATTAAAATGTTTAATCCCATCTATGATTATATGAAGAATTATATACTTAATACAGAATGTTTAAATTCAATGGCAGTTGGGCAGGTAACTGAATAACCGTTGCCCAGATAATAACTATGACTAGGTTTGAATTTCAAATCACATATAAAGTGAAATGTGGCCCATAGCAACTAGGGCTCCTATAGGTAAATGGTCAAGGTCAGGTGAAATGAGGCCAATAGCAACTAGGGCTCCTATAGGTTAATGGTCAAGGTCAGGTGAAATGTGGCCCATAGCAACTAGGGCTCCTATAGGTTAATGGTCAAGGTCAGGTGAAATGTGGCCCAATATAGATTCATTTTACATTGAATAACTCCATACATATGAGATAGAGTGTTGTGGTCTAAAACCACGTGGCTAAGGTCACACTTGTTGTTTGTTGACAGACCCCTATAATTTATAATCAATTTCCTCAGGCCCATACTGTGCGTCGTGTGAAGCTGCTGAAGACGAACATGAAGCAGAAGAAGCTGACGGAGGAGGCGAAGCAGAAAGTGTGGGAGGAACGTTTCAAGAAGCGAGTCAGTGAGAAGGAGAGACTCGAGCATGAAGACTCACTAAAGTTCTTCCAAGTGGGTACAAAATTGAGCCTCACTCTTTGAAAAGGGGGTTTAATGCATGTGGGTAAAGAGTCGTCTCAGATTAGCCTGTGTAGTCCGCACAGGCTAATCAGGGATGACACTTTCTGCTTTTATTGTATTTTTCGTTTAAAGGAAAACTCTTGTTGACGAAAATCCAGTTTAGGCGGAAAGTGTCATTCCTTATTAACCTATGCGAACTTTACTCAACTTTACTCACATGCATTAAACCCCCTTTTCACAGAGCGAGGCTCATTTGTATTAAATTAGACTGCTTAGTTCATTAAACCCCCTTTTCACAGAGTGAGGCTAATACAATTTACCAGCTTCAAAGTTATGTCTTGCAGGCATAATGATCAGAAAAATAGTGCTAGGATGTTAAAAAAACATAGCGAAGCATAGAAGCAAAATGAGAGCAGGGTATGATTTAACCCTTTCCCTCTCAGAAGCAAGATGAAAATGGCTATGTGCAACCACAGGCTGTTCTGGTTTAATGCTGTTTGCTGCTCATTATATATCTTATGGTTTGAAATGAAGTCGTTTAAACTTAAATTCATTAGGAAAGGTATTCAATTAAATTAAATTGTCTAAGGGACTACAATCAATGCTTATCTGAGAGGTGACGGGTTAACACACACTTTATTGTGACCTCGGTGTACTGAAATGCTTGGCTATATGTTATCCATTGTATTCAATGTTGTATTTATGTCAACACTTCCGTCCATGCCATTTTGTTTGATAGAAGCACGCCCTACAGACAGGAGTTTAACGAGTTCGCAAATAATGCTATCTATAAATGAACTTTAGCAATATGAATAAACAAGAAGTTTCTTGGGTTAAATGCTATGCCTTATTTACTTCTTTTATGTGCTATAAAAGCTGCAAGCTAAACATCATTCATCTTCATATATTAACCAAATACAGTAAAATTAATGATTGTTTCAATTTTCTGAGTAATTAAAATATCATTATATCAACGAGATAATTTAAATAGACATAGAAAGGGCGCTAAAGGTATTATAATTTAATCAAGCTAGCTTGACACAGAAGAGAGATATATCATATCAACATCTGAAGATTTTTTTTCATTGTCTTGTTTCATCACTTATCTTCTACAATATTTGTACCTACTTATATTAGATTTAGTGTTATGTAGCCTTGCATCATTAAAAGATTTATTATCTGTTTAGGGTTAACAGTAATACAATGAAAATAAATAGAAGTATTTAATCACATTCATACAGTTTATACATTTGCTCAACTTCTGGATCCCCCTCCCCCCAAAAAGCTTTTATTCCAATTCAGAGTGTGAGAGCTTCCTTTGCAGACACCAAGTACTGGTTCTTCCCAGGAAAAAGACTAAAAAATATCTCAATAAGCCTTAAGCTTTCAAACCAATTAAGCTTAAATGCATAGGTTTAAACTAAACCAAAACAAAATGATCTGCGCTCTGGGAAAACGGGGCTTCATGCATGTGCGTAAAGTGTCGTCCCAGATTAGCCTGGGCAGTCTGGACTTAAAAGGAAGTCTCATCTTAGCTAATATCCAGTTTAGGCGGAAAGTTTTGTCCCTGATTAGCCTGTGCAGACTGCTCAAATGTTAAATTCATTTTCTGTTCAATTTCAGAAAATGGTATCCAAGGGTGAAGAGCAGGAGCAGATGTTGTACGGGAAGGTGCGTAACGCGGAGTATGGCCGCCAGAAACAAGAACAGGCGGTACGCCGTCTGCAGCAGCAACTGGCGGAGGTGAAGCGACGCAATGCCGCGATCGTGAAGCAGACGCTTGTTGAACGTAACCAAGAGGAAGTGGAGATAGAGCAGGCACTGATACGAGAGAAGGCAGAGCTTGATAAGGTAGGCAGCTAGGTCATTAACTGTTTCTAAAGTAAAGTTATGGGAAAACTGGGCTAACTGCTTGTGCTTAAAGTGTCGTCCCAGATTAACCTGTGCAGTCCGCACAGCCTAATCAGGGACAACACTTTCTGCCTTGTCAGGATTCTTGTTTAGAAGAGACTTCTTTTGAATGAAAGATTCCATTATAGTGGAAAGTGTCATCCCTGATAAGCCTGTGTGGACAACAGAGGCTAATTTGTCATGACACTTTACACACATACATTAAGCCCAGTTTTCTCAGAATGCAGCATAAATGATCTCATTAAAGAGGGACTGTCTGAATGTCAACCAAACAATGAATATTTTGTCATCAGAAATTGGTAAAAATAGTTTATTTTAATTCAGACCAGTTTAAAAAGATAGGAATCTCTACAGCTGGTTATGACTAAGCAACAAAGTTCTGTCAGTAATACAGATTTTTTTTACTAGTTGAGATGCTGTGAGCATACACATGCAGAGAAAAACAGTTTAGTTATACATTTTTCTCCAGATCTATGCATTCCTGAACATAAGTGTTCCTCCACATTATATTTGACTTTGCATGATATTGAATATTGAGTCGTGTTCTGAAAAAACTGGGCAAAATGCTTGTGCGTAAAGTGTCATCCCAGATTAGCCTGTGCAGTCTGCACAGGCTAATCCGGGATGACACTTTCCGCCTTAACTAGATTTTCGCTTAGAAGAGACATCATTTAAACCAAAAATTCCATAAAAGCGGAAANATATAAAAAAAAATACGTTTTTTTGGGTGACATAAAAATTATAAAAATTAAAATTTCTTAAAATTTAACTTGTGTTCTCCATTTTTTGGTAGTTTGTGGTTTAATTAAATGGTATATGATATATATTATCTTATATAATATCAATATGTTGCCAATTTCATAGGTTATTAATCATTTTTATGCAATTAGAGATTTTTCAGATTTAATGAAAAAGTACATGTTATAAAATGGTGAATAAAATCAAAACAAGGCCGGTGACCCTATGTTTTTATTTCATTTTTCATATAGTATTTGTATGTAGTACTTGAATATAAATTTTGAGCAAAAGTTATTAGATGGAAAAAAATCAGCAAAACTGCCGCAACACCCCTTAAAGCCTACTTAATGAAACCGCACATTTGTTCTATATTCAGTATATATCAATCATAAAAAACACATATTTCAGGAATCAGATGTGAAAATCACACCTGCCTTAGGGAGGCAATTATAAATGATTAATTTCAGGCCTACAAAACAACTTTGATTAATTTCCAGCTAAATTATTTCAATTGCATATCAATTGCTGTGTCAAGTACATACAACTACAATTTGTAGAAAAGAAATTATGGCCGTTTCTTTAAACTCGACAGGTTTGATAAAGCATTAAATATAATTGGTAATGTGGATAAATTTACCACACCTGTTTCGAAGGTTTTTAAGAAATTTAATGACTGAAGATTATGTTCTTTGCTAGATTAATGTGATAATTGAAGTATTGAAATCATGTTTTTTAAAACAATCCGTACAAAGTTAAAAATCGACTTGTGTGGTGACATGCAATGTCATATTTTATTAGTGTTTAAATGCTTCTGTACCATTACCAGCATTTGCAAAAGAATGTGCGCCTTTTATGTTTAATATTTCAGTTGTCTTTTTGTCAGAGAAAGTTGTCTTCAAGGGATTGTTCACAGACTGGCAAAATAACAATTTTCTGAATAATAATCAATGAAGCGAAATAACACTCCTGACAAATAACAAATATTTAAAGTATTGCTTCATTCATTGATTACCATCAAAGAAAGTAAATAAAATAATAAGAGTTTGTAATGCTTTTCATCGGTAGTTTGAAAAAAAAATATGAAGTTCTTACATAGCATTATTTTACAATATTCCATTAGCTTCTAAGGCCTGAATGCCCTAGTGGTAGAGCATAAGAACTTGCCACCAATTGGGTCCCGGGTTCGAATCTCGGTGAAGGCACCCTTTTATACAACTTTTTCTTGCGTTTATACAAAGTTTAGATTATTCCAAACATGATATATTTTTAAGTAAAAACATTAAATGTCTTTAAGGAAAAAAAAGAAATTATGGGAACAAATCCTTTTAAGATATCATTCCTATAAGATTGCCAAGATTTTTAAAGAATATGACTTCTTTACCCAGCTAAATCACTAAATTTGTCAATTTAAATGAAATCATTTACAAAATCTGAATTTGTCTATAATATAATAATTAAGAACTTTATCAATAAAATCACATATTTTTAATATAAACCTATCAGCTGTGCTGCCTTTTTTCAATATAATGAACACATAAATATATTGGCGACCGTTAGCAATACAGTTGATTCCAACAAATAAGTACACAATTATATTATTATTTTTTTTTTTTTCTAAACAAGAATCATATTTTCGTTTTAACCTGTAGAAATTGTTATCTGACTTACTATTGCAATTCACAAACAGTTTTGATGTTAAAATGACAGCAATAAATATGGAGGTCATATCTGTCTTTAACCCACTTGCACTATGATCATTAAATCTTACGTTAGGGCTCATTTAATATCTTATTAATCAACGATGTTTTTTTCTATTGTCAGTGAAATCAATCCATCACACTCATGTTTTAATTTTATATTAATCTTTTTCTTACCTTTTTGCTTCAAAAGAATTTTAATACACAGTAATTATAGCATCATTATGAACGTTAATCATACATTTGACAGTTTATCAAATCAGTGGTGAGAATGTAAGAGGTTTTGCATTTTAAGCTTTGTTTTAATTACAACAACATTGTGTTGACATGCGTGTGTAAGAAAACACTGTATGGAAAATAATGATACAAATCTGTCAATCGTTTTAGTAAGCCAATCAAGAACAATGACAAAAATATAATAACCTTTGATGAAGGCATTCATCATTGAATTAAGGTGTTAGGCAAACAAATCAGGGAGTAGCCTCTGTTTCCATTGGCACTATTTTACAAAAAACAATTCAATTCCATCGTATGTGCATAATTACTACATCAGCTAAAATGATTATATATTTTATATTTGTGTAGGTTATATATATAATATTATTTACAATTATGGTTTGTTAACCTTTCTCACGTCAAATGATGATGGCCTTTTCAACTGTTCTTATAATGGTAATTTAATATACTGCTACAGTGGTATAACTAATAAAAGAAATATATATTTCTAATTCTGCAAGTCACGCCTCACAAAACGATATTATGAGCAAAAAATGTTTTTAAATAATTATCGACTACTACATATTTCAAAGTATATTCAAATTTACTAGATCAATTTCGGAATTGTTGATGCTCAATAATTAATTAAAACAGCACTGGCAAAACATCCTGGATTTAAATTTCGGATACGCTGCATAACTTTCTCACACTGTGACATTTAGATAATTTTATTGCATTGCATCAAATATAAAATCATAATAACCATAATGTATGCCATATTATGATTTATATGATTTTATATTTGACACAAAACAAATCATATTTATAATCAAAGATGTTTGTCAAAGAAACACCATAAATCTGCAAATGCTTTTGGAATGTCATCTGCTTTAAATAATATAATAATGATGTTACCAGGACTTTGTATGGAGTCATTTGTTATGTATCGGTACAATGGACCTCCAAAGATCTTCAAGACATAAATCATTGTGAATGGTTTTATTGGACCTTTGACTTTTATTATCAAATAATAAATTATAAGGTCTATACAATATAATTGCTTGTGTTTAATCACAATAATATGTAAATCTAAAACTGATATATTCTTAAATTGTTGAATAGCTATTTACTAAAGATGAAGATTAAGCTGTCAATATTTTGTCAAACATGTTTATGCTGAAACTATATTCCCATTTACTGACATATCACTGGATAAATTCAACCAAATGGAAAGTATAAAGTCTTAAAGTACATTGAAACATAACTTTAAATCATCATTCTTGGACAAATAATTCATCCGATTTCAGTGTTACATGTTTCCTGATTTCATATCAGTCTCACTCCGGGAAAACGGTTCTTAATTCATGTGCGTAAAGTGAAGTCCCAGATTAGCCCCTGCAGTCAGAACAGGCTAATCAGGCATGACACTTTCCACCTAGACTGGATTGCCGCTAAGACTTCCTGTATAAAAAAAATACCATTAAAGCTAAAAGCTCCGTGCAGAATGCACAGGCTTATCTGGGAGGACTATTTACACACATGCATCATTTCCCCAGAGTGTGGCTGAAATATAAAATACAAAACAACGACTATTTTTATTCATTTATTGACTTCAAATATTTCACAAAAAGTTTACTTGTATACAATAGGTCCACTGCCAGACACTAACCCAAGGTGTACGTTGGTTTGGCCTTCAATTTTGTAAACATTTAGGCTCATGTTAAGGAGGCAATTTCAAAAGCATTTTATCTGTCATAGTTATTCTGATGTCTTATTCAATTTCTTTGAAGGCATATTTTCGACAAAGGAGAATGAATTATTACCCTTCAGATCTTGATACTGATCTGTTAAACACCAGGACAAGTGACAAATTGTTTGAGGCAACTAAATAAACTTTGTAGTCTTCTCCTGTATCGAAAATGACTCGCCAACTTAAATCTAGATGTTTTGATGAGTGGCAATAATATGTATAATATGGGATTATATTTAATTGTTCAAAGTCATACATTTTTTAGTGTATTCTCATTCTTATTTTTCTGTTGTTTTTCAACAAAATGGTTACGAATGTTTGTCACTTTATAATGTCAGAAATAGTTATAGTAGCATACCAGTAATGATTTATCCACTCTGTATAATAAATTGACATGTTTTTGGATTAATTTATTTAACATCATTGCTTAATAAATATAGGGATATACTCTTTGTGAGCTCTTATCAACAGCTAGAAAACAAAATAAAGAATTGGTGAATGTACATTGTATGTGAAAGTGCAAGAGGGCAGTAACTCTTCTTTCAGTTCTCACTGAGTTAATTCCCTTTGCAATTTCCAGGTCAGACAGCCATTTCAAAAGCAATAACTTAGAGCACAGCTTGTTATAATTATGTACAGTGGAACCCCTCTAAACCGGACACCCTCGGGACCGAGAGGAAATTCCGGTTTAGAGAGGATTCCGGTTTAGAGGGGAAATTGACTATTTTACTTTCAGAAGGTCACCAATTAGACGTTTTAAAGTCACTTAGTCCAGGTTCCTTATCAAAGCTCTGTGCCTTGTCCTGTATGATCGGACCAGAGATCGGCAATAACTTAGCCCTTACAATACAGAACCAGTCCCATACAAGTTTGTTGATCTTTTCAAATTTCATCTTATTGTTAAACCGATTTTTGTTGGGTGAAGAGTTGTTTTCCCAATGAGACATGTACACAGACTTTTTTCGCACGATATCCCCGATCGTCGACTTTCCTTTCCCACATTTCTTTGACAGCATCTTGACTGTAGATTTAGGCAACATCTCTGACTCTTTGATCAGTTTGATTTTCAGGAGGTTTAGACATTTTTAGTCTTAGTTATCTTTATTGCCAATTCGAAAATCTTAATGAATATCTAAATGAAACTGCTTAAAGAACTCTGCAAATCACCATTATATGACACTTAATTAGCAATTGTAATAAACAATTCAAAATTATATAGCATTGAGCTTATTAAAATTTAACACGGCTTCCTACATTAAAAACATAACACACTAAAGAACCCTTTGTTTGTTATCAGTAATTATAATCAGTGTTATCACTTCTATTGATCGATATGTACATCTAAGGCCAAGTCTCATTAAATTGTTTTACGATTTTAACAGTTTGCAAAATTTTCGACCACCTTTATTAATTTCACGCGTCTTTAATCCGCTATTGACAAGTTTTTGACTCTATGTCTCCGGTGCAATAAACCATTCCTGACTGGTTTAGAGAGGTACAATTACGTATGGAATAACCCTATTTTGATCCAAAGAATGGCCGGTATTCGGAATTGAGGGGATTCCGATCTTGAGAAGATATTTTACGCATGGTTTTATAGGGAAAAAAATGGGACCAGACAATTTGTCCGGTTTAGAGAGGATTCCGGTATAGAGGATCCGGTTTAGAGGGTTTCCACTGTATGTTGCATGTGCCCTATATTTCAGATAGTTCCTTTTAGTGCCCTTAAGTTTGTGATAATTAAGCAATGCTTAGGTTACTCAACAATTGTGTTTCCTTGTATAATTATAATAAGTGGCCTAAACTGTTTATTCAGTCACCGTAATTACTTCCATATTGACCCAAATTGGTAATCTTGAAATCCAATCTATACCACCCAAGTATCTTAAAGAGTAACTATGTTTGAACTTTATTAAAGCATTGTACTATATATCAAACAAACTAACTTATGAAGGAAGCCGGTCTGTAATTGCAGTCTGTATGCGAGTCATGAAAGGAGTCCCCTCTCTGTAGTGAAGAGTATTTAAATCGCGACACTGTGTAAATTGTGCTTCTATTTGGTAATGAGTCTCGTAGAGGACTGGCTTGTCAAAGTTGAGTCTTTAATCTGTCTTCACTCTTGCCTGATAACAGTCTAAACAAACAATGTGTTCTGTGATTTATTGACAGATGCAATACGACGATTTCTGTGGAAAACACTTATTCAATGATGTGGCAGCTTTGATTATGAGCGGTGCCATGTATAAATGGGTATTCTTCATGTGCGCAGTCTGGTCAAGAGCGACTCTGTCCACTATTAACCCTTTGAGCCCTGGAACCGAATTTTGAAGGCCTTTGCAAACAGTTTGGATCCAGATGAGACGCCACAAAACGTGGCGTCTCATCAGGATCCAAACTGTTTGCTATTCTGATAGTATTCTTTTTTTTTTTTTTTTTAAAGAAAATTCTAATATTAGAAATTTAGCAGACAAAATTTTTGCAGACGACAAATTTCCCAGCATGCAAAGGGCTAAGGTCCATTTTTGTATGATGTGGCTCATATGTAATCTCTGCAGCTTTGTAATTTGCAAATGATAAATCTGCAAGAACTTTCTAAAGTGGAGTAAACATAATTGTATTCTGCTAGGTTCTTTTTAACACAAATAAGTTTAATGCTTCTGGTTAGGGTTTTGGTGTTTTCCTACCTGCAAACGATTAATATCGGTATAGTATAAAATGTGAAGATTAAATTTGTCGTGTTCTGAGAAAACTGGGCATAATTCTTGTGCATAAATTGTCATCCCAGATTTGCCTGTGCAGTCCGCACAGGCTAATCAGGGACGACAATTTCCGCTTTTATAGAATTTTTTGTTTAAATGATGTCTCTCATTAGCGAAAATCCAGTTTAGGCGAAAAGAGGCGTCCCCAATTAGCCTGTGCAGACTGCACAGGCTAATCTGGGACGACACTTTATGCACATGCATTATGCCCAGTTTTCTCAGAACACGACTCAAATAACATGCAATGATGAGGTCTAGTTAACAAGCTATATTTGGTATTGCTTTAATTTAAAAAAAAAAACTGCTGATTCAGTAAAGTGTATCTTATTTGACCCATTTATGCTAAATTTTATTTGGATACTAAAATAAGCTTTCAACATTAAGCACACATGACTTAAAGTATGCTATCATATGCATGAAGTGAAAAAAAACATTGTGTCCAAAAGTTTCAGAAGTTTTTAAATTCCTTTCACCATTTTTTTAAATTATTTCTCTTTATTGTTCCAGCAATAAAACCACTTACTACATAATGTTAAACGTGCTAAGCTGTACCATTTACACATAAATATTAATTGATAATAAAAGTGTGAATAATATAGGGCCACATTGATAAGATCAGGCTTAAAAGCCACTTTGTAAGATTATACCCATAAAAATATCAAATATGCCATTTTAAATAATAATGTTTCCACTTTTGATTTCATTAGTAAAAAAATGAGTCATGTCACATAAACTCGCTTTAAAATTATCATCATTTTATTCCTTGATTTATAGATTATTTTAAGATACAAATAAAACAAATTATGATTGAGAATGTCAAATATCAATGATATGAGGTAATCACTTAGGCCACAATTCATTGATCAGATGTGCCACACCTAAAATTCCTAAAGTAAAATAAAATTTAATTTATTTTTTATTGCTCCTCCATGGTCCATTTTCCCCAGCATCCGAGTTTTTTTTTTATATTCACTTTCGTTAAGCTTAGTTAGGTTGATGTCAGTAACAAGTATGTGAAAATAGTACTGGTAACCCAGTTTCCCAGGAAAAGAGTGAGTTGATGAACTGATGGCCATGTTATGACACTAACATATTGTTGAAAACTGTGAAAATTCACATAAACAAACAAACGGAATCGGAATTCTTGAAGGAACAAAATGGTTTTAGAATAATTCTTTAAGTTCAAGAATACTTCTAGAACCTATTAAGGTTCTAAAATATTTTTCTCAGGGTATTCCACAGTGCTTTGTAAAATTTGTAAATTTATAACAATCAATTTTATAAAAAAAAGGGCAAGAAAGGTTTGCAGACAACATGGCAAATATTACTCTGTTCAACCTATTATTCAGGCATAGAAATGTCGCTGATTGCCACAATGATCTAATTCCACAAGTCAGTGGCTGTCTCGCAAACAGTTCTTATCGGATTAGCCCGACTTAACTTTGTTTAATATTTGATTAAACCGGCTGGTGAGTATGTAACCAGCGATTACCAGCCTTGTGTTAATAGTTTATGTGAGATATCGGTGACTCCAGGGGTAAATATGAGCCTCATAAATTCATGTTTGTTTTCCTTATTAAATGTTTGACTTTTATAAATTGCAGATTAATTCATGAATGTTAGTGTGTTATTTTGATTTTTAAAGGTTCATGAATGAAACTGATCAGGTGTGTTTTAAAGGTCCAGTTTAAAAAATGACTCTTTATATTGTGAACCCACTTTTGGGTCAGCATGACACATGCAGAGCATTCGGCACTTACAGTGACAGCCCGTGTCAAATGCCACTTTTTTTTCTCCTTATTCAAACAAAATCCCGAATTTCTCAAAATGTGGAACTTGTTCAACAATGACATTATTATTTTGATGTTGCCAATGTTTTTATTGTGCTTTTATTTCCAATGACAGATTGTCAATCAGACGTTCTTTTTGTCTTGCCTGGACTACAGTAATCAAGTACTTTGATGCTTGACATCAAAATACAAACAGTGTGTTACAATCTACTTTTTTGCTTGGACACAATCCATTGTTTCTACCACATTTACATCTGATTCTGCACACAAATGGTTAATATGAAGACTTTTTATTTCAAATACAAACATCAGGTAAAAAAAAGTTGTAGGAATTTTTGGTATAAGCTTTGTTTTACATAATTGTGTGGGTTCTGTTCATGTTTGAAGCTTAAGAGGATTTGCCATTATTTGCATGAAAGGCTAAACTTTATATTTGAACCTTGCTGTTGTAAAGTGGGGTTTAATGCATGTGCGTAAAGTGTGATCCCAAATTAGCCTTTGTAGTCTGCACAGGCTTATCAGGGACCACACTTTCTGCCTTTTTAATTTGTTTGTTTCACAGAAGTCCTTTCTAAAAGAAATTCCAGTCAAGGTGTTTTCTCTGTGTGGACGGAACAGGCAAATCTGGGATTACACTTTAAGCACATGCATTAAGCCCAGCTTTCCCACAGCTAGGCTCATTTTAGTCCCTACAGCTTCTGATCGGTCAAAACGAATACATGGTCAGAAGAAATATATGACCAAAATTGATATCTTAGACCATAATTTGTGGTGAACATTGTCTTAAACTAATAGTTGCTCAGGGTTTGAACTGGCCTTGAAAAGTACTTGAAAACAAATTATCTTTTAGGCAGTGCTTAAATTGGGGAAAGGCTTGAACAAATGCCAAATTGGTATGTGATTTTGATAAAAATCATTGAATTTCCTAGATTTGCCTTGAATTGAAAATTTTGGTAAAAATCCATTATAGTTAAGTTGCAATTTTGGGGCAAAAGAGAGGAATGATTGGAAAACATTTAGTTGACTTGCACATCTAGTTTTGCAGTAGTGTTTAAAAAAAATATTTGCCCTTAAACCAGCACAGAGTAGTCTTTACACTTATAGTTTCACCAAGACTTGCAAGCCAACCCATGGTGATTGATATCCTTAGAAGTTCTGGCCCCGGTTGTTGCCCTACTGCATGTAACCTTGTTCACTTCAGATGCATGCCCAACGAGAGGAAACCTATTACATGCTGCAAAGTCACCGCCACTCCCTAAAAACTGACAAACAAAACCTTACAGGCTTCGAAAAAGAGCATTCTCGTAATCTAGGCGTTGGTATCAGGACAGAGGCTCTAGATGTCTACGCCTAGAAAAGTATGCTTTGAAAAATGATGAGGACTGTTAAATATGACCTCTTTTTAATGCCAGATTTATGTTTCTGTCTTATATTGAAATTGCAGTACCCAATATGTTTCCATCTTTTCTGCGCATTGTTGCAGTAATTTCTGCTATTTCTGTACCTTGTTGACATTCCTTTATCTTGTGGATTGTTTTGTATGGTATGTAATAATATTGTTTGTTTGGTTTTTATGTTTTAATTATCAGGTCTATGGAATTCAACTTGTAAAACATTTTTAGTTTAAAATTGCTTTATTTTAAAATCTGGACAGGCCCATTTAATTATAAAGTCATTGCCAAAGTTTTTTTCGTTTTTGAGGATCACAATAAAATCAATTTTCTATATCATAAATTTCGAGTTTTTAAGATTGTAAAACAATTAATAATTTTATGCTTTTGTCTATTTTGAGATTTGATTACCACTTTGCATTTACATACTTAGAGGGTTATAGGAATGCTTAACAACCATTACGGTTTTGTCATGTATTCCTACGGCGCTGCATGTCTTTGAACAGGGTATTTGAGTTGTTGTTGTAACAGTGCCTTTCTACTCAGATATTAGCTTTAATATATGGCAAACAATATAAGCGCTTGCTTGTAGAAGATTAATTCAGTTGTAGTTAGTGCCTCAATTGAATCACTACGTACATTGTCAAACACCTACTATGGTAACTATAATATTTTGATTAAACTTACACAGCTGTTGCTTATAAACATTCCAGATCCACCTATGTCACCCATTCAATGTCACCTTACCTCATTTTGATCTTGCCCTTGACCTAATTTTGACAAATATAAAAATAATTATAATAGGCTTGATTAATTTGTTTTTACTGTTTTTGTCTTACTGAAACACCAATTTACAACACTTATAATAATACTTCCACAATGAAAATCCTTCATCCTCATATCACCTAACCTCACATTGACCTTGACCTGATATGAGCAACAGAATGTGTTTGAATTTGAAAAACCCCACTATTTTTAGTAAGAAACCAAGCTGACCCAATCCATTTAAAATCCTTTAAAAATCATGTACCAATGTATTGACCACAATTATCTGAGTAAAACTACCATTGGTACATAAATGGGAGTCATCATTGTTTATACCAATTGATTAGAATGGTTTTTCCAAAGTTGTTGAAATCCAGAAAACAAATATTCAAAAACGATGAACAGCACCAACCATGGGAATATGTTTATCAAACTACTATCTTATTTTTCAGCCTTGCTTTACAGGGATCTACCAGTTCAACCTCATTATAGAGATGTTTGCTAATTGTGTTCAGTAATCAAGTCGGAAAAGATCGCCGTGGCGTAGTGGATATGGTGTCCGCCTAGCGATCGGGAGGTCATGGGTTCGAACTCCACTGGGAGCGTTCCTTTGATCTCCCCCAAAGACATCAAGTACTGGTTCTAGTCCCAGGAAACGGACTCGAGAGCGTTTATATAAGCCCACGGCTTTCGATGCAATCGAGCTAAAATAAATAGGTTTAAACTAAGTCGAAAAACCGTCCTAATTCATGTGCAGTAAATGTCTTTACAGATTAGCCTGAGCAGTTTGCACAGGCTTATCTAGGATGACACTTTTCAAAATTTAGAAGTTAAAAAAAAAACTTTCTTGACAAGAGATCACATAAAAGCGGAAAGTGTCATACCCGATTAGCCTGTTCTTACTGCATGGGAAATACTTTACTTGCATGCATTAAGCCCAGTTTCTCCAGAGCGTGACTTACTAAATTGTTTGTCCTTTCCACAGATGCATTCACAGAGGGAGGAGAGTTATGTCCGTCTACAAAAACACCGCCAGCTGCTCAAGATAGACAAACACAATCTCCACGGTCATGAGCGCGAACACAAACGCCTGGACCATATCGGCCAAAGGTCTGATTCTCTTGTGGACGTGTATTGAAAACAGCGCAAACGTTGCGTTTCTTCTCCCCTCTGATTGGGGCTCCAGCCTTCAAGGTCGATCAGGTTAACTTGAGTGTTGTGTGCAACCTGGCATGCATGTTTTGGCTAAACTCAACACAAGAAATATATTGTCTTAAAAGACAATATGAAAAAAGTTACTTTTATTTAGATTAATGCTGTTTCGTGGCTATTTGCATTGCCAGGTGTGTTATATACCTTTGTTTGATCAAGTGGACTATGATTCCATTTTAGTTTGATGTAATGTCATTTATAGAGCAAAAAGTAGTTAATCTGAATGCATAATAAAACTATGTTGCCAATAATTTCTTGATATATCGTGTTTGAACTGTGCCAGCAAAATTTAATATATATGTCCCATACATTTGACATGGTTATTAATCGACTTGTTGTGTACAGCTTTTGAGCTTAATTTAAGTGTTGTGTAACCACAAGTCTAGGGTGCTTGAAATTGTAAACAAACTCTTCAATTTGGAGATATCTGTGGTCTAAAATGTTACATAAGTTGTTTAATTTAAATATTAAACATTCCCTATAAGATGGCAGGTACAAGTGTCTGTTGTAATTGGTAAAGAAAGAGATTATGTCTATTAGAAAGGAATATTTGTTTGCTCTTCCTCAAGTGGCGCTGTATTCCCATATGTGGGTCATAAATGAATAGTCTTGTTAAACACAGATTTAGTTTTATGGGGCTTGTAAATTCTGTGATAGTGAAGCCAAAATTCTTTTTATATATGTTATAACTTGCACATGTTTTGTAAGCACATTCTGTTATAGTATGATGAATTGTTTTAATTCAATATACCTTTGTGTATTTATTGCATAATATTAAACAAAGATATGTTAGTACCAGTTAGTTAAAGTTTCATATTTTTGTCTAACTTTTAAGGGTATTTGTAAGAAGTTTTCATATCCTTTTGTTTGGCTTTTTTCACAAATTTTCATCAAATTACCAATAAAATTGTTTAATTGAATATAAGAATGATTATGATACATATAATAAACAAATACAAGTTAGATTTGAATCAAACTTACAGGTTAGGTTTTCTTAACCCAGCCCCAGATTATTGTTGTCAGATAGTATTTATTGCAAAGGTGCTTTATATTCAATAAAATTATATAAGTTGTTAACAGTTCCATCTAGTTAATAATAAATATCTTTATGAATTAATAATCTTAGGTAGTCAATCTGAAATGTTATTTAGTTGTTATTAATTCTGTTTTAAGTTATTGTTTCTGTTTGTTGTCATGAATTGATGAAACTACTAATGAAGTAAATGTCTGTGTAAGTGCTTAATTTGACTGAGAAATTTCCACTTATTTTCACAAACCATTTCTAGTCAAATTATTTAAAAAATTATTTAAATTTATTAAAATTGAGCATTAAACAAAAGCATTATTCACGAATGAACATTATTTGTTTTAAAATATACTCAAGAATATATAATAGATTTTAAACCTTACCCTACAGTTCCTCAGTTCATTACTTTTATTATTAATGCATAATATTTTGAAATAAATCAGAAAACTATTTTAAATTTCACATTGTTTCATTATTTTTGTAATCAATATCAAATTGAACGTTGTTTCTGCCAATGTTATTTAACCATTTATTGCATTAATTAACATTCATAAATGAATTCATATGTTTGAGTTGGTTTTGAAGGTATTTGTATCCTGGCATTCTTCCATAGAAAAGTATGGCATACAATACTGGGTTCAACAAAGATAATGTTTATCTGGCTTATGGAAATCCAAAGCGTTTTCCAAGCTTTATGTTTAATGTTTTCTATTAAAAATGCTTTTAAGCAAAACAAGACTGATTAATGTGTCTCTTTGTTGAGTTTGATGATGTGCACTGATGGAGTGTGGACATTACTTGTGATTAATTATTGTCTACCATAGAGTTCTGTGATAACATTAGGCATTAGCTGACAGTTTACAGCAGTTGTTCTACAGAAACATGTATTCATTCTATATATGGATAAGTGTATAACTTATTTTTATTAGTGTGTATGTCTGTGATACATTTGTGTAGATTTCTATTATTAAGAGCATTCCATTCATGCCTTGCAGTGTACAATTATTTTCATCATTTTATAACTCGTTTTATGCTTTTACAGATTTATAACTTTTTTTAAATATTATTTTAGAATTTTTGTTATACATTTGGACTTGTTATTGTAATATATATTTAGTATTTTTATGTCTGTTTGAATTATCTGGATGTCAATAAATTATGAAAAAATAAGATGTCATTGTGTCATGCAATATATTTCTTGTTGTTGTTTTTTTTTTCAAAGGGGTTTAACCCGCAATGCTCCTAGGCATAGCTCCAGTTGTATTAATGTGCATGTGTTTGTTTTCATACTGTTATTATATGTTTTGACTAACCTGAATAATTTACAAGTTAAATAATTGATTCATCTTGGTGCTGAATGTTAAACAAATACAATTATTTTCGAAAATGAACTTACATTTTGTTTGCCAGTAGGTATTTTTATTTAAGTAAGTTGTTGTAATAACTTAATCTCGAAAATGTGCCTCATTATAATAATGTGGTAACATGCTGTTTGCCAGTTTATAAATTCATACATTTGAGAAATAAAAATTCGAACGACATAATGTAACAATTATTCAAATATAATGAAAGTGCACCATGTCTACGCAGTTTGTTTTAAACTGAATGCAGTTGCCAAAATAACCTCTGTGTCTTGCCAAGCATTTACGCCGTAACATTGACTCAGGATATTGACTCAAATATTTATCAAGACTCATTTACTTGACCTTAAACAGGCCAAATAAACATATTGACCCGAAGAACACATTTTCAACAAATATTTGTCAAAGCGATCTACTTAATCTGTACACATGGTCAGGAGTGTGCGCTGGACTAACCTTCATACAAACACTGAATTAGTCATGGTGTTTTCAATCATTAAAATGTATTTATTAGTAAACATGGAGATTAACAAATTTTAATGCTTACATATCTGCTTGCCAGGACTTGCATGCCAAGTGGTGGCACGATTTGAAGAATAAAGCACATGCGTTTGTGCTTCTGTTTCTAGTTCTACTTTTCGACAACAGAAAGTCCAAGGCTGCTATGTGTTTACTAAATAGAACGTCTTCTAGCTGAATGGTAAAGTTACCAGGTATTCTTGTTTATATTGCTCGCAACCTTTCAAAATGGAAGATCATTGGGGGCTTATATCTGTATCAGGCCGTACTGAACCTCACAAACACTTAAAGTAAACATTAATCTCATAGTATCAAAACAAAAATATGAATATCACATTCTTAGTGCAGTATGAATGTTCAAAAGCAAATATGGTATGTATAGGTATTAGTTATGAAACAAAATCACGCAATCTTTACAAGTTAACGTTCTCAATCAACGCATACACATACAGCTTTATATTTAATGCTCAGAAAGAAATATTGAAAATTATTGGGGAATTACTTTTTAACCAGGTTTTCCGAAGGAAAAAACTGGTTATTAGATTGATGAATGTCGGCGGGCGGGCAGGCGGGCGGGCGGAACAATGCTTGCTCGGGCCATAACTGTCGTTCATTGTGAGATTTTAAAATCATTTGGCACATTTGTTCACCATCATTGGACGGTGTGTCGCGCGAAAGAATTACGTCGATATCTCCATGGTCAAGGTCACACTTTGAGAAAATAGATTGAATTTTATTGAATTTGACGCAAGGGGGGTAACAAGAGACAATCAGTAAAAATGCACATTTTGAGTTTTCTCCCTTTATCAGATTTTTTTTTTTCAAATTGAAAACCTGGTTTGTGACACATCAAACCCATCAGTTCCGTCGAGGCCAAATACTATGTTTCTTGTCCCATTTGCCAAGACCCGGTGCTTCCAGATGTCGTTCTTTCCAGACCCAATCCGGCTCTGGAGCAATCTTCCCCATACAATCGTAAGTTGTTCAACAATTTATACATGTAGCTTCAAGGGGGAAGTGCATTCCATCTCCCTCCGCTAGGCTGAATAATGGGCATTTTACTTTCACTTAAAAACTGTACATTTTAGTTTGTTAACATTTGCACCTTCTAAACATTCCAAAACCGCAACATGGCCGTTCGAGAACATGCCAGATGATGTCAGTGCAATATTGGAAGAAAAAGAGATGAAATGCATCAAAACTTTATTTCAAATTAAAACAAGGGACGAAATTGTCACAAAACCAGGTTTTCAATTTGAAAAAAAAAATCTGATAAAGAGAGACAACTCAAAATGTGTGGTGGGGACATCAACAAGATGTTCACAATGCGGAACATCATTGATGATAAAAAACCAGTGTTCCTGATAGCAAAAGCCAAAATTGCAACGCTAGATGATGTCTGGTAACAAAAATTTAACAAGATGCAAAATGCAAAAACCAAGTTAGTGTTCGTGTGTCGTATGAACAGATATCGTTGCGGGAAATTAAAATGGAATATATTGTTCGCAAAAAAATAAAAACGAGCATTTTGTATCTTGTTGAATCCATGTTACCATGCCACATCTAGCGTTGACATTTTGGCTATTGCTATAAGAAACACTGATTTTTATGCCCCCCGAAGGAGGGCATATAGTGATCGGACTGTCCGTCCGTCTGTCCTTCCGTCACACTTTGCGTTGAGGTTTCGAAACATGCTCATATTAGGTATGCATGTGTATATAGTCGGATTATCAATTTCTTAAATAGGTTTTCATATGTATTATCTTTTATTGTTTTATAAGTATTTGTTTGTCAAACAACTTCTCATTTGAAACATTTACTAAAACCGTTGAAAGCATATATAAATGCAAAGTTCTTTAGCATTTTATTTATTAATTTATAAAAGTATTGCCTTATGAAAACGTAACAAACAAGACATACATATTTTTTTAAGTCTTAGCAAGGTAATGCTTCAAAAAACAGTTTAAACAACATTATTGTTATATTGATCAAAGGCTTGTAGCGTTAGTATTTATTTTTAGGCAATTTGTCTTGTTCTGTACTGTTACATTGAACATACGAACATTACATCAAAGAACTTGAAATACAATACCTCAGTTGAGCCGCTGTATAATTTACTGAAATCTGGTTATTTTTTTGACAGTAATAAGAAGCTTTCTTTTAAGATGTAAAAATATTGTTTTTAAATCCTTTGCACTCAGAAATTTGTCAATATATTAGACGGTATTGTTGTAAATATTGAAAACAGGGCATTGCTAACACCCACTTAGCTTTCAGCTTTTCAAAAGCAAATAACAAAATGGTAAATCATTTCGTGCTTATAGAGAATAACTTCTGTATTTATTGGGTTTAATTATCAATCATATTTATCAACGGTTCAATAAACTTCAAGTTTCGAGAAAGATAAGAACGGACCCCCAGCTATAATGATATAGAAAAGAAACAAGGACACATTTAAATATTAAGTGTCATTCACACTTGATGTTCGAGGTTTTATCAATTGTAATGGGAACTATTTTCAGCATGCACATTCAACTTTGCGCATTCTAAATTAATAAAATGATTCCATGCTGACTTAAATGTCTTATGTGATGCTATAACAATATTAACTCCCTAGAGATATACAGATTGTTGTAATATTCACCATGTAGACACTCAAAATTGGATTAAATGGACACATAATTAAACACAGCACCTCTCATTTTTCTCAACATGCAAGGTCATTGTCATTTGGAATAATAAGTAAACAAAATATTCGTTTATTTTTAAATTGAAATGTTTTTGTGTTTTTTTTACATGAGAGAGATTGAGGAGAAAATCTTCAAAGTTTTGTCAACATAATACAATTATTTTCTCAAAAGTGAAAAGTTGAAATACTGGTATTTGTGCTGGTAATGAATTATTGCTCTTTGTACACTTCCGTCATTTGAATGGATGTCACATTTGACCATAATAAGCACATCAACATTATATTTGACCCCAAGCTAATTATGTCGGCTTTAAGAGTCTATAATTGGTAATTGAATACATTCACTGATTGTTTTTCTAAATCACTCTGAAATTATGACAAGCAGCTTTTCAAGCTACTATAATTATGACACTGAGCAAATGTTAATGTTATTATGTTTTGCAGAGAAATCAATGTGGAACAAGTTTTTTTGGCACATATTGTTTTCTTTCACTTTGTTAATATTCTGTGCACTCGTGTTCAATTACAGCAAAACAAGTTGTTTGCTGCTCTTCGAATTTAAGTATTTGCATATATGAACATTTGAAAAGATATGCACTGACATTCATAATGCTTTTTTTTGTTACCTTGAGTTTGTTACTGTCAGATTTTTAGACACAATGTCATATGTGATTTTATTCCCGTCGTATCAATTAGTAAAATTTGCAATTGCTTCCAATAAAATAACAATTCAAACGTTGATGTGTTTTGATAAAATACACATTGTAAGCGTATAGGATTTGAATTAGAGCCGCGCGCAGGAAAAAAAGGTCTTAATGCATGTGCATAAAGAATCATCCCAGTTTAGCCTGTGTAGTCCAAGCAGGCTAACCAAAGATTATGCATTCTGGTTAGACTGGATCGGCTTAGAAAGAAGAACATCCCCATTTTGTTTTAAGCGTAAAGTGTCATCCCAGTTAAGCAAATGTGGACTGCACAGGTTAATCTGGGACGATACTTCACGCACATGCGTTAGGTCCAGTTTTCCCAGAGACTGGCTTATTTAAATTGCAAAATATTGAAATTTCAAGATAAAACACCAAGTATTTTTTTTTTTACAGATTTTGCAATTGCATCAGTAACTTCTCCGCTATTTGGACTTATTTACTCTGTATACCATACTAATACAACTACCAAATGTTACATGTTACAATTATCCCCCTTTTAAAGGAGACTTTCTGCACCTCCTTCCGAATATGAATGGTATTTTATTACGTGTAGATCTATCAACACTTCATACAATTCATAAATATCTCGAGACGTTTTTGCACATTTCTTCGAGATTTAATAACCACCTTCTAAATTGTATAATAATTCGATTCCAAACTTACTTTGAGTGCGAACCCTATGACTGCTAAAATTGGGTGGAAGAACCAAACCCTGATATTTTTATGATATTTTTTGATTGACCAAAATATGTTGATTATGCTGTGCAAACATAGATGGAAAATGAAGCCAGTTGAAACATTACTTTGATAAGGAGTGTAACGGCTAATTAATGTTTACATTTACTCGCTTAGTGCACAAAACCACTTTGTGACTGAATACTTTGGCATGTAAATACTAAAATAAATAATAAATACAGCCACGTAATAACTTATCTGAGATTGTAAGGCGGCATATTCGCTAATAAAAGACTGCTAGTCCAAAATAACTAACTAAATGTAAATATGAAATGCCGACTTGGGTTCAGCCAAGTATTGGGGCTTTCAAGTTTTGTTTGATAACGTAAATTGGCCAATGATGATTGAAATATTGTAGATCCTTTACGAAAGGATTGTCTGTACATAAGGTTTAGTGCCATCAAAAATTAGCAGATTTACAACCAATAAAATGATGCGGCTAAACTGAGCTTGCTTTTCAATTTGAAAATGGTCCCTATCTTCAAAGCCATTCTGTTTACAGACATGCTTGTAAACATGTTATGGATTTGGTGGTTTATTGAGATAATTTCTTAAGATTTATAGTTGGTATGATTTTTGAATATAATGTAGGTATGAAACTTATCGACAATAAGTTCTTAAATATTAGAATGACACTTGATTCTCTTCACCCATATGATAATTTTACATTACATGATAAGAACATTAATGGTCAGGTAAAAATCATGGAAAATGTCTTGGAGTTTAATTTCAGAATTTCAGAAGTTAGTCAGCAATGATGGTTATTTCATCCGGTCATTAGGTCATAAGGCACACACTGTTGAAATAAACTAATATGGAGTAAATTTAGCTTTGTTTCAGCATTGCATGGGTAAAGCTGTCATGCACAGAACAATAACATTACATTTGTTGTTGTCATGACATCATTTGATGTTTTTTCTTTCTGCCATGTTTGTGTTTCTTTTCAAAATAAAGACAGATCATTATGAGAAAAGATGGGATAAATAAAATAACAATTCAGTTTCTACAGATAATTTTATTTGCTAGGCATGAAAATATAAACTCTCGTCCATCTAAATAATCTCACCTTATTTAACTCAGGCCTACACTGTGCGTCGTGTGTAGCTCCTGAGGACGAAAGTGAAGCAGAAGAAGCTTACGGAGGAGGCGAAGCAGAAAGTGTGGGAGGAGCGCTTCAAGAAGCGAGTCAGCGAGACGGAGAGACTCGAGTATGAATACTCACTCAAGTTCTTTCAAGTGAGTATAAAATACAGCCTCTAATTTGACATGTGAAGAAGCGTCAAGAGTAAGAATTGTGAGCTTTCCTGAGCTTAAAAGGTCATTTTGAGCTTTACAGTTATCTCTTCTTTTTTTGTCATTCATTTCCCATCATTATTCATTAATTGTTTATTCTTCAACATCAGCATTTATCTCGTTAACATGCTAGAGGCCACATTTACTGTGTGAATTCACTAGAGGCCACGTTTACCTTGTGAACTCATAAGAGGGAATTTATCTTGAGAGAAGACTAAAAGGACACATTTGCCTTGTAAACACACTAGATGCCATTTACCTTGTGAACAAACTAGAGACTACATTTACCTTGTGAACAATTGGAGGCAATTTACCTTGTTCCCACACTAGAGGCGACATTCGCCTTGTGAACACATTAGATGCAATTTATCTTGTGACCACACTAAGAGGACACATTTGCCTTGTGAACACACTAGATGTCATTTACTTTGTGAACACACCAGAGGCCACATTTGCCTTGTGATCACCCTAGAGGCCACATTTGCCTTGTGAACACACTAGAGGCCACATTTGCCTTTTGAACACACTAGAGTCCACATTTGCCTTGTGAACACACTTCGGGCCACATTTAATTTGGGAACAAACTAGAAGCCACATTGTTTGACAAATGGTGAACACATAAGAGGCACCATATATTGCCTTATTGTCATTAAACTTCGTTTGATATTTTTTTTTGGAATAATATCTGATGATTTGTTGTGCAACTGGTTGTCTGTTTTGTGTAACAAACTGTTCATAATAGAATTTACCAGGAGTAAGGTACATAGTCTATGTTGTTGTGGCATGATGTTCAATAAAATAGTGCTAGGATGTTTAAAAAAAGTGTTTAGCAGCAAATTTTGATCAGGGTGTGATTTAACCTATTGCAGCAAAACGAAAATGGCTATGTACAACCTGTGGGCTGTTTATTAAAAAGGTCTTTAATCAAATTAGATTTTATAAGGGCTAAAAACAGGTCAAAATGCATATCTGAGAGGTAAAGGGTAAACACACTTTATTTTGACCTCGGTTGTACTGAACTGTTGAGCTATATTTTATCCAATTTATTCAACGTTGTATTTATGTCACCTTTTCCGTCAATGCTATTGTGTTTGATAGAAGCATGCCTTACAGACAGGAGTTTAACGATTTTGCAAATAATACTATAAATGAACTTCAGCAATATGAATAAAAAAGAAAATTTCTTGGCCTAAATGCTGTGTTACATTTTCTTCTTTGATGTGCTATAAAAGCGAAAAGCTAAAACATCATTCATCTTCATATAATTACCAAATAAAGTTAAATTAATGATTGTATCAATTTACCGAGTATTTAAAATATCATTTATATCAACGAGATAATTTAAATAGACCTAGAAACGGCGCTAAAGGTATCATAATTTAATCAAGCTAGCTTGACACAGAAGAGAGTTGGTCTAAATAAAGATATATCATATCAACATCTGAAGATTTTTTGTATAGGATTTCATTGTCTTGTTGCATACCTTATCTTAAACAAGATGTGTATCTACTTATTTTAGATTTTGTATCATGCATCCTTGCATTATGAAACGATTTAATATCCGTTAAGGCTTAACAGCAATTCAATAAAAAGAAAATATAGTGTTTAATCACATTCGTACAGTTTATGTAATGGACCAGTAACCCCCTAAAAATAAAATTATATTCCAATACTTAGCAGGAGAGTTTCTTTTGCAGACACCATGAACTGGTTCTTCCCAGGAGACAAAGGCTAATCAGGGACAACACTTTGCGCCTAAACTTGATGTTTGCTAAGAAAAGACTTCCTTAAAAACGAATAATACCATAAAGCGGAAAGTGTTGCATGTCGTTTTTCCAGAACAAGACTCAAATTTTAAATGAACTTTTGGTCATTTTCATTAAATGGTATCCAAGGGTGAAGAGCAGGAGCAGATGAACGGTAAGGTGCGTAACACAGAGTACGGGCGCCAGAAACAGGAGCAGGCGGTACGTCGTCTGCAGCAGCAACTGGTGGAGGTGAAACGACGGAACGCGGCGATCGTAAAACAGACGCTGGTTGAACACAACCAGGAGGAAGTGGAGATAGAGCAGGCATTGATACGTGAGAAAGCGGAGCTGGATAAGGTATGCAGCTTGGTGATTTGCTACAAAATCAGCCTCGCTCTGTGAAAACTGGGCTAAATGCTTGTGCGTAAAGTATTGTTCTGGATAAGTCTTTGCAGTCCGCACACGCTAATCAGTGACAACACTTTCGGTCTATACTAGTTTTTGGTTTGGAAGAGACCTCCTTTTAACAAAAAATTACATAAAAGCCGGAAAGTGTCCTCCCTGATAAGCCTGTGCGGACTGCACATGCAAATATGGGACTATACTTTATGCACATGCATTAAGCCCCATTTTCCCAGAGCGAGGCTCAAATATTTCGTAATCAGACATTGGTAAAATAGTGTATAAAGATTCATACCAGTTTAAAAAGACAGCAAGAGCTACAGCTGGTTTTGACTTCGCAACAAAATACTGCTAGTACTAATGATTCCAAACAATATACTAATAGTACTACTGACTCCAGACAAAATACTGCTTGTTCTAATGATCCCAAAACAACATGCTGCTAGTACTACTAATTCCTATGACTTGATGATATGCTGTATGCATACTCATGCACATAAGAAACGAACTTTTAAGTTGTACATTTTTCTCCAGATTAATGTATTTATTGCCTTTTTTTAAATACCGACGTCCCAAGAACTAATGAATGCACAGGTACTTGAAAAAAAATGGTCCTTATATGTATAATAAAAGAAAAGGTATCCAACGATGATTTCACTGGTGTATTTAATAACGCTATGCAATAGCATGACAGATCGAATAATGCACACAAATGTCGTTGTGGTTGCCAGCAGGAAGCATCAATCTATGATTAAACACCGTTTATTTGATGAAAATCCACCAAGTATGTCCAAAACAGCTAAAAGTTTCACAAATTCTTCTATTTGTTGAAATGATGGGCTTTAATTGTTACCTATATTTGTATTGGGGCTTGATCGCGGACATTTGCCACGTTTTTAATGATGTCATTACAATACATTTATTGTGATACGCTTGAGGACAGAAACAGATATTATATTTATATTCATTTTGGATTTTACAAGCTGTTTATCAAATGTCAAACTGCAAAACATTTGCATATTTGCATTGATAGATTTTCTCAAATGTTTACTTAAAGCCTACTTAATGAAACCATATTTTTTTTTCTATATTCAGTATTCATCAATCACGAAAAAACACATATTTCAGAAATCAGATGTGAAAATCACGCCTGCCTAAGGGTAGCAATTAAAATGATTTATTTCAGGCCTACATAACAACTTTGAGTAATCTACAGCTAAACTATTTCAATTGCATATCAATTTGTGTGTCAAGTACATACTGATACAATCTAAAGAAAATAAATGATTGTTGTTTCTCTAAACTCGACAGGTTGAATTAAGCATTATAAATTGTCCACACCTTTTTCGAAGGTTTTACGAAATTAAATGACTGAAGATTATGTTCTTTGCTAGATTAATGTGATAGTTTAAGTATTGAAATAATGTTTTTAAAAAAAATCATAAAAAGTTGAAAATCTTGACAAGTTTTGTGGTGACATGCAATGATATTTTTTTTGTTGGTTGCACATTTTGCGAATGTGCGTATGTCTGTCTGGTTGCCCCATATAAAATTAAATAATGTTTTATTATTATAATATTCATTAGAATTAGAATTCGTGTTTCAATGCTGCTGTACCATTCCATTTTTAGCTTTAGCAAATCATTTTACGCGATTTGTGTTCAATTTTTCAGTTGTCTTTTTTTCCAGGGCAGGTTGTCTTCAAGGGAATTGTTCACAGACTGACGCAATGATAATTTTCTAAAATATTCAACCACAAGAAATAACACAAAGATTTTTGTTTTTAATATTGCTTCATTTATTGATTACCAAAAATGAAAGTCATTTAAATAAATGAGAGTTTGGGAAATATGTGAATTACAAACATATCATTTAAAGATTCTACTCACTTCTAAAGCCTGATTGGTCCAGGGATAGAACGTTAGAATTTACCACCAATCAGGTACTGAGTTTGAATAAAAGTGAAGGCAAATTTTTTATGCAACTTTTTTCTTGTGTTTATACAAAGTTAAGATTATTCCAAACATGATATATTTGTTAGTAAATATATTTAATGCCATTAAAAAATATGCGAACAAGTCCCTTTAAGATATAATTCCTAACTTTGCCAAGATTTTTACAGAATTGCACATGTTTTTTTGACAAAATCATCTTGAATTCATCTGTTTCGGTATTACATTTTATTGTAACTTAACCCTAGAATAATACACTGGAATTTGAATAAATAATAACACAGCATAGTTACTTTATGATGTTTTGGGGATTGTCATTTTTGTTTCAAAGCCGTTCTTTGTTCATCAGTAATGTGTTTTATGTAATAATGATTTTGTTTTGTAAACATGAACAACCATCTTTCTTCAACAAAAACGTCTTTGTCCCTGTATATGATGTATTAACTGATAATATTGCAGTGATGAAATGCCCTGTCTTAGAAGTTATAAACATTCTGGGGTCGTCAGAAGTTGTTTTCTGGGTGGTACAGAACTATAAAATAAACATTTAACAAGAATATTAGCATCCATTGATCTAACAGGTCTTCAACTCAAGGAATTCTCTTCATTTTCCTTAGCAAGATCATCATTTAATATTTTAATTTTTATTCCATAGAAAGAAAAGCCTATATCTATAGAAAACACGTTTGGATGTCTAAATTATTATCTTGCTTGTTGTTGTGTTTCTTTTTTTATTTTCCCCACTTTGTTTACAGTGTTAAAATCAGAAATAAATATGGAGGTCATTTCTGAATTCAACCCATTTGTACTTAAATCATTACATCTAAGAAGAGCTCATTTAATATCTTTATAATCAACCACATGTTTCTATTATCAGTGAAATCAATCCATCAAACTCATGTTTTAATTTTATATTAATCTTTTTCTTACCTTTTATCTTCAAAAGAATTTCAAAACACTGTAATTAGCATCATTATGGACATTAATCATACATTTGCCAGTTTATCAAATCAGTGGTGAGAATGTAAGAGATTTAGCAGTTTAAACTTTGTTTTAATTACAACAACATTGTGTTGACAGCGTATGTTTAAGAAAAAACTTTCAAGACTCAAGACTGAATTTGGAATTATTATACATTATAGAAAATTATGATACAAATCGGTCAATCGTTTTAGTAAGCCAATCAAGAAAAAGGAGAAACAATATTATATTTAATGCAGGTATTCATCATTGAATGTAGGTGTTATGCGAACAAATCAGGGAGTAGCCTCTTACCATCAGCACTATTCTATAAATGAAAACATAACCCCATTGTATTGTGCATACTACATCAACCAAATTAAGTTTATATTTTATATTTTAATATGTTATATATAATATTATAATTGCCTTGATCCATTTCTGAATCATTGATGATCTGGAGATTAATCATTGACAAAACATCCTGGGTGTGAGTTCCGGATTGACTGCACAACTGTGACATTTAGAAAATTACATTGATTTGCGTCCAATATACTATCATAATAACCATTATGTATGCCATATACTGATTTATATGATTTTATAGTTGAAACAAAACTCATCATACCAATAACAAATGTTTGACAAAGTTCGGAAGTGCAGAGAAACACCATAAATCTTCAAATGCTTTTTGAATGTCATCTGCTACGAGGTAACCTTGACTTTGTATAAAGTCATTTGTTATGAATAAACATCCAAAGAACTTCAAGACATAAATCATTCTGAATGGTTTTATTGGATGTTTGACTTTTACTATAAAATAATTAATTATAAGGCCAATATAATATAATTGCTCGTGTTTAATCACAATACATATGTAAACCCTAAAATACTATTTTCTCAAATTGTAAATAGTTATTTACTAAAGATGAAGATTTATGTGTCAATATGTTGTCAAACATATTTATTCTGACATTCTGTTCCCATTAACTGACATTTCACTGTATACATTCAAGCAAATGGAAAGTAGTCTCACAATTACATATTAGAAAATAGCTTTAAATCATCATCCTTGGACACATCATTTATATGGTGTAAGTATTACGTGTTTCCTGATTACAGAGCCGCGCTCTTGGTAAACGGGGCTTGATGCATGTGTGTAAAGTGGTGTCCCAGATAAGAATGTGCAGCTCGCACAGGCTAATCAGGGACGATACTGTCCGCTTAAATTGTATTAATGTTTAAAGAAAGCTTCTAAAACGAAAATCCAGTCTTGGCGGAAAGTGTCATCCCTGTTAAGCATGTGCGGACTGTACAGGCTTATCTGGGACGACTTAATTGACATACATTACGCTCTGTTTTCCCAGAGCAATGCTCAAATATAAAATACACAACAACTACTATTTTATTTTATTTCGGGACTTCAAATATTTCACAAACTGTTTACTTGTATGCAATATGGTTTACAGTCGGCCACTAACCGCAGGTGTATGTTGGTTTGACCTTCAATTTTGTAAATATTTAGGCTCATGCTTAGGAGACAACTTGAAAAGCAAATTATCTGTCTTAGCTATTCTGATGTCTTATTAAATTTGTTTGAATGCATGTTTTCCACTAAGGAGAATGAATTATTACCCTTCAGATCTTGATACTGATCAGTAAAACACCAGGACAAGTGACAAATTGTTTGAAGCAACTAAATTAACTGTGTTGTCTTCTCCTGTGTCGAAAATGACTCGCTAACTAAAATCTTGATGTTCTGTTTTAAGTGGCAATAATATTAATAATATGGGATTATGTTAAATTGTTAAAAGCATAATTGTTTTATTGTATTCTCATTTTTATTTTTCAGTTGTTTTACAACAAAATGGGTGATAATGCCGTCACTTTATAATACTAGCAATGATTTATCCGCCCCGCATAATAAATTCACACTCTTTAGACTAAACATTTATAACATCACTGCTTACTAAATATACTCCTGGTGAGCCCTCATCAACAACTAGACAACACAATAAAGAATTGTTGCATGTTCATGGCTTAGCGTTTGGTTTGAATACAAATATTAATTAAGTAATCAGTTAACATATTCATTTAAATTAAATCAATTTTAAATCCTTATTTGTGTATATTTTAAATACAAATTTCTTTAAAAAAAAAATCATTGCATAGGGCAGTTACTCTCATTTCAGTTTGCACTGAGTTAATGCCCTTTTCAATTTTCTAGGTCAGTCAACAAGTGCAATAGCAATTATTAAAAGTGCAGTTTGTTATACTTTACAAGTGTTATTTGCTCTACATTTTGTATAGTTATTTTAGTAACCTTTGAGATGATTTGCTTAGGTAAATTAACAATTGTGTTTCCTTGTATTATTGTAATAAGTGGCTTAAACTTTTTATTCATGTNAAACCCCCCCCCCCCCTCTGTAGTGAAGAGTATTTAAATCACGTCACTGTGTAATTTTTTCTTCTATTTGGTAATGAGTCTCACAGAGGGCTGGGTTGTCAAAGTTGAGCATTTAATCCGTCACCACTTTTGCCTGATAACAGTCTAAACAAACATTGTGTTCTGTGATTTATTGACAGATGATATAATACCAGCTATGTGGAATACAATTATTCAATGATATGGCAGCTTTGAATATAAGCAACGTAATGCGACAATGGGTATTCTACCTTGTGCGGCCAGGGTAGCTCCAGACCAGCTTGTGCATTCACCCAGTCTGGTTGGGAGCTACTCTGTTCGGGATAAAACCAGGAAAGGTTACATGGTCTCATTAGCAGACATTATGACTCCTCATCAGAGTACACGAATGCAGAGGCGTATCTAGAGCTACACTGTTCAGATATGTGTCGTGTTCTTAGAAAACTGGGCCAAATGCTTGTGCGTAAAGTGTCATCCCAGATTAGCCTGTGCAGTCCGCACAGGCTAATCAGGGACGACACTTTCCGCCTAAATTGGATTTTTGCTAAGAAGAGACTTCATTTAAACAAAAAATGTCATAAAAGCGGAAATTGTCGTCCCTGATTAGCCTGTGCGGACTGCACAGGCTAATCTGGGATGACAATTTACGCACAAGCATTTTGCCCAGTTTTGTCAGAACACCCACATATGTACTCTTTGCCACTTTGTTATTTGTAAATGATAAATCTGCAAGAAGTATACAGTGGAGTAAATAGAATTGTTTTATGCTAAGTTCTTTTTATACTACTGGTAAGGGTTTTGGTGGTCTCCTACTTGCAAACAATGAAGATAGGTACATTGTTGTATAACATTTGAAGATTAAATAACATGGAATGATGAGGTCTAAATAATAAACAATATATGGTATTGATTTAATTTTAAAAATTAACTGCTGGTTCAGTAAACTGTATCTGATTCGACCCATTAATGCAAAATTTCATTTGTATACTAACTTTTAAAAGATTTTTACCATTTAACATGAAATGACTAAAAGTATGCTATAGGCATGAATTGAAAAAAACATTGTGTCCAAAAGTTCCAGATGCTTTCACATTCCTTTTACTATTTATTCTGTTTTATTGCTCTTTATTGTTCCAGCAATAAAACCACTTATTACATAATGTTCAAAATGCTAAGCTGTACCATTTACACATACATATTAATTGATAATAAAAGTGCGAATAATATAGGGCCGGCCACATTGATTAGATCAGGCTTAAAAGCCACTTTGTAAGATTATACCCATACATTTATCAAATACGCCAATAATTATGTTCCGACTTTTGATTTTTATTAGTCACACGTTGAGTCAAGTCAAACGAATGTTCAAATTATCCTCATTTCATTCCTTGATTTAAAGATTATTCTAACATTTGAAACAAAAATTGGATTGAGAAGGTGAAAAATCAGTGAGATGAAATGATTACTTAGGCCTTAATAAATTGATCAGATGACGGTCGGATCTGCCCCACCTAAAATTCCTATAATACAATAAAATTTTATTTATTTTGTATTGCGTCCGTATGGTCCATTTGGCCCGGCATCTGATTTTTTCAAAAGCAGGGTTTTGTTTTTTTATTCAATTTCTTCAAGCCTAGTTGGGCAGATGTCAGTTGGATGGATACGTATGTGAAATAAGCACTGGTAACCCAGCTATTCCAGAAAAAGTCAGAAGGTGGCAAACAGATTGTGGTGCTATGACCACAAAAATATTGTTGAAACGGTGAACCAACTTACATAAACACTGAAAGAGAATCTGCATTCTTCAATGAACAAAATGGTTCTAGAATAATTCGTAAAGTTCAAGAATACCTCTATAACCTATGAAGGTTCTAGAATATTTGTTGCTGGGGATTAAACAGTGCTTTGTAAAATTGGTGAATTTATAACTGTACATTTTATTAAACGGACCAGATAGAGTTGCAGACAACATGGTCAAAATAATTCTGTCCAACCTGTTTATCATGCATAGAAATGTTTGCAGACTACACAGGTTAATGTGGGACCACACTTTACGCACATGCATTAAACCCAGCTTAAAAAAAATAATCATTAATGTTTAGGACTGTGAAATATGACCTCTTTGTAATGCCAAATTCATGTTTCTGTCTTATATTGATATTGAAGTAACCAATAAGTTTCCATTCTGAGCTGTGTTGCAGTCAATTCAACTATTTCTGTACCTTTTTAACATACCTCTATGTTTAAAATGTTTTCTAGGATATGTTATATTTATTGTTTTGTTTTAATGTTTAAACAATCAGATCTGTGGAATTCAGCTTGTTAAACATGTTTAGTTTCTATTTGTGTTATTTTAAAATCTTGAACGGATCATTTAATTATAAAGTCATTAACACAGTTGTTTGTTTGAGGATCACACTTAACTTAATTTCATTAAATTCAAGCTTTTAAGATTTAAAAACCATTTATTATTGTATTTCCTTGTCTATTTTGAGATTTGAATACCACTTTGCATTTTTCTGCGTTAAGGGTTAAAAGAATGCTTAACAACCATTACGGTTCTGTCGTGTCTTCATACCGTCATGAAAGCCTTGGTTTTACAGTTCCTATCTACTTAGCTTTAATAAGCCTTAATTGTATCACTCAAGAAATCTAGCAACTAAGCAGTATTTACATATGTGCATCATGTAGATACCTTGACATCGAACAGATATAGTGCTGATCTGTCTGTCAGTGATTGGGTTTTGCTTTTTTAATTCGATGTTACCCATTGTTGAAACATCAACAATACTAACTACAATATTAAGATTATACCAACACAGCTGTTGCTTATAACCATACCCAATCGCACAGTTTTTCTAGGATGATACTTTCCCCTAGTCTGGATTTTTTGTTTATGAGAAATTTCCTTCAAACGAAAAATTCCATGACAGCAGAAAGTGTCTTCCCTGATTTGCATGTGTTTACTTCATGGGCTAATATGAGACAATGCTTTACACAGATGCATTTATGAACTTTGTGTTTCTTTTCACCTCTGATTGGGGCTCCAAGGTTGATCAGGTTTCCTTCAGGATTGAGTGCAACCTGTGATGCAAGTTTTGGATAAAATCATAATAAGAAATCGATGAAAAAAATATGAAAATAGTTACTTTTATGTAGAAAAAATGCTTTGTGTGTGTCTATTTGCAATGTCAGTTGTATAATATACCTTTGTTTGATCAAGTGGACTGTGATTCGTGTTTTGTTTGATGTAATGTCATCAAAAGAGCTAAAAAGTAAATAATCAGAATGCAAAATAAAACTGTGTTACCAATAATTTATTGATATAGCATGTTTGAACTGTGTCAGCAAAGTTTATTATATGTTTCGTACATTTGACATGGTTATTAATGGACTTGTTTTGTACAGCTTTTGAGCTTTATTTTAGTGTTGTGTCACCACAAGGCTAGGGTGCTTGAAATTGTAAACAAACTCTTCAATTTAAAGATAGCTGTGGTCTTAAATGTTACATAATTTGTTGACTTTTAATGTTAAACATTCCCTATAAGATGGCAGGTACAAGTGCCTGTTGAAATTGATAAAGAAAGAGATTAGGGCTATTAGAAAGGGATATTTGTTTGCTCTTTCTCAAGTGGCCCTGTACTTACACATGTGGGTCCTAAATGAATAGTCTTGTTAAACACAGATTTAGTTTTATGAGGTTTGTAAATTATGTGATAGTGAAGCCAATTTTTTTTTATATATGTTGTAACTTGCACATGTTTTGTAAGCACATTCTGTTACAGTATGATGAATTGTTTTAATTCAATATACATTTGTGTATTTATTGCATAATATAAAACACAAATATGTTAGTACCAGTAAGTTAAAGTTTCATATTTTTGTCTAAATTTAAAGGGTTTTTGTAAGAAGTTTTCATATGCTTTTGTTTTGTTTATTTTTCACCATTTTTCATCAAATTACCAATATAATGTTTTAAATTTATATAAGAATAATTATGATACATATAATAAACAAATACAAGTTAGATTTAAATCAATCATTAAATGTTTGATATTCTTAACCCAGCCCTAGATTAATGTTGTCAGATAATATTTATTGCAAAGGTGCTTTATATTCAATAGAATTATATAAGTTGTTAACAAGTTCCATCTAGTAAATAATAAATATCTATATGAATTAGTAATTTTTGGTAGTCAATCTGAAATGTTATTTAGTTGTTATTAATTCTGATATAAGTTACTTTTTATGTTTGCTGTGATGCATTGATGAAACTACTAATGAAGTAAATGTCTGTGTAAGTGCTTAATTTGACTGAGAAATTTCCACTTATTTCCACATGCCATTTCTAGTCAAATTATTTCTTGCAGAATGGCAGTAAAATTGAGCATTTACAAAAGCATTATTTCACAAATGAACATAATTTGTTTTAACTATAGTTAAGAATATATAATAGATTTTTAAAGTTACCTCAGTTCATTTCTTTTATTATTAATGCATAATATTTTGAAATAAATCAGAACACTATTTGAATTTTCACATTGTTTTATTAGTTGTGTAATCAATTTCAAATAAAACGTCGTTTCTGCCAATTTTATTAAACTTTCAGTTGCATTTATTAACATTCTTGTATGCATACAGATGTTTTAGAATGATGGCATACAATACTGGGTAAGTGATCAATACAGATAATGTTGGTTTGGCTATTGAAAACCCCAAGCGTTTTGCTAGCTTTGTGATTCATGTTTTCTATTAAAAAGGCTTTTAAGCAGAACAAGACTGTCTGATTAATGTGTCTCTTTGTTTGAGTTTGATGATGTACACTGATGGAGTGTGGACAAGAATTATGATTAATTATTGTCTACCATAGAGGCCTGTGATACAATTAGGCATTAGCCGACAGTTTACAGCAGTTGTTCTACAGATACATGTATTCACTCTATATATTGATAAGTGTATAACGTATTTTTATACATGTCTAAGTCTGTCATACATTTTTATAAATGTTCTATTATTTAGAGCGTTCCATTCAGGCCTTGCAGTGTACAATTATTTTCATAATTTGTGTTATGCTTTTACAGATTTATAAGTTTATTTAATATTATTTTAGAATTTTTGTTAAACATTTGGGCTTGTTATTGTAATATATATTATATAATATATTCATTTTTTACTTGAATGCCCAATATTTATCAATTAACGTAAGATATAGATTAATAAATACTATTGGAAGAACACAAACATGATCAAGTTTATTGACTTCTTACAGACTGACAATGAAAAACGTGTACGAAGTCTATCCATTTTTGTTTTTAAAGCTTTTATATTGAGAGCTTACTTATATTATCAGTAGTGTCTCTCCATGTACTTTAATTTATTTATCTTCTTTATATAAAAATACAATATACGATAAAGTGTATACGAATGTGTTGTATTAAGATTTTGATCTACGTTCTGTTAAAAACTCTGTACGTCATTGACCATTTGTGAATATATTGTGTTGTAATATGTGTTTAATCATGGGCTTAAAGCCTAATGTACGTTGAATAAACTCTAAACTCTAATCTATTAAGTATTTTTATGTCTGTTTGAATTATTTGGATGTCAATAAATTATGAAAAAACAAGATATCATTGGGTCATGCCATATATATATTTATATTGAAAGGGGTTTAACCCGCAATGCTCCTAGGCATAGCTCCAGTTGTATTAATGTGCATGTGTTTGTTATATGTTTTGTGCTTTTTCATACTGTTATAATATGTTTTGACTAATCTGAATAATTTAAAATAAAATTATTGATTCATATCGTTGCTGAATGTTATACAAATACAATTATTTTTGAAATGAACCAACATGGGCTGTTTTGTTTTCCAGTAGGCATTTTTTATTTAAAGTAAGTTATTGTAATAACTTAAAAACGAAAATGTGCCTCATTGTAATAATGTGGTAAAATGCTGTTTGATAGTTTATAAATTCATACATTTAAGAAATAAAAATTCGAACGACATAATGTAACAATTATATAAATATGATGAAAGTGCACCATTTCTACGCAGTTTTTTTTAGAACTGAATGAAGTTGCCAAAATAAGCTCTGTGTCTTGCCAAGCATTTACGCCGTAACATTGACTCAGGATGCAAATATTTATCAAGACTCATTTACTTGACCTTAAACAGGCCTAATAAAAATATTAACCCGAAAAACTAAATGTAAACACATATTTGTCAAAGCGAACTACTTAAACTGTACACATGGTCAGGAGTATGCGCTGGACAAACCTTCATACAAACACTGAATAACTTATGGTGTTTTCAATCACTATATTGTATACATTAGCAATCATCGAAATAAACAAATTATAATGCTAACATGTCTGCTTGCCAGGGCTTATTTACCAAGTGGTTACACGATTTGAAGAATGTGTTTGTGCTTCGGTTTCACATACAAATGTGTCTTCAAAACCAGAAAGTCCGAGGCTACTGTATGTTAACTAATCAGAACGTCTTCTAGCTGAATAGTTAAATTACCAGATATTCCTGTTAATATTGAATGCAACCTTTCAAAATGGAAAATGTGGAGCTAAAATCTGTATCAACGCGCACTGAGCCTCACAAAATACGTAAAGTAAACATAAATCTCCTAGTATCAAAACATAATCAAAGCGCTTAAGGCACTGGATTTTTTCGCTGTTGTATAATTATAGACGCAACTCAGTTTTAAAAATTAGGTTATAGCTTTTTATATCGCAAGTTTGAAATGACCACAACACATTCAAATTTATAAAGAGTGTGTATTAAAGCAGAGGTTGAGATGTGTATTTTTTCTTTAAATCATTGATACAGCTAATCAGTGTGCACAGGCTTATCTTATTTGACATGCATTAAGCCCAGTTTTCCATGAAAGCAGCCGATATGTACATATTTCAATGATAAACACTAGACTGGCCAACGTTGTCTTACAAGCTGTTAAATACTTTTGAATACATACACAATATGTAGTGTACAGTGGGAACTATAAACAGGCACATGCGGTGGTTAGAGCAGACGCTTTTAGCATTCGTCGTCTTTATAATTTTACTGCAGTTATCCACACAGGCAGTCACGGGTTACGGTTCCTAGCGTAGTTAAGCCATAGTGATTTGCAAAATTGCCTCTACATTATTTCTGAGCTAACGCTCACAAATAAAAATGAATATCACATTCGTAGTGCAGTACATGAATACTCTGAATGTTCTTTAAAAGCGAATATGGTATGAATAGGTTGTTGTCGCAAGAAAGCAATTTATGCGTTAAGTAAGAGTAATATAGGCTCGATTGGTCTTTGTCGGCTCGGGTACTACTGTACACAAAAACTGGCCCTCGCAAACTTTTTATAACAGAATAAAACGATCGATGAATAGAATTACAAACGAACGAACATGTGACAACATGAGGGAAAGAACTGAACCAATATATACACATAAGTTTAGATCGTTAAGATTGATCTGCTCGCTATGTAACATGTTTGTCATTCTATTGATACAATCTAAATTAATGAAGAACTTGCAATTATCAACTTGATGAATGTTTTTCCAGCGTTAAACAAAGAACACTGTTGGATTTTTTGCGAAATAAGTGATCGTATGACAAAGCAATCTATAACATATACCTGCCGTGTGGGCCTTAAAAAATGTCATTCACATTACGATTAAAATGCAAATTAAAAAGTATGAACTGAAAATGCTCATTATAAAATAAAGATAAATACAAGTAACGCTTGCGAACAGCTAAGAAAACTTTTGCATGTACTTGACTTTGCAATGCAAACTTATACAAGCATATGAATGATAACTATTGACATATATAAATTTCCTTAAAATATTTCTTAATTATCCAGAAGTATGGATCTTCGGTCTTTGATCACAGTATTAAAGGTATTCAAACGATGTTAAGTGAGACATAAAAATACTCGATCCAAATGTCTTTCCAAGAGCCGTGAAATTAAGGACCGGTAATTCAATTTATGAGCCCATGTAAATAGTTTATAACGTTCATAAAACCAATGAAAACGAAAAGTAAAGTGATACTCTTACGTCGTCTATTTCGAAACTGGTATAATACCACAGTTGATGATGTTTACATACCGCTGCCAAGTATTTTATATTTATGTTTATACTAGTTCCAGCAGATGTTTTTCTAGTAAACTTTTACCTGGCAATTCTGAAAAGTACAACGCATAGACAGGTGAGTTTAAATATGTGTATAGTAATGTTCGAAGCACTGGATATAACGACCTAGAAAACCCATGTACAATAAATCAACCGAATCAGGTGATCATATGCCGTCTGCAAACAAGTCACAATAGACTAAACCACCATATGCAAAAGAGATTCCACCTTCTGCCGTCATGAATGCAGGGACTACCAACCACTGAAGAGAACGATGCTCGTAGCCTGTGATGTCATTACTGATATGATTGGTTGGAAGTGGGCTCTTCATTCAGACCAATTTTTCGACTCGCTGTTTCACATTCCACCATGTAACAATTTTAAAAGATTCTCACTTTCCTAAATTGGTTGGTATTGTATGTGTCCGTACATTTGTGGATGAATTAATCTTTGCTTAATCGCACTTCATTTCCCATTTTTTTTTTAAATAATGAGAAATAATTATATTTAAAAAAAAACACACACAAACATACAAAATGTATTTTTTTTTAAATACCGGTACTAAGCGCCATCTCGGAAGTACTGTTGGATTGTTTATAAATGAATCTTTAAAAAGAGGTTGATCCAGCGATTTACAGCCGTGCAAAGATATTCGCTATTTGATGTCGCTGTGGAATGTTTAAAAAATAAAACGCCATTCAATGAAACTCATAACAAAGTGACGCACCAATGTACGGAATACCGTTAATGCCATCGTGGTTACACATACAAATCCAGAGGGCGAGCATGCGAGAACGCAAGAGTACGATGGCGACAATACGAGAATACGATGACGAGAGTGCGAAAATACGATGACGAGAGTGCAAGAATACGATGACGAGAATGCGAAAATGCGATAGTACGATGACGACAGTGCGACAATACGATGGCGACAGTACGACAATATGGTGGCGACAGTGCGATGGCGACAATGCGACAATGCGAGAGTGCGAGAATACGATGACGAGAGTGCGAGAATACGATGACGACAATGCGACAATACGAAAGCGACAGTGCTATAGTACGATGGTGACAATGCGACAATGCGAGAATGCAAGAATACGATGACGAGAGTGCGATAATACGATGACGAGAGTGCGAGAATACGATGATGACAGTGCGACAATACGATGACGACAGTGAGACAATACGATGGCGACAGTACGATATGACTATCGCAGTGTCGCCATCGTACTATCGCACTGTCGCCATCGTATTGTCGCGCTGTCGCATTGTCGTCATCGTACTATCGCGTTCTCGCATTCTCGTCATCGTATTCTCGCACTCTCGTCATCGTATTCTCGCACTCTCGTCATCGTATTCTCGCATTGTCGCCATCGTACTCTCGCGTTCTCGCATTCTCGCCCTCTGGATTTTAATGTGTAACCACGATTACCCTAACGGTATTCCGTACCAATGTCATGAATTGTAAAGAAAAATACACTACGCCAATGACAGCATTATTTCACGATTTCAAATGTGGAAATTCATTGTATAAATGACCTCGCATAATCCGTAAAATACTAATAGGAAATAGGTTATACATAATTGCAGACGTGACCTATCATGACATGCCTTTCAATCATTATCAAATCATATTCACGTTCTATGGAAATAGCTATTAATCATATTAATTAACGACAAAGTTATTAATTTTAATATTATTAAATATTACTTAATTATAGATTGAACTCAAACACAATTCTTTATTTATGTCTTTAATGAGTTTTGATAAAATACCTATGTGTAAAATATGCATCATCTTCATTTGCTGTTACTGCTGACGATGATGATAATGATGATGCACTGAATGTATATCAAACCATCGTCTTCATTCGCTGTTGCTGCTGCTGCTGATGATGATGATGGTGATGTAATTAATGCATCTTTAACCTTTATCGGCTATGAAAGGCATTTTTGATTAACTGTTCATAGTGTCTATTTTGATTTGGATCATTTGATACATGTTCTGCAGTTAAAAATGTCGTATTATAAAGATAATGTTGTAGATGTTTTATTATTATGTAGAGATTGTAAGATAAGAGATTATCAGAAGCCATATAGTTTAAAATGTCAAATAACAATCTTGAAATCTTTAAAAAACGTATTAGATTTATTGAGCGATCTTTTGTAAATCACAACGTTAAAATGTATGACATTCTTGTGTTTATATCTTTTACATGCATAAATTAACCATTAAGTTCATAGCAATTGTAAACGATAAATTTTAATCATAAAAATGATAAAATTGGTGCAAATTGTAATCGTGTAAAAGTCTTTTCCACTTTTAATCTCTCTCCATCAATGGTAGTATTTACCCAAGCTGTCAAACACAAAGCTGAAATTGTTATTTGAGTCGTTTTATGGGTTTACATCAGGTAAAACGTAATTCAGTTGTAAAATACAATACAAATTTCTGAAGATTTTATCTTTACTAGGGTTTTTAATTATCTTGAAGATGTTATCTCAAAATGAAAGTGGTTCTCCAGGTAACAAATTGCAGTCCAATCCGATTTTTTTTTTATACAGCCTGCGTTTGTGATACCCATTACGTCAACAATTACTCCAACAATTAAACATTTAATGCTTAGATAAATCGTAGCAATCGTTCGTGAACCGTATACAACTTTTAAAGGAAACTTTCTGCACTGCACCTCCTTCCGAATATAACTTGTATTTTATTAGGTGTAGATCTATCAACACTTCACCCAATTAATAAATATCTCGAGACGTTGTCGCTCATTTCATCTAGATTCAATCACCACCTTCTAAATTTTATAGTCATTTGATTCCATTCTTGCTTTGAGTGCGAACCCTATGACTGCTAAAATTGGGTGGAAGAACCAAACCCTGATAGTTTTATGATATTTTTGGATTGACCAAAATATGTTGATTATGCTGAGCAAACATAGATGGTAAATGAAGCTATTTGAAACATTACTTTGATTAGGAGTCTAATGGCTAATTTATGTTAACATTCACTCGCTTAGTGCACAAAACCTCTTTGTGACTGAATACTTTGGCATGCAAATAATAAATACAGCCATGTAATAACTTATCCGAGACTGTAAGGCAGCATATTTGCAAAAAATACTGCTAGTCCAAAACAACTTACTTATTGTAAATATGAAATGGAGACCTGGGTTTAACCAATTTTCGGGCTTTTAAGTTTTGTTTGATAAGGTAAATTGGCATTTGAGGATTGAAATATAGTAGATCATTAATGGAAGGACGTCCTGTACCCAAGATTGAGTGCCATCTAAAATTAGCAGATTTACAACCAGGTAATGATGAGGCTCAATCGAGCTTGCTTTTGAATGTGAAAATGGCGCTTGCTATCTGCTAAGTCTTTCTGTTTACAGACATGCTTATTTTATGGTATGGTGAATGTGGTTTATTGAGATAATTACTTGAGATTTATAGTTGTAATGATTTTGAACTTGATTTTTCTTCACCCATATGGTAATTTATCATTTCATAATTTGTTAGGGAAAATTTAGTCAAAATGTTTAGGAGTTTTACTTCAGAATTTCTGAAGTCAGTCAGAATTGCAGGTTTCTTTTTTCCTTTAATGAGGTGTACATTGTCAAAATAAACCCTATAAATTTATTTCATTATTGTGTGTTTAAAGCTGCCATGCAAAGAACAATAATGTAATATTGTTGATTTCATGACATCATTTTATCCATGTCATGTTAAAATGGGTCTGCATTATGCGGCCAGCATAGCTCTAGACCAGCGTGGGCATTTGCTTAGTCTTGTCAGTAGATACTCTGTCCCCTAACAAGACCACAAAACTTTGCGTAACTTTTGTTATAGCAGTTAGAATAACTTCTGATAAGACTACGCCATTGCACGTGCTGTACTGGCGCTATGCTGGCCACATGTTGGATAAGACCCATTTTATGCATGACGCGGCTCATTTGATGTTCATCTGTTTTTGTTTTGACATTGTGTTATGATTCTTTTCAAAATAAAGACAGGCCATTTTGAGAAAAAGATGAGATAAATAAAATAACAGAAAATAATCTACATATAAGTTCATTTGCTAGGCATTAACATATGAACCCTCGTTAAGCTAAATAATCGTACCTGTATTCAACACTTATCAAGCATTCTCTATTTCCCCAGGCCCACACTGTGCCTCGTGTGAAGCTGCTGAAGACGAACATGAAGCAGAAGAAGCTGACGGAGGAGGCGAAGCAGAAAGTCTGGGAGGAGAGCTTTAAGAAGCAGGTGAGCGAGAAAAAGAGACTTGAGCATTAAGACTCACTCAAGTTTTTCCAAGTGGGTACAAAACTGAGCCTCGCTCTGTCAAAAGGGGCTTTAATGCATTTGCGTACTGTGGTCCGTGATAAGCCTGCAGTCCACACAGGCTAATATTTGACAACACTTTCCACTTTTATTGTAGTTTTCGTATAAAGGAAGACTTTTCTTGACGAAAATCCAGTTAAGTTTAGGCTAATCTGGGATGAAACTTTACGCGAATGCATTAAACCACCTTTTCACTGAGCCAGGCTCATTTGTATTATAACACTAGGGACCATATTAACACCTTGTGAACTCACTAAAGATCATATTAACCTTGAGAACACGCTAGAGACCACATTTACCATTTGAACACACTAGAGTGCACATTTACCATGTGACCACACTAGAGACCACATTAACCATGTGAACACACTAGAGACCACATTTACCATGTGAACGCACTAGAGACCACATTTACCATGTGATCACACTAGAGATCATATTAACCTTGTGAACACTCTCGAGGCCATATATACCATGTGAAAACACTAGAGGTCACATTTACCATGTGATCACACTAGAGATCATATTAACCTTTTGACCACAATAGAGACCACATTTACCATGTGAACAAACTAGAGACCAAATACACCTTGCGAACACACTAGAGACCACATTTACACATTGTGAACCCACTAGAGACCACATTTACCATGTGAACACACTAGAGGCTACATTTACCTTGTGACCACAATAGAGACCACATTTACCATGTGAACAAACTAGAGACCAAATACACTTTGTGAACACACTAGAGACAACATTTACACATTGTGAACCCACTAGAGACCACATTTACCATGTGAACACACTAGAGGCTACATTTACCATGTGACCACAATAGAGACCACATTTACCATGTGAACAAACTAGAGACCAAATACACTTTGTGAACACACTAGAGACAACATTTACACATTGTGAACCCACTAGAGACCACATTTACCATGTGAACACACTAGAGGCTACATTTACCATGTGACCACAATAGAGACCACATTTACCATGTGAACAAACTAGAGACCAAATACACCAAGTAAACACACTAGAGACCACATTTACACCTTGTGAACACACTAGAGACCACATTTACCATGTGAACACACTAGAGGCCACATTTACACCATGTGAACACACGAGGGATTGTATTTACATTGCGAACACACTAGGGGCCATATTTTTCTTGTCATCACACTAGAGGCCATATTTACCTTGTGAACACACTATAGGCCATATTTACTTGTCAACACTCTAAAGAGGCCATATTTACCTTGTGAACACACTAGAGGGCATATTTACATAGTCAACACTCTATAGAGGCCATATTTACCTTGTGAACACACTAGAGGCCACATTAATAACTTGTTTTGCAACTTGTTGTCTATTTTGTTCAACAAACTGGTCGTATACATGTAATGGAGTTTACCAGGGATAAGGTTCAAAGCACATGTTGTTGTAAGCATAATGATCAGTAAAATAGTGATTGGATTTGTTTGTTATAAATATTGTGTTCAGCAGCGAAATTAGAGCAGGATATGATTTACATCCACTTTATTAAGACCTTCGTTGAATTGAACTGCTATATGTTATCAATTGTATTCCATGTTGTATTTATATCAACTTTCCGTCAATGCCATTGTGTTTGATAGAAGCACGCCTTACAGACAGGAGTTTGACGATTTTGCAAACAATGCTATCTTTAAATGAACTTCAGCAATATGAATTCTTGGTCTAAATGCTGTGTCTCATTTACTTCTTTGATGTGCTATTAAAGCTGCAAGTTTAAACATCATTCATCTTCATATATTAACCAAAATAAAGTTAAATTAATGATAGTATCAATTTTCCGAGTAATTAAAATATCATTAATAGAGTGTTACCTGTATTTCGGGAGGGAATGTGTGGATAAATTTGCTCTCCACAAAATGCATTAAAATACATGTTTATAGTGAAACAAAAATAGTAATTTATAGTACAACATGTGCATAAACATCTAGTGAATATTATTAGAAAGTGAAAAGTTGGAATACTTATGGGATAAATTAGTAGTTTGAAGAAGTTTCTACAGAGGAACCTTATAATATTTGTGTGACACCTGAGTGATTACCTGTAGGATTACCATAAAACATCACCTTGAACAAACCCCTGTACATCAAGGTGTAGAAAGGTGCATAAAGGATTAAAAAGGATTATAGCTATTGATACGTGACTATCAATTATTTACTTTGACACCCCAGGCAAGAAGATAATTGTACTGTTACAATTGAACAATGAGCAGAGATACAAAAAACCAGCCAAAACTAAACTTCACGGGAACAAAACCACCAACAAAGCCTGCTGTCAAGAAATATAGGCCAGATATGAGCGACAATAGTATCAATAGTAACTCAAGCATGGACGAACTCAACTCGATAAATTTACAACTTCAAGCCATGACTGAAGGCATCTCCAACTTAAGGGACGATCTCAAAGGCATGATAAAAAAAGATGAAGTTGAAATGCTTATAACAAACACTGTGACAAATCTATTCAAAAAACTTGAAGAAAACACAAACAAAAAAATAGAAAAATTAATCAATGAAAAAGTAAACGACATGCAGACAAAACTCGACAGTATTGATTTTGATAATAAAAACCTCATAGAAAAAATAAAACAACTTGAAAACAACAATGAAAGCATCAAAACAACAATGCAAGAACAAATTGACAAAACCAACGAAATAAGCAAAACCGCACATAAAAAAGCTAATTACAATGAGCAGTACTCAAGAAAAAACAACATAAAAATCCTAAATATCCCAGAAAATAGAGATGAAAATGAAACTTCACTGACAACAACTGTTAGTGAAATCCTAAAGACAAACACAGAGGTCGACCTACAGCCAATAGATGTAGTTGCCATGCACCGCATTCCAACCAAGAAGGGGCAGATCCGCCCAGTGATAATAAAATTACGCAACAACTCTGTGAAATCTGCCATCATGCGAAAAAGGGCCCCAATGAAAAACAGCGGGTACAGACTTGTGGACGACGTAACAAAACCTAATCAGGGGCTCATCAACAGGCTCCTCCTGCATCCGAATATCGACAGTGCGTGGTACTTTAATGGAGCGGTCTATGGGAAAACTGTAGCGGAAGAACGTATAAAGTTCGATGTATATGACAATGTTAATGATGTCATTGAAAACTACAGGCAGTTTAGAAGGAACGGTAGGAGCGGCGAGTAAGAGTGATGACATTTACAAGCTAAAGTGGTATGTACCACATCCTATATCTTTTATGATGGCATTTTTAAATTACAAATTAATGCCTATATTATATGTTGAATATGCTTGTATGTGTGTTTTTTTTTGTGTGTTTTTTCCGCAAACTGTAAATAACTATTCTTACACTTAAACACCTTCCTTGACATAACCATAAAACCTTTTGAAAAAAAAAATAATTACAAATCTATAATACATAACGATAAGGATTTTGATAAAGTGAACACTTGCAAATGTAAACAAAGATACAAACTATACTATAATCGGTTATGTTCTAAAAACTGACCATAGATTGTTGACTTCTATTTTTAAGTATACCAATATAGTCTTTATCTATATATACCTTAAAAAGATCATAGTCTTTATCAAATTTCTTAAGTGTATGGCAGCTCTATCTCCTGAGTAGCACAACAAATCATAAATTTATACACAGGTGATACAATAGCTTGTAAGCATGGATATATTTATCAAATTATTATAGTAGAAATATGTATTTGTCTGGAAATTTATTGTAAAAACATAAATTAATGATACTATGATATAATTGTGTTCAATGTAACCAGACCCATTATATATGAAGGGATTGTGTTAAATCCTCTGTGTAGTTCTACCCTATACTATAGTATATTCAGGATGATTTTTTTTTCTATATGTACATAATTGGTCAACTGTTGGAAGTAAACACTGTTGTTGCATAATATGTGGTACATTAAGATACATTATCGTGCAGATGTCATTGCAGTATTGAGAAAAATAAATATTGACACTACTGTTATTCTAACAATTTATAAACTCAAAACATGTTTATATGCCCTCTATATATGCTTGAACAAGTTTTAAGCTGCATGAATGTTTATATGAATTACATTATCATCACTAAAGGGTTTTCAATATTCGACCATTTAAATAATCTATCACAGAATGAAATAACAGTTAATCAGTTACTGTTTTAAAATATATCTTAGAATCAAAACAGTAGTTTAATACACCTATACCCAGTGTATCGCTATTTTAAAACTTAGTTCATATAGACTAAATCATTGATTTTCCAGTATAAACCTATGTAGGTCAATTACTAGGACTCTAGTGTCCTTACAAATTTTATCCTTTTACCCACTATGGTTGCAATCTACATTTTTGCTGCCATGCTCTCATTATATTCTATTAATGAAAAAAAAATCGCAGCGCAAAATTTTTTATTGTAAAAATTGATTTGCATATTGTTCTTGTCAATGAATATGTCTTCTTAATATGCCTGCTTTAATACGCCTTCGTAATTTGGTTACGTCTACATATAAATGAATATAATTGAAACACATGTACGTTGATGACAACCCTTTATTTATCAGGGATGTTTTTGTACCTTGCTTTAATTATATGTAAAACACATAATTATTATGTTTACGTTCGTAATAAGCATGTCTAGATTTTGTAATAAAACATGTTTAGATAAATTAAACTTTCTTAGTCAAAAACTATTTGGTAATCTATTAAATATGAACGTTAATGAAAATTCTTATTCTATCAGGAATGCTTTGTACCTTGTTTTGATTATATGTTAAACACATATTATGTTTTTGTTGTAATAAACATGTGTAGATGTAGATTTTTTTATCAGGGATGTTTTTGTACTTAGCTTTAATTATATGTTAAACACATAATTATTATGTTTTTGTTTGTAATAAGCATGTGTAGATGTAAATTTTGCAAAAAAAACATGTTTAGATAAATTTAACTTCCTTGTCAAAACCTATTTAGTTATATATAAAATATGAATGTTAATGAAAATTCTTATTCTATCAGGGATATTTTTGTACCTGGTTTTATTAACATGTTAAACACATATGTTTTTTGTTGTAGTAAGCATGTGTAGATGTAGATTTTATAAAAAAAAATATGTCTAGATAAACTTAGCTCTTATTTTTATTTTATTGCATAATGTTTTAAATATTAAAATAAAAAAATTCTGAAAAGCATGCAGAATTAAATGACCATCAAAATCTATTGCATTCAGGTTTGTTTGTGTGAATCATGAAGATTTTTTTGTCACTCTTCCCTTTTAATGTTCACCATAAGGGATACACCACCAAAATAATATCATGTAAACAAATCTACATATGTTGTAAAATTATGTATTTTTGATGTAAATAAGTCCATATGTTTGATTGTANTTAACCATGTGAACACACTAGAGACCATATTTACACCTTGTGAACACACTAGAGACCATATTAACCTTGTGAACACACTAGAGACCACATTAACACCGTGTGAACACACTAGAGACCATATTTACACCTTGTGAACACACTAGAGACCATATTTACACCGTGTGAACACACTATAGATCACATTTACCATATGAACACACTAGAGACCATATTTACAACTGATGAACACACTAGAGACCATATTCACCATTTGAACACACTAGAGACCACATTTACACCATGTTAACACACTAGAGACCACATTTACCATGTGAACACACTAGAGACCATATTAACCTTGTGAACACACTAGAGACCACATTAACCATGTTAACACACTAGAGACCATATTTACACCATGTGAACACACTAGAGACCATATTTACACCTTGTGAACACACTAGAGACAATATTTACCATGTGAACACACTAGAGACCATATTAACCTTGTGAACACACTAGATACCACATTAACTATGTGAACACACTAGAGACCATATTAACCATGTGAACACACTAGAGACCATATTTACACCTTGTGAACACACTAGAGACCACATTTACCATGTGAACACACTAGCGAACATATTAACCAAGTGAACATACTAGAGACCATATTTACACCTTGTGAACACACTAAAGACCACATTTACCATGTGAACACACTAGAGACCATATTAACCATGTGAACACACTAGAAACCATATTAACACCTTGTGAACACACTAGAGACCACATTTACCATGTGAACACACTAGAGACCATATTTACCATGTGAACACACTAGAGAATATATTTGCAATGTGAACACACTAGAGACCATATTTAAACCTTGTGAACACACTAGAGACCACATTCACACCTGATAAACACACTAGACACCACATTTACACCATATGAACACACTAGAGACCATATTTTCACCATGTGAACACACAAGAGACCATATGCACACCTTGTGAACACACAAGATACCACATTTACACCTTGTGAACACACTAGAGACCACATTTACACCTTTTGAACACACTAGAGACCATAGTAACAACTTGTGAAGACACTAGAGACCACATTTACACCTTGTGAACACACAAGAGACCATATTTACACATTGTGAACACACTAGACACCACATTTACACATTGTGAACACACTAGAGACCACATTTACCATGTGAACACACTAGAGACCATATTTACCATGTGAACACGCTAGAGACCACATTTACACCTTATGAACACACTAGAGACAACATTTACACCTTGTGAACACACTCGAGACCATATTTACACCATGTGAACACACTAGAAACCATTTTTACACCTTATGAACACACTAGAGACCATATTTACCATGTGAACATACTAGAGACCACATTTACCATGTGAACACACTAGAGACAATATTTACACCTTGTGAACAGACTAGAAACCACATTTACACCTTGTGAACAGACTAGAGACCACATTTACACCTTGTGAACACACTAGAGACCATATTTACACCTTGTGAACACACTAGAGACCATATTTACACCTTGTGAATACACTAGAGACCATATTTACACCATGTGAACACACTAGAGACCACGTTTAACATGTGAACACACTAGAGACCACATTTACCATGTTAACACACTAGAGACCACATTTACCATGTTAACACACTAGAGATCATATTAACCTTGTTTACACACTAGAGACCACATTTACCATGTGAACACACTAGAGACCACATTTACCATGTGAACACACTAGAGACCACATTTATCTTGTGAACACACTAGAGACCATATTTACATTGCGAACACACTAGGGGCCATATTTACCATGTGAACACACTAGAGATCATATTAACCTTGTGAACACACTGGAGGCCTCATTAACCATGTGAGCACACTAGAGACCATATTTAAACCTTGTGGACACACTAGAGACCACATTTACACCTTGTGAACACACTAGCGACAACATTTACCATGTGAACACACAAGAGACCATATTTACATTGCGAACACAATAGGGGCCATATTTACCATGTGAACACACTAGAGATCATATTTACCTTGTTCTATAGAGGCCATATTTTCCTTGTCATCACACTAGAGGCCATATTAACATTGTGAAGACAATATAGGACATATTTACCTTGTCAACACTCTATAGAGGCCATATTTACATTGTGAACACACTAGAGGCCATATTAATAACTTGTTTTGTAACTGGTTGTCTATTTTGTTTAACAAACTGGTCGTATACATGTAATGGAGTTTACAAGGAGCAAGGTTCAAAGCACATGTTGTTGTAGGCATAATTATCAGTAAAATAGTGATTGGATGTTTTTAAAAATATTGTGTTTAGCAGCGAAATTAGAGCAGGGTATGATTTACATCCACTTTATTTAGACCTTCGTTGTATTGAACTGCTGGGCTTTATGTTATCCATTGTATTCAATGTTGTATTTATGTCAACTTTCCGTCCATGCCATTGTGTTTGATAGAAGCACGCCTTACAGACAGGAGTTTAACGATTTTGCAAACAATGCTATCTTTAAATGAACTTCAGCAATATGAATTCTTGGCCTAAATGCTGTGTCTTATGTAATTCTTTGATGTGCTATCAAAGCTGAGCGATAAAACATCATTCATCTTTATATATTAACAGATTAAGTTAAATTAATGATTGCATCAATTTTCCGAGTAATTAAAATATCATTAATATCAACGAGATAATTAAAAAAGTCCTAGAAACGACGCTAACGGTAGCATAATTTAATCAAGCTAGCTTGACACAGAAGAGAGTCGGTCCAAAATGAAGATACGTCATATCAACATCTGAAGATATTTTTTAATTGGATTTCATTGTCGTGTTGCATTCCTTATCTGGTACAAGATTTGTTACATCTTATTTTAGATTTAGTTTAATGCAGCCTTGCATAATTAAAAGATTTCATATCTGTTTAGGGTGAACAGTAATACAATTAACATAAAAAATAGTATTTAACCACACTCATACAGATTTTTTATTTGTTCAACTGCTTAACCCCCACCCTATCAGACATTAAGTACTGGTTCTGCCCAGGAAACAGAAAAAAAAGTATCTTAATAAGCCTAAGGCTTTTGATGCAATCACTCTTAAATAAATGTGTTGAAGCTAAACAAAACTAGATGTTAACCCTTTCCCACTCAGAAGCATAATAAAAATGGCTATATGCAACCAGTTAAGAACAAGAACAGCCTGCGAGTAACTCGCAGGCTGTTAAAGTTTTAAGCTGCTTGCTGCCCATCAGTATTTTAGAATTTGGAAATGAAGCCATTAAAACTTTAATCTATAAGGAAATGTCTTTAATTATGCCCACTTCGAAGAAGAGGGGGTATATTTTTTTGCTGTATGTCGGTCGGTCTGTCGATAGACCAGTTCTTTTCCGATCAATAACTTGTGAACGGATTGACCAATTGGCTGGAAACTTTCCATATGCATTGACCTTTGCCAGTAGATGATCTCTATTGAAATTGGGGTCACTAGGTCAAAGGTAAATGTCACTGTCACACTAAGAGGGAAAATTATTTCCGATCAATAACGTGTGAAGGGAGGGACCGATTGGCGTGATACTTCCCATGTGCATTGGCGTTGGACAGTAGATGGCCCCTATTGAAATTTAGGTCACTATGTCAAAGGTCAAGGTCACTGTCACACCTAGTGTGAAATCGTTTCGGATCAATAACTCGTCAACTTATTCACCAATTGGCTTTATACTTCCCATGTGAATTTGTCTTGGACAGTACATGACCCCTATTGAAATCGGGGTCACTAGATCAAAGGTCAAGGTTACTGTCACAATAGATGTGAAAATCGTTTCCCATCCATAACTCGTCAAGGAATTGACCGATTTGCTTGATACTTCACATGTTAACTCTTATGGTCAATTTTGTTGCAAAAAAATCGGTGTCAAGGCCCTGTTTGTGTGTGTGTGGGGGGGGAATGAATTGTCTCCGAACGCCCTTGTTTTATTCTATTTTTTAAGGGACCTCAAACAGGTCAAACTGTGTATGTAAGTGGTAAAAGGTTAAATTTATTTTTGAAATTTCAGAAAATGGTATCCAATGGCGAAGAGCAGGAGCAAATGTTGTACGGGAAGGTGCGTAACGCTGAATATGGCCGCCAGAAACAAGAGCAGGCGGTGCGCCGTCTGCAACATCAACTGGCCGAGGTGAAGCGACGGAACGCGGCGATCGTGAAGAACACGCTCGTGGAACGTTACCAGGAGGAAGAAGAGATAGAGTAGGCATTGATACGGGAGAAGGCGGTGATTGATAAGGTACGCAGATTGGTGATCTGCTGTTATATGAGCCGCGTTCTGGGAAAACTGGACTTAATGCATGTGCGTAAAGTGTTGTCCTAGATTAGTCTGTGCAGTCTGCACATGCTAATCAGTGACAACATTTTCCGTCTACAGTAGATTTTCGTTTAGAAGAGACCTCCTTTTAACAAAAAAATACATAAAAGCCGGAAAGTGTCCTCCCTGATAAGCCTGTTCGGACTGCACATCTGGGACTACACTTTATGCACATGCATTAAGCCCCATTTTCCCACTGCTAGTACTACTGATTCCAAACAAAATACTCCTAGTACTAATAATTTCAAACAAAATATTCATAAAACAAATGATTCCTATACTTGATGAGATTGTCTGTATACACTTTTACATAAGAACTGAAATGACGAGCTTGATCGCAGACATTTGCCACGTTTTTAATGATATCATTACAATACATTTATTGTGGTACGCTTGAGTATAGAAACAGATATAATATTAATTTGGGATTTTTCAAGTTGCAAAAAGGTCATTTAAAGCCATGCTTTTCTGGATGTTATATTGGAATTTTCATAACATCGAACATTGTCAGAAAACGAAAACCAACAAAGGTTTTGTCATGGCCTCTAATAAGCATAATTATGTTATTGTTATTTTAATAGGATTAAATCTTTATAAAAAAAAATCTCAAGTCTTAAACTGCATTTTAATTTATTATCTTGCTGTTAATCAAATGTCAAACTGCAAGAAATTTGCATATTTGCATTGATAGAATTTCTCAAATGTAAACTTAAAGCATACTTAATGAAACCATACATTTTTTTATATTCAGAATAAATCAATCATGAAAAACACATATTTCAGGAATCAGATGTGAACATCACACCTGCCCTAATTGCTACCCAATTAAAAATGATTAATGTCAGACCTAAAAAACAACTTCGAGTAATCTCCAGTTAAATTATTTCAATTGCATATCAATTTGTGTGTCAAGTACATACTGATACAATTTGAAGAANTGTGTTTGTGTGTGTGTGTGTGTGTGTGTGTGGTTGCATCCTATAAAATTAAATAATTAATTATTATCATAATAAATTGGCATTATTAGTGTTTCAATGCTTCTATTACATTTCGAGCATTTGCAAAGTATTGTGAGCCGTTTGTGTTTAATATTTCAGTTTTCTTTTTGTCAGAGCAGGTTGTCTTCAGGGGACTTGTTCGCAGACTGGCATAATAACAATTTTCGTAAAATATTCAAACAAGCGAAATAACACGCATGACAAAGCACAGATGTTTAAAGTATTGTTTTATTTATTGATATCCATCAATGAACGTCAATGAAATAATAGTTTGTAATGCTTTTCATCTATAAATTGGGGATTTTTTTTATACGTATAAAATATTAACATAGCATTTAACATATTCTACTTACTTCAAAAGCATGATTAGCTTAGTGGTAGAGCATAAGAATTTGCTACCAATCAGGTGAGGGTTCCAATCTTTGTGAAGGCACATTTATTATACAACTTTTTGCCTGCGTTTGTACATTGTTTAAATTATTCCAAACATATATATTTGTAAATACATGCACTTAATGCCATTAACAATTGAAATTATGCAAACAAGTCCCTTTAAGATATTAACCTGACACGAACAAGATTTTTTAAGAAGCGAATATGATTTATTGATAAGATCATCATGAATTCAACTGTTTTTGTACTAAATTGTAAGCAAAATTATTATTGAATATTGAAACTTTCGATAAAAAGAAAACCGGGTATCTATGCAAAGGGCCTTGTCTAAATTAGTATCTTGCTTTTTGTTGCGTTTTTCTTTTTTCTTTTTCCTACAGTATGACTGTTTTTATCATCCAACATTTTAATATGATGGTCTTTTACGTTAAATAAACTTAATATGTTTGGTTTATAAAATTTGGTAAATTTCAAGTAAAGTGAATGGTAGCATTTTCCTTCACTTAAGCATTTGCTTAGCATTTGGATAAAATAAAAATTTAAAATAATCAGTAAAATATCAATTTAAATGAAAATTCATGTGAAAATCTTTACTTTTTGTATAATATAATAATTAAGAACTTCATCAACAAGAGCACATATTTTTAGTTTGAGCTTTTTATATCAACGTATCAGCTGTGCTGCCTTTTTCAAGAAAATGAACAAATAAATATGGAAGCCGTTAGCAAGACAGTTGATTCCAACAACTAAGTACAACATTATATTAACGTTTTTAATGTAAAATGATATTTTAAAACTTTTATTTACAAAAATAATATTTTGTTTACCTGAATAAATTGTTGTCACACTTACTATTGCAATTCGCTTACAGTATCGGTGTTAAAATCAGCAATAAATATGGAGCTCATATGTGGGATTGAACCCTTAATCATAGAAGGGCTCATTTACCATCTTTATAATCAACCACGTTTCTCTATTGACAGTGAAATCAATCCATCAAACTCATGTTTTCATATTATATTAATCTTTTTCTTACCTTTTTGCTTCAAAAGAATTTCAAAAAACAGTAATTAGCATTGTTATGAAAATTAATCATACATTTGACAGTATATCAAAGCAGTGTTAAAGAATGTAAGAGGTTTTGCATTTTAAGCATTGTTTTAATTACAACAACATTGTGTTGACAGTGTGTGTTTAAGAAAACGAGGCTCTTGAAAATACTTTAGTTTTTCCAATAAGGTTACTATTTAATGAAAATGGAATAATGTTTTATTAAAGGAAATCATGATACAAATCTGTCAAACTTTTTAGTAAACCAATCAAGAAAAATGAGGAAATGTTATAACCTTTTTGTTAAGGTATTCATCATTAAATGTAGGTGTTATGCGAATAAATCATAGAATAGCCTCTTACCATTGGCACTATTCTACAAATGACAATATTGAACCACATAATATTGTGGATACTACATGAGCGAAATTTAGTATATCTTTTATATGTTTATATGTTATATATAATATAATATTCACTACAAGTGTAGTTTTTGCACCTTTGCCATGCCATTAGATGATCGCCTCATGGGTACTCATTGTACTTTTTTTAATGGGAGCTGTCCATTTCAACTGTTCTTATTTATTGATATGTTTAGGTACGAATGGTCACACAAACTACAGGGGTATAACTTATAAAAAATATATATTTCTAATTCTGCGAGTCACACCTCATAATTTGCAATTATAACGTAAAAAACATAATCTAAATATTCAACTAGAAGATTTTTAAAAGCGAATTCAAATTGACTAGAGCCATTTATAGTGACATTTAGATAATTACATGTATATTGCTTTGCGTCAAATATAATATCATAATAATCATAATGTATGTCATATAATGATTTATATGATTTTATTTTTAATTGACACAAACAAATCATGTTATTATAATCAAATGTTTGCCAAAGTAACAAAGTGCAAAGAAACACCATAAATCTGCAAGTGCTGTGTGAATGTCGTCTGTTATTATGTCACCATGACTTTCTATGGAGTCATTTGTTATGTATCGGTATAATGGACCAGTAAAGATCTTCAAGACATAAATCATTGTGAATGGTTTTATTGGGCCTTTGACTTTTATTATTAATTAATAAATTATAAGGACTAAACAATATAATTGCTTGTGTTAAATCGCAATTTAAACATAAAACATAAAAATACTATTTTCTCTAATATCGAATAGGTATTTACTAAAGCTTAAGATTTAGCTGTCAATATTTGATCCAACATTTTTTATTCGGAAATTCTATTCAAACTAACCGGCATTTCACTGGATAAATGTTTACCAGATGGAAAGTTATATAAGTACATGAACATAAATTTAAGTCATCATCCTTTGACAAATCATTCATGCTTCATGTTTTCTGATTTTATATTAGCCTCCCTCTGTAAAACGGGGCTTAACGCAAGTGCATTAAGTGCTTACTGCAAAGGCTAATCTGGGACGACTATTTAGATTCATGCATTAAGCTTCCTTTTGCCCATAGCGAGGCTCAAATATTTAATACAAAACAACTACTAGTTCATTTCATTTATTGACTTCAAATATTTCTCAAAATGTTACTTTTGTGCAATAGGTACACAGCCGGCTACTTACCGAAGGTGTAGGTTGGTTTGGCCTTCAATTTTGTAAATATTTAGGCTCATGTTTAGGCAACAATTGTTTAAGCAAATTATCTGTCTTAGCTATTCTGATGTGTTATCACATTTCTTTGAAGGCATGTTTTCCACAAAGGAGAATGAATTATTACCCTTCAGATATTGATACTGATCAGTTAAACACAAGGACAAGTGACAAATTGTTTGAGGCAACTAGATTAACTTTGTAGTCTTCTCATGTATCTAAAATGACTCGCCAAATTAAATCTTGATGTTTTGTTTAGTGGCAATGACATGTTCAATATGGGATTATGTACAATGTTCAAGTCATCAATTGTTAAGGGTATTCTCTTTTTTCTTCTGTTGTTCAAATGGGTTAAAATGTTTGTCACTTTGTAATATCAGCAATGATTTATCCGCTCTGTATAATAAATTAACATTCTTTAGATTAAACAATTATTATATCCCTGCTTTATAAATATTTGGGTATATTTTGTGTGAGCTCTAATCAACAGCTTGACAACAAAATAAAGAACTTATATAATTAAAATAAGTGGCATAAACTGTTTATTCCGTCACCGTAATTACTTGCCTATTGACCTAAATGGGTAATCTTGAAATCCAATCTATACCACCCAAGTATCTTGAAGAGTAAATATGTTTGAACTTTATTAAAGCATTGTCCTTCACATCAAACAAACTAACTGACGAAGGAAACCAGCCTGTAATTGCAACCTGTGAGCGAGTCATGAAAGGAGCCCCCTCTCTGTAGTAAAGAGTGTTTAATATAAAGAAGTGAAACTCTAAAAGCTGCAGCAGTATTGCATTTCTATCATCATACACACCTTCGTGGTCCTTTATTTATGGCAAGGAACCAATTGCCAAAACGGTACAGTACGGCACACAACGAAACAACATATGCAAATAGTAGAATAAAGCTGGGGTCACCGCCTTGGAACGGTCAATGCTAAGTACTGGGGGTTTATACCGGTTATAGAGAGCTGCACCTCACACTTGGCCCAGCAATATTCATGATACATTTAAGTGTAAATAAAATTTAACCTCATAGCGTAACTGTGTAAATTGTGATTCTATTTGGTAATGAGTCTCATAGAGGGCTGGCTTGTCAAAGTTGAGCCTTTAATCTTTCACCACTTTTGTCTGATAACAGTCCAAACAAACAATGTGTTCTGTGATTTATTGACGGATGCAATAAGGCGATCTCTGTGGAATACAATTATTCAATGATCTGGAAGCTTTGAATATAGGCCACATCATGCAAGGATGGATATTCTGCCTTGTGCGGCCAGGTTAGCTCCAGACCAGCATATGCATTCGCGCAGTTTGGTCAGGAGCTTCCCTGTTCGCGAGTAATGGTCTTATAAGCAGACATTATGACTCAGCATCAGGGTATACAGATGCAGAGGCATATCTGGAGCTACACTTTTCAGATATGTTTTAAGGCCCATGTTTGCAAGACGCGGCTCATGTGTACTTTTTTCAGCGTTGTAATTTGTAAATGATAAATCTACAAGAATGGTCTACAATTGAGTAAACAGAATTGTATACTGCCGGTTTCTTTTTAACACACATATTTTTAATACTGCCAGTAAGGGTTTTGGTGTTCTCCTAATTGCAAACGTGTAAAATAAGTATAAAATGTGTAGATTGAATATCATGCTGTTATGAGGTCTTAGTTAATATTGATTTAATTATAAAAAAAACTGCTGATTCAGTTATGTGTATCTCAATCGACCATTTATGCAAAATTTCTTTTCTAAACTGTTATTAAATAGTTTTCAAAATTAAGCATGGAATGACAACAAAAGACGCTTGGCATTAATAAAATAAAATATTGGCTTCAAAAGTTTGAGATTTTTTCATATTGCTTTCACTAATTATTCTGTTTTATCGCTCTTTATTGTTTCAGCAATAAAACAACTTACTACATAATGTTAAAAATGCTTAGCTGTACCATTTACACATAAATATCAATTGACAATAAAAGAGTGATTAATATAGGGTCACATTGATAAGATCAGGCTTTAATAATAGCTACTTTGAAAGATTATACATGAACCCATAAAGTTACAAATATGCTATTAATAATATTCCCACTTTTGATTTTATTACTAACAAGTTGAGTCGATTCACACGTAAATCGCTTTAAAATTATCATCCTTTCATTTCGTGATTTATAGAAAAGTCCAAGAATACTTTGAGTTCAAGAATACTTTAAGTTCAAGAATACTTTAAGTTCAAGAATACTTTAAGCTGAAGAATACTTTAAGTTCAAGAATACTTTAAGTTCAAGAATACTTTTAGTTCAAGAATACTTTAAGTTCAAGAATACTTTGAGTTTAAAAAGACTTTAAGTACAAGAATACTTTTAGTTGTTCAAGAATACTTTAAGTTCAAGAATACTTTAAGTTCTAGAATACTTTGAGTTTAAGAATACTTTAAGCTCAAGAATACCTCTACAACCCGGGAAGATTCTAGGATTTTGCTTGCAGGGGATAACTCAATGCTTTGTAAAAAATGAATTTAAGACTCTAAATTTTATTAAAAGGAAAAGAAAGAGATGTTGAAACAATGGTAAATATTATTTTCTTTCCTGTTTATAAGGCATAAAAATGTCACTGATTGCCACAATGATCTCATTCCACAAGTCAGTGGCTGTCTCCGCAAACAGTTCTTATCGGATTAGCCTGACTTAAATTTGTCAAATGTTTGATTAGCCCGGCTGGCGAGTATTTAACCAGCGATTACCAGCATAGTGTTAATAGTTTATGTGAGATATCGGTGACTCCAGGGGTAAATATGAGCCTCATAAATTGTATGTATGGGTTCATGTTTGGGTTTCTTATTAAACGTTTGACTATTGGTTTGGTAAATTGGTCAATTCATATATGTTATTGGGTTATTTCTATTTTTAAATTTTCATTAATGTTTTCAAAAATATTGAGTGTGTTTTTAAGTTCCAATTTTAAAACTGACTATTGATATAAGCAAGCAAATGAATATTTAAGATCTCATTTATGTTACCAAGACCTTGTTTATTGTTCAGTTATAAGAAAAAACATCAGTACTTGAATAAATGGAAAAAAAAACTTAAGAATACATGGAAGTCCTGTACTATAATAATAAATTTAAAATTGGTGAAGCGCCTTTTTATTCAACCAAAGGAAGGCGTAAAGTAAGGAAATGTCCAACTTTCTGTATTCCTTCCTGCCATAATTTCGCCCTGCTTCTTGTATGGAGCATAACTCAGGAAGTATTAAAGGTATTCACATGAAATTTCATTAATAACTGCAACTAGTTAAGGTAGGTTTAATAATAGATCGCTTAACGAGAAAGTGAAAAATGCCGTAGGTAAGGACAATAACTATCTCTGCAGTATATACAGAGTTATTGCCCTTTGTTTTTTTCATGTGCCAAGCATAAATTCATAATACTTGAAGGGACTATAAATATACTTCATATATTGATAAAGAACTTTGAGAGTAAGTGCACTGTGTACATAGACCAAAACTCTTTCTTTAGTATTTTTGGAGTTATTGCCCTTTGGAGTTTGTTTTTGTGCAGAACATATTAATATTCATAATTAACAGAGTTATTGCCCTTTGTTCATTTTCTTGTGCACTCTTTTCCATTGCATTAAAAAAAATATTAAGATGAAACTTCATTTATCTACAGAGAACATTGTGTTTATTTCCAGAGTGCAAAAACTGTAACTCTCTCCAGTGTTTTTGGAGTTATTCCCATTGCTTTATTTCTTGTGAAGAGCCCAATAACAGTCTAATTTTATCGTGCAGATCATAAATAAAAAAGCATGAAAGAAATAAAAATAAAAATTAATACAATGATGGAATACTTTGAGAAGAGGTGTGGACTAAACATGTATTAATGGAGTCTATGTATATGGTTCTATTTTCCTGTACAAAGCATGACAAGTAGTATTGAATTGATTGTAATGAAAACATAATAGTGTAAATGTATTTCTGTTCTTCAATCAATAAATAAAACCTATTGTTTTCCCCAACCATGATGCACACTGTTGGGTCAAATGATACATGTGGAGCATTTGGCACTTACAGCGACAGCACTTGTTAAATGCAACTTTTATTTCTTGTTTACTTAAAAGTAATCCCAACATTCTCAACATTCTGTCCATATTGTTTTTGGTTCAACAATGACAATGTTACTTCAATGTTGCCGATATTTTAGTGTGCTTTTATTTCTCTGCAGGGATTTTCGATTGGACCTTCTTTTTGTCTTTGCCTGTTCATTAAAATACAAACTGTGTTTTACAATCTTCATTTTTGTGCACACTCTCCATTTGCAAAATAACTTGTTTCTTCCATAGTAACAACTGTTTCTGCACACAAAAATTGATATGAAAACTTTAAACTTCATGTTACACCCAATTAAGGTTATGTTTATGTGCGCACAAACAAATTGTTAAAGTTGTTAAGTGTCAAGTAAAACAATTCTGAGACAAAACAAGTTGTAGTAAATTCCAGTACATGTACAAACTTTGTTTTACATAATTGTGTTGGTGCTCTACATGTTTGTAGCTTATAACGTCTGGCCATATTTGCATTGAACCTTAAACCTTTATATGAGCCTCACTATGGGAAAAGGGGGCTTAATGCATGTGCGTAAAGTGTCGTCCCAGATTAGACTGTTCAGTCCGCACAGGCTTATCAGGGACGACAGTCCGCGTTTATATAATTTTACGTTGCAAGGCAGTCTCCTCTTAATGAAATTCCTGTCTAGGCAGAGAGTGTTGTGCCTGATAAGCCTGTTTTGACTGCACTGGCTTATTTGGGATGACACTTTACGGACATGCATAACACCCAGTTTTTCCCGAGCAAGGCCCATTGCATTCCATACAGCATGTGCTTCGGATTGGTCAGAAGGAATACATTGCCAAAATTAATGTCTTTGATCAAGTTTTTATGCCCCTAACGGGAGGCATATAGTTTTCGCACTGTCCGTCGGTCGGTCAGTCTGTCTGTCCGTCCGTCACACTTTTTGTTTCCGCTCTCTAATTCAAGTAGTTTTCATTCGATCTTCACGAAACTTGGTCAGAAGTTGTATCTAGGTATCTCTAGGCAAAGTTCAAACATTGGCCATGCCGTGCCCAAAACTAGGTCACATGGTCACATGGTCACTTAGTGAATTTTAAACATTCAGCAGCCATGGTGTCCGCTCTCTATTTTAAATAGTTTTCATCCTGTCTTCACCAAACTTTGTCAGAAGTTGTATCTAGATAATATTGAGGCCAAGTTCGAACATGGGTCATGCCGGGTCAAAACTAGGTCACAGGGTCACTTTGTGCTTTTTTAACATTCAACTTGGTGTCCGCTCTCAAATTCAAGTAATTTTCATCCGACCTTCACCAAACTTGGTCAGAAGTTGTATCTATATCATTTCTAGGCCAAGTTTGAACATGGGCCATGCCGGATCTTAAATTATGTCACGGGGTCACTTAGTGCATTTTACCATTTTACATATTGAGCATGGTGTCCGCTCTCTAATTCAAGTAATTTTCATCCGATCTTCACCAAACTTCGTCAGAAGTTGTATCTATATGATGTCTAGGCCAAGTTCGAATATGGGCCATGCTGGGCCAAAATCTAGGTCACGGGATCACTTACACGATTATGCTTTTATGTAGTGACAAAGTTAGAGTTGGGGGCATCCGTGTCGTGTGAACACATTTCTTGTTTCATAATAGCTTGATTTGTATTTTTGGTGAACTTTGCAATTGTCTTAAAACTTATAATTGTAAGAATTTGCTATGGCCTTGAAAAGTACTCGAAAACAAATTATCTCTTGCGAATTGCCTACATTGAGTAAAACTTGAAAAAATGACAAAAGGGTACTTGATTTTCAAAAACATCATTGAATTGCCTAGGACTGCCTTCAACTGACAATTTTGAGCAGAATATCCCATTTTAACAACGTAATTTTGGGACAAACAAGAGAAAAGATTGGACAACTTTTAAGTAAATGACAAGTTTATCATCACAGTGCTGCGAATGCATCATAGTTTCGCTTTATTTTGAATCTATGCTGTGTTTATTCTGCTTATGGCAGATTTCAAATCAATAAGAAACACAGGAAAAGTGTTCATTTAAATATAAATTGATGATAAATGTGCAACTGCTAAAAATCAACAAAGAGTCCTTCACTCCTCAGTGTCAATATGGCACTGTAACGATTAATTGCATGAACGAGAGCACAATAACCTCGCATACAGAGTCGGAATCATGTAAAATGTTGTAGTTATTAAATAGATTTCCAACAGTGATATTTTTGCCTTTAAAGAGGCATTCTTGCAAAAATCGAATGAACGAAGCTATCGTTTGTTAAAATTTTGGATGAAAATAATAACGGTTTTTAATGACAGTTTTTTCCCCACCCACTACGAATCAGGCAATTAGTTAGACACCAGTAAATTAGTATTTAAATAAATAGCTAGTTTTCATCCGATCTTCACCAAACTTGGTCAGAAGTTGGACCTAGATGATGTCTAGGTCAAGTTCGAATATGGATCATGCCGGGTCAAAAACTAGGTCACGTGGTCACTTAGTGCGTTTTTTTCATGCAAAATATTATGTGTCAATGCGGCATGTGGGGGTATTCGTCACCTCAGTGACAAAGATCTAGTTGTTTTTGGCAGATGGTAACTACTCACATAACCTTTAATATATGGCAAGCAATATAACACTGATGTATTAAAATTGCTCGTAGAAGATGAATTAATTTGCAGCAAGTGCTTAAATTGTATCACCCAGGTAATTGAGCAACTAAGCATTATTTACATATGTCTATCATACTAGATACCTTGACACTGGAGAAATATAGTTCTGTTCTGTCTGTCAGTTATAGTATTTTGCTTTGTACATTTGATTTTGCCAATTTTTTAAAACACCTACAATTCTTTCTACAATATTTTGAATATACTTACACAGTTGTTGCTTGTAACCATTACCCATTTACCAATTACACCCTACCTCATTTGATGTTGACCTTGACCTTCTTGACTACGTACAAACAAATACTTTTAATAGGCTTGAATAATTTTATTTAACCGTTTTTGTCTAACTGAAACAACTCTCTATTTACAACACTTCCTATACTTCACCCAACCCAACATTGCATTGCCCTTGACCCGATATCAATAAATTCAGAACACCCCTCCAATTTTAAAGAAGAAACCAAGCTGACAAATATTTGAACAAAACTAACACTAAGGTACATAATTGGGAGTCATCTTTGTTTGTGATGGCAGATAAGATGGGATTTTCCAAAGTTGTAGAGATCCAGAAAACAACTACCTATTCAAAAACGATAATCAGCATCAACCATGGGAATATGTTTATCAAACACAGATTATTTTTTTTCAGCCTTGCTTTACAGGGAGCTCTTATACATTTGAATCTTTGGTTGCAGCACATTTGAAATTGCTACCAATGATGAAACATCTTCCACTTAAACATAATTTTAGACATATTTGCTAAGTTGTTGTGCTCATTAATCAATTTTTATTAAGTCTGAAAACCGGGCTTAATGCATGTGCATACAGTGTCATTCAAGATTAACCTTTGCACAGGCTAATCTAGGATGACTCTTTTCCCCTAGACCAGATTTTTGTTAATAAGAAACTCACTTCAAACGAAAGATCCTTTATAGGGGAAAGTTTCTTCCTGATAAGGTTGTACTAACTGCATGGACTAATCTGGAAAATACTTTATGCCCATGCGTTAAGCCCTGTTTTCCCAGAGCGCGGCTCACTATATTCGTCCTTTCCGCAGATGCATTCACAGAGGGTGGAGAGTTATGTCCGTCTACAAAACACCGCCAACTGCTCAAGAAAGATAAACACAATCTCCACGGTCACGAGCGGGAACACAAACGCCTGGACCACATCGGCCAGAGGTCTGACTCTCTTGTGGACGTGTATTGAAAACAGCACAAACTTATTTGTTTCTTTCCACCTCTGATTGGGAATACAAGGTTGATGGGATTATTTCAGGGTTATGGAAAACATGGGATGCACGTTTAGGATAGAATCATTATAAAAAATCAAATGTCTTAAAAGAAAATATTAAAAGTTACTTTTATGTAGATAACTGTTTTGTTGTGTCTACTTGCATTGCCAGGTGTATACTATACCAACGTTTTATCGAGTAGACTATGATTCGATTTTTGTTTGGTGTTATGTCATTGATCGAGCAAGAAAGTACTTAATCTGACTGCATATTAAAAGTGTGTTGCTAATCATTTATAGATATAGCATGTTTGAACTGTGTCAGCAAAATTTAATATATATGTCCCATATATTTGACATGGTTATTAATTGAATTGTCTTGTACAGTTTTTGAGCTTACTTTGAGTGTTGTGTAACCACAAGGCAAGGATGCTTGAAATTGTAAACAAACTCTTCAATTTGGAGATAGCTGTGGTCTTAAATGTTACCTAATTTGTTGAATTTAAATATTAAACATTCCGTACAAGATGGCAGGCTCAATTGCATGTTGAAATTGGTGAAGAAAGAAATTAGGGCTATACGAATGGAAGATTTGTTTGCTCTTCCTCAAGTGGCCCTGTACTCACATATGTGGGTCCTAAATAAATAGTCTTGTTGAACACAGATTTAGTTTTTTGAGGTTTGTAAATTCTGTGATAGTGAAGCCAAAATGATTTATATATATATATATATGTTATAACTTGCACATGTTCTGTAAGCACATTCTGTTACACTATGAGGATATTAATTCTTTTAATTCAATGTATTTCTTGCATAATGTTAAACGATGGTATTTTAGTACCAGTGAGTTTAACTGTCATATTTTTGTCTGAATATACAGGATATTTGTAAATATATATATAT
>VMBQ01000354.1:71969-244767 GCA_007657795.1 Dreissena rostriformis | reverse complement strand
ATATATATATACTTTTGTTTTCCTTTTTTCACAGTTTAGCATGAAATTATCAAAACCATAGTTTACTTTAGTATAAGAATTATTGTGATACATACAATCAACAACTACACGATAGATATGAGATCATTCAAGATTTGATATTCTTAACCCACAACCAGATTATTGTTGTCTGATGAAATTGATTGCAAAGGTGCTTCATATTCAATTGAATTATATAATAAATAGTTAACACGTTCCATTTAGTCAATAATATATATCTATATGAACTAATAATTTTAGTTAGTCAATCTGTAATACTATTTATTTGTTGCTTATTCTGATTAAGGTTACTGTTTCTATTTGTTGTCATAAATTGATAAAACTACTCATTAAGTAAATGTGTTTGTACGTGCATAATTCGTTTGAGAAATTTTCAATTATTTCCACCTGCCTTTTCTAGTCAAATTATTACCTGCAGACAGGCAATAAAATTAACACGAACAAACGCATTATTGGACAACTGAACATTAGTTGATGTTAGTTCAATTGTTTTGAAATATACCAAAGAATATGAATATATATTTGAAACGTTTCCATTCAATTCTTCGGTTCAGTACTTTTATTATCGGTGTATAATATCTTGAACGAAATCACAACACTAGTTGAATATTCACATTGTTTAATTATTTGTGTCGACAATTTTATATTGATCTTAGTATCTGCCAACTTTATTAAACCTTTATATTGTGTTCATTTCCTTTCATAATGAATTTAGATGTTTGAGTTGGTGATTTTTGAATGTATTTGCCTTCTGGCATTCTTCCATATAATTATATCAGAAAATGATGGCAAACAATACTGGGTAAGTGTTCACCTATGATCATGTTAATCTGGCTAATGACAACCCAAACCGTTTTCAAAACGGAATGATTCATGTTTCTGTTAAAAATGCTGGCAGAACAAGTCTATTACGTCTATGCTTAATACCCGTTTACTATTAACATCAACAACACTGTTTTGCGATGCCAGACGAGTGCTTTTATTTCTGCGAAGTGCAGCCACGACAAGTATGAGAAAATACAACAGTGTGAAAAGCGTGTATACAACATTTATGGAAAACGTGGATACACAATTCTTACTGTGAACTGACCGACCAGGAAAAACCAGAGACGGTGAACGCTGGAAACCTGTGTCCATTTGTCAGGTGTCAGATCACAAACTGAATGTTGGGCCTCATTCAATAAAGCATTTATCTCGTCTTCAACGTACATTTGTTGCATGTTTAAACAGATAACAGACACATTTTTCTTTTGTGAAAAAAAAACAAATAATACATACACAATAATTATTTTATATCAACATCGAGATGTTTCCGAAGTGAAATCGTCTGGTAGAATGACTTTACATAACCAAAAACTATCACAATTTTCTCGTGCACAAATTGACCAATAGAAATCGCTTATATTTCTACTGTAAACTTGTTATAAAGCGTAAGACAAACATTTCTTGCTATGCTTCGAAACGCGTGAAATTAATAGTCTATGCTTAATACCCGTTTACTATAAACAACAACAACAATATTTTGCAATGCCAGACGAGTGCTTTAGAAAATACAAAAAGAAGGGGTGGTTCTATGATACGCACGCATCTTATTTACAGTACTAAGGCTTTCGAGACACTTTATCTCCTCTCCAAGGAGTCACAGACGTAACCATCTTTACTTTTTTCTCCTTTTCAAAGACCGTGCCTCTTCCAACACCGATCATTCACACCGGCATTTGCCGCCGCGGTAGCGCCACCCGAACGTAGAGAATGCAAACCGATGTTTGCGTCTAAGACAACTTCTCTCAAACGAGAAACAATACACTCCATAGAACGCTTGTAACTCAGTGGCTTATCTTTATAAATGAGTTTACTACAATTTTTTGATTTATTGATTGGCCGAAATAAATAGCTTTCGTGTAAAACGGACAATAAAGCAGCGATAAGATAACGTTGCAAACTTACGTAAGGACAAGCAACCGTGATGCCTTTAGCGATAACTACCCTTTTTCCTAATCTATATTGGTCAGTTTTGCTTTTTCTGATCTATATACGAAGAAGATCATCAAAAATTTCAATATCATTACATTTTAAATGAATTAACTCGTCAAAACGTAAAAATCCAGCAAAAGCAATAGAGATCATACACAAATCTCTCAGAACATACAAATCTGTACTTCCTACGTATCTTTCACTTAACTTGATTAACGAATCAGAAGAAATAGGTTCTTTCTTCTGCTCTGGTTTTGACAATATTCTTTTAGAACATTCTAATAAATTACTAATAAAAGCATTATTAGTAGGATCAGACATGTTGCGAAGAGAATGAGCCCATTTAATACTGTACACAGTTGCACTAATAACAGAATGAGAACTGTTTCTGTCCATTAAATCTGTAAGATACAAAGCAACGTGGATTGGCGAAGCCGGTAACGCAGACCCACCATGGGCCGTGATAAACTGACTCCACTTATTAAAATAGTTAAAATATTTAATGTTTGTGTTATCACTTTTTGCCTGTACGATGAATTCCGCCATCTTTGACTTCAGGTGTCCAAAGTTGTCCCCATCGAAACCACTGTCGCATATTTTGTCATGGGTGCCTCTCTCCAGATCTAAACCTGAACAGACAAAATATCAATTAATACACGAATCGCACTGCAATAAAACCGAAAGATAATGTCCTGCTATCAAAAATACCATTCTTTCCTCGACAAGGTTAAGTAAGAATACCTGGTTTAAAAATAACGTACTGTCTAATGTACTCTGCTTGTGTTTCATTCTTTGCAAATAATAATGGCCAGTACGGAGCTGACTTCCACATTGGTATAACTAAAGTAGCTCGTTATGTTTTACTTGTAATTTTCCTTATATACTTTGAAACAAGCCGTGATGGCGGAACAACCCAATTGTTTTTATCTGACCACTTTACGCTAAATGCGTCAATACCCGACGTACCCGGGCACATGTGTGTGGACCGTATAATGCTTCTAGCCGATTGTCTTAAACAACAGACCAATCGTCACTATCAGTACATCTACTTAGAAAATCAGCTTGAACATTGCTTTCTCTATGTATCCATTTCGGTACTAAGTGTCTACTATGTTCTCTACAAACACTGTCAACCTGAACAGCAACTTTCTGCAACTATGACTTTCTGCTACCAACAGCTAGTATGCTTACTACATTCTTGTTATCTGTATTAACTCCAACATCTCGCCCTTCTGGGCGTTTCATAGAACTTTGTAAAATTCTATTAATAGCCTCCAGCTCTCTCCACGTGAAACTCAATCCACTTTCTGATTCTGACCAACAACCCATTATGTCAGTGTTATCGACTTTATCGATATAACCGCCAAAGCCAGCTCCACTGGCGTCACAGTACATGACAATGGGCTCATTATCACCTGAGCTAGTGTCTTCTAAATTTGTACATAAAATCCCTTTAATAAACATTCTTACGTTATCTTTCCAAAACAGCATTTCTTCCAACGCGTCAGAATTGATTAAAACAGGCGCATCCCAACTAGCCCTACTGGCCAGGCATTGATACATACATCTCGACCTCAGTGTAGCCCTTGAGGCAACAGCGCTCTGCATTGAAATAATCTGCCCTATCAGTTTTGCAATAGTTCGCGCTGGAATTGTTGTCAAACCCTTAGAAACTCTGTTAATAAGTTCAAACAACAAAACCTCCATATTCCTTATCCGCGATTCCGTCACAGCGAATATACCATCTATTGTATTCCAGTCAAAGCCTAACCACTCAATACGTTGACATGGTAACCACGTACATTTCTCTTCGGCAATTAAAAATCCGAAGTCGGACATGTCTTTCTTTACACAATTTGCTGCCTTTAATGCATTGTCAAAAGTATTGGCGCCTCCAAGGCCGTCATCTAAAAATAGTATTATTCTTAGACCATGTGCTCTCCATTTTTAGACTAAAGCTCTCATTAATTTTGTAAAAAAATAAAACCTGCCGTTGAAATGCCGAACGCTAAAACGTTATATACAAAATTACGAATTTGTTCACCTATCTGCCACGAAAATCCAAAATACTTCCTATGTGCATCATATATCATGATATGATGATAAGCTCCGCTAATGTCAAATTTATACAAGAAATCACCTTTTAGAAACATATTCTTGGCTACAGATTGGTTTTCAAAGCAGCATTTAAACTTGAAAAGTTCTAAATTGATATGCCGGCAATCTAGTTCTAACCGGGCCTTTCCAGATTTTCCTTGTGCAATAGTTAACGGATTAATTATATATGGTCGTTCAAACACCCCCGAAATACAACCTTTCAGAAGCAAAGTTTCAATCTCCTTAGATACAAAAGATGCACTATCCAAGGCAGATTTGTAATTACGCATAAACTCTGATTTTGGTTCATGGATAAAGGGTAGCTAATAACCTTCTTTTACAACATCTAATATAAATTCACTCGAACCAGCCTCTTTCCAAAAAGCATAACTATATTTTAACCGATCTACTGGTGTTTTTACTACATCACAACATGAACTGCTACTACCCGCTACTTTTGGTATATAGCAAAAACACTTGTGAAATTATCTGCATATCTTTCCCTGCATTTACGGCTCCACCGTCAGCGACCACCGCTATGCACTCGAACCTCCAGTGACCGGGACGACCTCACCGGAAACAGAGCCCCGAACGCCTCGCCTGCGATGCGTTGTTAGACTGAGAAATTACCGTCTCTGTTGGAACCGAATCTTCGCAACATTCGTAGATTGCGCGTATGGCGTGAACCGACGGCCGCGGAAACGTTTCACCTGACGCAGCTTCCGGTCCGCTTTAAACTGTGCCCTGTTGTTTTTCTTTACGTCGTCTGAATCGTCGGCCAAAGGATGAGCCTCGTACTCTTGAACAACACGCCACCCGCTGTCTGAGGAGTCGGCAAGTTTAATAAGTTTTTGTCTGTGCGACATAATGCTTGCTTCATTTTACTCAAAGCCTGCTTGTTCACTTTGTATTGTTCTTCGTTTCCCTTTTTCCGTGCTACGTAAGAGTCCTGAGTCTCCAAATTTTCTTTAATCGAAGAAAGTTGCATATGCGAAAACTCTTGCTTTCCGTTGATTTCTTCTCAAATTTGCCCAGCTTATCGCAAATTATTTCTTCTAACTTCGATAGAATTTCATTTTGGTCAAACATAGCTGCACAACCACGTGTACACTGGTGAGTAGCAGTCGATAAAAAAATCGAGATGTTTCCAAAGTGAAATCGTCTGGTAGAATAACTTTACATAACCTACAACTATCACAATTTTCTCGTGCATAAACTGACCAATAGAAATCGCTTATATTTCTACTGTAAACNGATGTCATTGTGTAATACTATATATTTCTTGTTTATTTCAACTGGATTAAACTAAGATGTCATTGTGTAATACTATATATTTCTTGTTTATTTCAACTGGATTAAACTAAGATGTCATTGTGTAATACTATATATTTCTTGTTTATTTCAACTGGATTAAACTAAGATGTCATTGTGTAATACTATATATTTCTTGTTTATTTCAACTGGATTAAACTAAGATGTCATTGTGTAATACTATATATTTCTTGTTTATTTCAACTGGATTAAACTAAGATGTCATTGTGTAATACTATATATTTCTTGTTTATTTCAACTGGATTAAACTAAGATGTCATTGTGTAATACTATATATTTCTTGTTTATTTCAACTGGATTAAACTAAGATGTCATTGTGTAATACTATATATTTCTTGTTTATTTCAACTGGATTAAACTAAGATGTCATTGTGTAATACTATATATTTCTTGTTTATTTCAACTGGATTAAACTAAGATGTCATTGTGTAATACTATATATTTCTTGTTTATTTCAACTGGATTAAACTAAGATGTCATTGTGTAATACTATATATTTCTTGTTTATTTCAACTGGATTAAACTAAGATGTCATTGTGTAATACTATATATTTCTTGTTTATTTCAACTGGATTAAACTAAGATGTCATTGTGTAATACTATATATTTCTTGTTTATTTCAACTGGATTAAACTAAGATGTCATTGTGTAATACTATATATTTCTTGTTTATTTCAACTGGATTAAACTAAGATGTCATTGTGTAATACTATATATTTCTTGTTTATTTCAACTGGATTAAACTAAGATGTCATTGTGTAATACTATATATTTCTTGTTTATTTCAACTGGATTAAACTAAGATGTCATTGTGTAATACTATATATTTCTTGTTTATTTCAACTGGATTAAACTAAGATGTCATTGTGTAATACTATATATTTCTTGTTTATTTCAACTGGATTAAACTAAGATGTCATTGTGTAATACTATATATTTCTTGTTTATTTCAACTGGATTAAACTAAGATGTCATTGTGTAATACTATATATTTCTTGTTTATTTCAACTGGATTAAACTAAGATGTCATTGTGTAATACTATATATTTCTTGTTTATTTCAACTGGATTAAACTAAGATGTCATTGTGTAATACTATATATTTCTTGTTTATTTCAACTGGATTAAACTAAGATGTCATTGTGTAATACTATATATTTCTTGTTTATTTCAACTGGATTAAACTAAGATGTCATTGTGTAATACTATATATTTCTTGTTTATTTCAACTGGATTAAACTAAGATGTCATTGTGTAATACTATATATTTCTTGTTTATTTCAACTGGATTAAACTAAGATGTCATTGTGTAATACTATATATTTCTTGTTTATTTCAACTGGATTAAGCCCACAATGCCGTGCATTGATCGTTGCTTGGCAGTGCCCCAGTCGTACCCAGTCGTATTAATTGTGTGTGACAGTACCCCAGTCGTATTAATTGTGTGTGTGTGTGTGCCCCAGTCGTATTAATGTTGTATGTGTTTGTTACGTGTTCCTTGGCAGTGCCCCAGTCGTATTAATTGTGTGTGTGTTTGTTACGTGTTCCTTGGCAGTGCCCCAGTCGTATTAATGTTGTGTGTGTTCGTTACGTGTTCCTTGGCAGTGCCCCAGTCGTATTAATTTTGTGTGTGTTACGTGTTTTGTGCTTTGTCACACTGTTTGGCAATTGGTCTCATTCCAATGACAAAAGTCAACATGTTATATTATGTGTTTTGACTAACATGATTAATTGAAAAGTAAAATTAATGATTTATATCTGTGATGGATGTCATATAAATAGTTTATTTTAAAAAATACACTAACATGGACTTTTAAAATGTTTTGTTTGCCAGTAGGCATTTTTAATTTAAGTAAGTTGTTGTAAAAGCGTAATCACTAAAATGTGCCTCATATTTGGTAACATCTTCTTTGACTCATATACGTAGAAGGCATATATTTTAAGTAATACATTTTTTTGTAGACAAAATGTAACAATTATTTAAATATATCATAGAACAGCATTTTTGAGCATGTTGTTGGCTCTAACTCTAGAAAAAGGCAAAAAAGCCCTTTGTCTTGCCAAGCATGTAAACTTTGCCATTATTCCAGGAATTGCTTGACTTTAAGAACGCCAAAAAAACATATTGACCTGAAGGACAACATTTCAACAAATGTTTGTCAACGTGGTCTACTTAAACTGTACACATGGTCAGGAGTGCACTGTATTAAACTTCATACAAATTCCCGGTACTGAATAAGTCATGGTGTTAACAATCGTCAAAATGCATTCATTATTCAATATCGAAATAAACCAAAATTAATGTTTTAATGTCTACTTGCCTGAACTTACATGCCAAGTTGTGATACGATTTGAAGAATACAATAAGAATGTGTTTGTGATTCTGTTTACAGTACATGTGTCTGTGATTCTGTTTACAGTACAATACATGTGTTTGTGATTCTGTTTACAATACATGTGTTTGTGATTCTGTTTACAGTACATGTGTTTGTGATTCTGTTTATACAATACATGTGTTTGTGATTCTGTTTACAGTACATGTGTTTGTGATTCTGTTTACACAATACATGTGTTTGTGATTCTGTTTACAGTACATGTGTTTGTGATTCTGTTTACACAATACATGTGTTTGTGATTCTGTTTCCAGTACATGTGTTTGTGATTCTGTTTCCAGTACATGTGTATTTGATTCTGTTTCCAGTACATGTGTTTGTGATTCTGTTTCCAGTACATGTGTTTGTGATTCTGTTTCCACAATACATGTGTTTGTGATTCTGTCTACAGTACATGTGTTTGTGATTCTGTTTTTTACAATACATGTGTTTGTGATTCTGTTTACAATACATGTGTTTGTGATTCTGTCTACAGTACAATACATGTGTTTGTGATTCTGTTTACAGTACATGTGTTTGTGATTCTGTTTACAATACATGTGTTTGTGATTCTGTTTACAGTACAATACATGTGTTTGTGATTCTGTTTACAGTACAATACATGTGTTTGTGATTCTGTTTCCAATACATGTGTTTGTGATTCTGTTAACAGTACAATATATGTGTTTGGGATTCTGTTTACAGTACAATACATGTGTTTGTGATTCTGTTTCCAGTACATGTGTTTGTGATTCTGTTTACAGTACAATACATGTGTTTGGGATTCTGTTTACAGTACAATACATGTGTTTGTGATTCTGTTTACAGTACAATTTTGTCTCCGACAACATACAGTCTGGTGCTACTACTATATGTTTTACTTAATATAACGTCTTCTAGATAAATAGTAAAGTTACCAGTCATTCCAATTGCTGAAGAATGACCAAGGACACTGCCCTGAGGGACACCAGAATTCACTGATCAATGAGTTATTGAACTCTGTATTACTTGTTAGGTGCATCCCTATAGTCTCCGCTGCTCCCGTCCCTCCTCCGACTCGCCATTCGACTATGGAACCTTCGAAGAGTATGCTAAGAAACGTATCATCCAGTTGGTCTTACAAGCTCTATGAGACTATGAATACCAGATACTCGTTGGTATTTACAAAGACGCCCGCAGAGATTCCAATATCCGACTTCATAAACCGGGTAAAACCAGTGGCGGGACGTAGACCGAAGTCTTCAGGAGACTTTCAAGAAATTCCCACTGCGGGCGACGCTCGCCAAGATCTCGGCGTGCACGCTCCAGCTTGCCGACCGAGGGGACTGCTGTTGTTGTTGTTGTATATGTTAATTGGAACATTCATTCTGCTGGGATCAAGACGACTCACAGCAAGCCGGTCATAGTTGTTATGTCTTTTTGTAGGGCAAATACCATCTCCAAGAAATTAGGTTTGAAATCAACGACACTTATTCATTTAACTCCAACGTGGCGCTGTAATGTTGATTTCTTAACCAAATAACAACAATATGTAAAACGAAACACAAAAAGTCCATTACCATGTCTTTTTGTCAAAACACCGTCCTTGTAAAAGTTTAATATGAAAAGGAAATACATCGCCGTCCAACTATAACTTGCCATTGCAGCTATAATTCAAACAGTCTTGTGAAGGTAATAGGAGTGTTGGGAAACACCTCTGAGGATTAACGCATTGCTGCCTCAGGCGCGGAGGGATTACCAAATTCGACATACCCACACACAATTTGTCAGAAGAGAGATAACTTTCAGTAAACGAACACGTAATGTACCTCTTTTTTAACCAAAATGCCACCAATAATTGGATTTTATCGTCTTTGATACCACTCTTAACGTACGGATGTAACGTACTGGGGACTGTCAAGACCCCCTCCAAGCTTTATTGCGTAAAACGTTTTTGTTGTGTCATGATTTAGAAATGCAAATCTTCTAAAAACATTGTATTAAAACAACGTGATATTCGATATTTCCTGCTATAGATTTGGACCTGTGATTATTTAATGAATGAAATACTTAAAGAGCGATGTATAAATACGTTTCAAACACCGTTTATCATTCCACGTGTATAGGTTCGTTATATAGAAGGTATGAAACAATAAGTATACAATTGTATGCATAAGTGCCAATGCAAAAACCAAATTCTAGTATGTAAATACAAGAGCTGCCGTTGCAAAAGTCCTTTCAATAGTCATAGTATTTTATGGAGAGAATTGTGTACCTGTCGGCAGTTCTGAAAACAAAAAGATATTTTTTTCCCGACCTTCCTTTCCATTATAAACCTGAACTATTATACCATTGACGTACGGCGCCATAGCTTTTAAAATGGGAAGCGGATAACGACAACGAGCGAGGCCTGGTATTGTATTGCGCATGGGGGGGAGGATAGATGGTTAGGGTTAGAGTTAGGGGTCGGGTTAGGGTTAGGGTTAGCCTTAACCCTTACCCTAACCCTAAACCGACCCCTAACCCTAACCCTAACCCTAACCCATGGTTATCTTCCCTATACCAGGCCTCGCTCGTTGTAGTTGTCCGCTTCCCTTTTAAAATTCGTGTGTGATGTCCTTCGTTAAACGATACCTATCACCCTAAGGCTACTATCTGAGCCTCATTATAGGAAAGCTTTTCTTAATGCATGTGCGTAAAGTGTCATTCCAGATAAGCCTGTGCAGTCCGCTTTAATGGAATTTTTCGTTTAAAGGAAGTCTCTTCTAAACGAAAATCCAGTCTAGTCGGGAAGTATCGTCACTGATAAGCCTGTATATGTATTAATTACGTTCAATCAATATTGAAAATATGCTAACGTTTGCTTGAATTTGCAATATCAACTTCTACAATCACTGTTATAAATATATTAAGAATTATTATGAATGATTCATATTTTCAAATGTAAATCCCAACAATACAAATCTAGATTATCTCGTACTATGGATATTTTTGTCTTAGATTGCAGTATTAGAGGTATTCAAAGAATGTTAAATGAGACATAAAATACCCCTCCCTAATGACTTATAAAGAGCTGTGAAATTAAGGACACTTCACGAATGTTGATCTAATTTACGAGCGCATATAAATATTCCATAACGTTCTTAAAATAGCTGAAAACAAAGGTCAAGTCATAATATACTATATTATATTTCGAAGCTGTAATAATACCACAGTTGATGATAATCCTATACCGATGCCAGGAATTTTAATTCATATTAAAATTGTTCCAGAAGGATGTTTGTTTCAGGTACTGTTTTTCATATCAACACGCCTAACTACAACAAATAGACGTGGGAGTATAATTACAAATGTTGTAAATTTCAATTCTCTTGGTATAACGACTTTCAAAAACCATAGAAAATAAACACTTCACTGGAATATGTGATAATCTTCCGACTGCGAACATTCCACAATATACTAAACCTCTATGTGCACAAGAGATTCCACCTCGTGCCCAAGAGACCCTGTGACGAAGCTGAGCAGACTGCTGAACACGTTCTCCAGGAATGCAATAACCATCAAACAATGATGCATTTAAAAACCAATGACCAGAGCCCGTGAACATGCAGTTGAAGCTGTACGTCTAGGTGAAGGCTCCACAAAAAACCATCCGATTGCCTCCATACTCCAGGTGTAGTTGCGACCGAGAATATAAGATTGTAACACGCGATGGTTCAGTGTTGAGCGTATCCTTGTGCAGTAAGACAAACTAGACGTTCGAGAAAAACTCAAATACAACTCTTTTGACCTATTGATCGCCAAGACAAGCTTGTGGTTATTATTGCAATCACATTGGAACAGTGGTCTATAATTATTCGAAAGACAACACGTTGACAACAATATGATGCAAAGAATAACACTATCAATATATAATATCATTGTGGAAATCTTAAAAAGACCTTTTCAATTGATTGTACGGTGATTAATCTATACTATTTTAATTAATACGCATTTTGTCGATGTATTTATTATCTCCGAATGTAAAGCATGCAAACACCAATACATTAACAATTCAGATGCGCATACATTCGAATATTTAGGTAACAAACTCCGCTCAGTTTTCTACAAGAAAATGCAGGATTTTAATTAAGCAAATGGAAGGCCATTGTTTGCATGGCTGCAATTTCTTTCCGCAATTTGGCAATTCCGAATATACCAGTGCAATAAAGTAATACCAATAACACATGCATCTAATTAACATGGACGCTTTCTGTCATTGTATTGTACACGATCCGCACTTCGTTAGAAACACACTTTTTGCCGTTTAGAAGTAAATAGCATTTTATTACTGCGCATATGAATACATTTCGCATGCAGATCAGTGCAACATAACAATGTGGAAATGCATGTATAAATGATGTCGTAAAATCCGTTAAATAATTTGTGTGAATATGAGATACATCATTGCAAAACGGTCACAAACGCCAATATACGTGACCTTTCATGACATCAGGCTCATATAATATGCACGTTTTATTTACTAGCACATAGTTTAAATCAGCGGACAGTCGTTTTCTGTGGTTGCCGGTTTTTACAAGACAATGGTTCGATTGTGCATTCGCACTAAAGAATCTCATATATGTATAAACCCCTGAAGAAGACGTATAGTCGAAAGCGCAAGGGTATAAGATAAGTACCTTTTTTTATACATATTTATCCATTTTCACACTGTTTGNCTTCTTATAACAGAAAAAAACGATCGACGAATAGAATAACAAACGAATGAACATGTGACAACATGAGGACAAGAACTGAACAAAGGTATACACATAATTGTATATCATTACGATTGATCTGCGTGCTATGTAACATGTTTGGCATACTATGGACACAATCTAAATTAATGAAGAACTTTCAATTATCAACTTAATGAATGTTTTTACGACACTACAAAAGGCTGCCAGCGTTAAAAAGAACACTGTTGGATTTATTTCGAAATAAGTGATCCTATCACAAAGCAATCTATAACATATACCTGACGTGTGAGCCTTAAAAATGTCATTTACATTACGATTAAAATGCAATTATAAAATATCATAACTGAAAATGCTCATTATAAAATAAAGATAATTTTTTTAAGCGCCTTTGAACGTGCACTCTTGTATGAAAAGGGCGTTATATAAATCCGGTATAATAATAAATACAATTAACTCTTGCGAACCGCTAAGAAAACGTTGGCATGTACTTGACTTAACAATGCCGACTTATACAAGCATGTGACTGAAAACTATTGACGTTTTCAAATTTTCTTAAAACATTTCTAAATTATCCAGTAGAATGGATCTTCGGTCTTTGATCATAGTATTAAAGGTATTCAAACGATGGTAAGTGAGACATAAAAATACTCGATCCAAATGTTTTACCAAGAGCTGTGAAATTATGGACCACTTCATTGACGGCAATCTAATTTATGAGCCCATGTAAATATTTTATAACGTTCATAAAACTAATGAAAACGAAAGGAAAAGTAATACTCTTACGTATTCTATTTCGAAACTGGTACAATACCAAAGTTGATGATGTTTACATACCGCTGCCAAGTATTTCAAATTTATGTTCATTATAATTCCAGCAGTATGTTTTTCTAGTAAACTCGTACCTGGCAATACTAAAAACTACAACGCATAGACAGGGGAGTTTAATTTATTGTATGGTAATGTTCGAAGCACTGGTTATAACGACTAAGAAAACCCATGTACAATAAATCAACCTAATCAGGTGATCATATTCCGACTGCGAACAAAGCACAATATACTAAACTACCACATGAAAACGAGATTTCACCTCGTGCCGTCCCCGAAGTGTCTCTGCAGAGAAGCCTACCAGACGGCTTTATATATCCTTCATACATGCAGGGACTACCAACCACTGATGAGAACGATGACCGTAGCCTGTGATGTCATTACTGATATATTTGGGTTGAAATGGGCTCTTCATACATGCAAAATTAATCGATTCGCTGTTTCCAATTCTACCCTGTAACACCATGTAACGGTCATAACGTTCCTCAATTGGTTGGCATTGCTTGTTTCTGTGTATTTGTGGACCAACTTATGTTTGCTGAATTGCACTACATTTCACGATTTTAAGTATATCAAACTAATTATGTTTTTAAAGAAACAAAAACATATACAAATTACTCACTTTCAAGATTTCAGCAACATTTTCTAAAACTGCCGGCACTAAGCGCCACCACGGAAGTATTGGTGGCTCGTTTATTAATGAATCTTTAAAAAGAGGTTGATCCACCGAATTTTGGCAGAGGAAATATAATCGTTATTTGATGTTGCTTTGGAATGTTTTAAATAGTGACGCACCACTGTCATTTATTGTAAAAACAATAATTTATCTATAAATCGATCTACAAGGACTGGAGGCTGACTACCGACCAGTTGTATGGGGAAATAATATTCTCGAAAAATTGGTTACTAACGAAGAGTAAATAACGAACAATAAACAGACTCTTCGCGCGTCAAAGTTAATTTGCAACATGGGTTTATATCAAATTGGACACTAACTTTATTGCACAGACACATTTGCAAGGGCATTTTAGCCAAGCAAAGAATGGTCCTACATACGTACACTGATTTTAATACTGCAATTTATCGAAGACCATTTAGAGGATTTTGTCTAAGCGAACGAATACATCCATTCCACCAAAGAAAAGCGGGTTGTCTTTCCCTTAATGATATACACATCATTTCATCATATGGAGCCATTGTTTTCTTTCGACGAGTTTCAGTCCATTTTCATAGGTGTCAATTGACCAAAAGCAATATTTAAGATTGTCATTAATGATTTGTCGGAATAATTGGTTGGTCTATTCGATGAACATTGAAATATCCTTTCCAAATGCTTATATTGTCTTTTTGCTTCAAAGCTTGGCATTTTATTCTGCTACGAGTAGTGGCCCGTTTATTGTTTAATTTAGTTCAGTTAATTACCTGTAAAACGTTATAAAAACACATACGTCAGGAATTATAAAATGCAAAAGTTTCAACGTTTGCATCCGTATACAAACATCAAAAGATGGGTCTTGGTTCCACGCAAGTTTATTAAAACAAAAGGCCATAACCGCATTGTGTTGCTAACAAACGGCACACAACGTACAACTGTAATTGCCACATAGCGCGTTTATTGCCGTCGTTTCCTTGTTATGCTTTAACCGGTTAATACAAATGTCGATAACATTCATATTCCCATTCCAGTTTCAACGTTTAACAAAAATAAAATGTGTATTTTATTGGAACCCCTACTGTTTTCATTACAGAAAAAATTATATCAAACGCGCCGTAGATACTGCAAATCTCGTTAAACCCTTAACAAAATAGACAGCTCGTCTGCGAAGCGATATATTGCGGACATAGCACCGACAATAAATTCACCAATGTTTACATTCGGGTCATAATATTCATATTGGTTTGCAAAGGTATAAGGTTCATGGTCCATCAGAGCCCTATAAAACTGTCCCGGCGCTATTGTGGTATATGAGCTGTGAAATTAAGGGCCAATCCACACGATTGTCGGACTAAATATGTCGTGTTCTGAGAAAACTGGGCAAAATGCTTGTGCGTAAAGTGTCATCCCAGATTAGCCTGTGCAGTCCGCACAGGCTAATCAGGGATGACACTTTCCGCCTAAACTGGATTTTCGCTAAGAAGGGACATCATTTAAACGAAAAAATCCAAAAAAGCGGAAATTGTCGTCCCTGATTAGCCTGTGCGGACTGCACAGGCTAATCTGGGATGACAATTTACGCACAAGCATATTGCCCAGTTTTCTCTGTATAATTTTACTGAAATCTGTTTATGTTTTTGACAGTTATAAGAAGCTTTCTTTCAAGATGTTAAAATATTGTTTCTAAATCCTTTGCACTCAGCAATTTGCCAATATATTAGACGGTATTGTTGTAAATATTGAAAACAGGGCATTGCTAACACCCACTTAGCTTTCAGCTTTTCAAAAGCAAATTACAAAATGGCAAATCATTTCGTGCGTGCCTGTAAAGAATAATTTCTGTATTTATTTGGGTTTAATTATCAATCATATTTATCAACGGTTCAATAAAACTTCAAGTGTCGAAAAAGATTAGAACGGACCCCCCGGCTGTTATGATATAGAAAAGAAACAAGGACACATTTTAAAATTTTGTGTCATTCACACTAGATGTTCGAGGTTTTATCAATTGTAATGGGAAACATTTTCAGCATGACAATTCACCTTTGCACCTTCTAAATTAATAAAATGATTCCATGCTGACATAAATGTCTTATGTCATGCTATAACAATATTAACTCCCCAGAGATATACAGATCTTTGAATTTAATTTTTACCATGTGTACAATCAAAATTGGATCCAAATAGACAGAGAAATGAACACAACACCTCTGCATTTTGTTAACATGTGAGGCCATTAATTGTCACTTGGAATAATTACTTAACAATATATATATATATTTTTGTATTTTGAATTTGAAATGTAATTCTTAACATTAGAAAGAGTGAGGGGAAATCTTCAAAACTGTGTCAGCATAACACAATTGAGCTGCAGTCCGCACAGGCTAATCTGGGACAACACTTTACGCACATGCATTAAGCCCTATTTTTCCAGAGCGCGATTCACATATTTTCTCAGCATATGATACAGACCAGTGAAATTGAAATATTTGTGCTGGTAATGAATTATTGTTCTCTGTACACTTCCGTCATTTAAACGGATGTCACATTTGACCATAATAAGCACGTCAACATTATATTTGACCCCAAGCTAATTATGTCAGTTATTAGAGTCTGTAATTGGTAATTGAATACATTCAATTATTTTGCAAAGTCACTCTGACATTCTGACAAGCACCTTTAAAGCTCCTTTAATTCTGACACTGAGCAACTGTTAGTGTTATTATGTTTTGCAGAGAAATCAACGTGGAACAATTTTTTGGGCACATATTGTTTTCTTTCTTCTTTGTTAATATTCTGTGCAATCGTGTTCAATTACAGCAAAACACGTTTTTTGCTGCTCTTTAAATTTAAGTAATTGATTATATGAAAAGTGCAAAAGATATGCACTGACATGCATGCTGCATGTTTTGTTAACTTGATTTTGTTATTGTCAGATTGTTAGACACAATGGCATATGGAATTGTATTTATACAATAAGCAAAATTTGCAATTTCTTCAAATAAAATAACAATTAAAACTTTGATGTGTTTTGATAAAATACCTTTGTGCTGCTGATGACGATGATGATGTACTGAATTTATATTTAACCATTAACAGCTGTTGTTGTTGCTGCTGCTGCTGCGGATGATGATGATGTACTGAATGTATCTTAAACCATTAACAGATGCTGCTGCTGCTGATGATGAAGATGATGATGTACTGAATATATCTTTAACCATAAACAGCTGCTGCTGCTATGATGAGGAGAATGATGTAATTAATGTATCTGTTGTTATTGTCTGCTATCAAAGGAAACTGTTGCTTAACTATTTATATTTTATATGTTTTAATTATCATATAATACATTTGATGCATGTACAAATGTCATATTCTAAAATTAGTTATGTTTCTATTATGTAGAGATGACCAGATTAGAGATAATCAGAACCACAATTTCAAAACAAATTCTTTAAACATGTTTAAACAACTTACTACATTTAGTGATCTATCTTTTGTACATCACAACGTTAAAGAATATGACATTACTGTGCTTATATCTTTTACATGCATACATTAACCATAAAGTTCTAAGCAATAATGAACAGCGAATTTTAAACATAAAAATGATAAAATTGGTGCAAATTGTAATGGTGTAAAAGTCTTTTCCACTTTCATTCTCTCTACATCAATGGTATTATTTACCCAAGATGTCAAAATTGTCGGCCCCTGTATTCCATTGATTTATCAAACACAAAGCTGACATCGTTTTTTGAGTCGATTTATGGGTTTACATTAGGTAAAAAGTAATTCAGTTGTAAAATACAACATAAATTTTGAAGATTTTATCTTAACTAGGGATTTAAATTATCTCTAAGATGTTATCTCGAAATGAATGTGGTTCTCAAGGTAACAAATTGCAATCTAATCCGATTTTGTGTTTGCGATTTACATGAATTCAATGGGGCGAGACTTGAATGTTAGCTCCTCTTATGTTTTGATAGAGTATAATGAAAAAGCTTTATGTGGGTAGCAATCTGTTTAATAGAGCCTGCGTCAGTGATACCCATTAAGTAAAAAAAATACTCCAACAGTTAAACATTTAATGGTTAAACTTCATCGTAGCAATCTTTCATAGCGTTAGTGTGCATCATTAAATAGTTGTACATTTGCCTTATTAATACTTGTTTTAAATAAATGAAATAAGTCATACAAATATTAAATATTGAGCGTTTATTAGAAAGTTATGCCGTAAGACTTGAATTTGAGCCGCGCTCTGGAAAAAATCGGGCTTGATGCATGTGCATAAAGTATCATACCAGTTTAGCATGTGTTGTCCAAGCAGGCTAACCAAATATTATGCTTTCTGCTTAGAATGGATCAGCTTAGAAAGAAAAAAAATCCAATTTTGTTTTAAGCGGAAAGTGTCATCCCAGTTTAGCATATGCGGACTGCATATGCTAATCTGGGATGATGCTTCACGCACATGCGTTAGGTCCAGTTTTCCCAAAGACTGGCTCATTTAAATTGAAAAAAATGTTGAAATTGCAAGATAAAACACCAAGTAATTTTTTTTTTAAGATTGTGTAATTGCATCAGTAACTTCTCCGCTATTTGTACTTATTTACTCTGTATACAATACTAATAAAACTACCAAAGGATAAATGTTACAATTATCCCCTTTTTAAAGCAGACTTTCTGCACCTCCTTCCAAATATTCATGGTATTTTATTACGAGTAGATCTATCAGCACTTCATACAATTTAAACATATCTCCGGACGTGTTTTCACATTTCTTCGGGATTTAATAACCACCTGCTAAATTCTATAATCATTCGATTTCATACTTGCTTTGAGTGTGAACCCCATGACTGCTAAAATTGGGTGGAAGAACCAAACCCTTATATTTTCATGATATTTGTGGATTGACCAAAATATGTTGAATATGCTGTGCAAACATAGATGGAAAATAAAGCCATTTGAAACATTACTTTGATAAGGAGTGTATTGGCTATTTTATGTTTACATTTACTCGCTTAGTGCACAAAACCTCTTTGTGACTGAATACTTTGGCATGTAAATAATAAATACAGCCATGTTATAACTTATCCGAGACTGTATGAAGGCATATTTGCTAAAAAAAGACTGCTAGTCCAAAATAACTTACTTATTGTAAGTATGAAATTTCGACTAGGGTTCAGCCAAGTATTCGGGCTTTCAAGTTTAGTTTGATAACGTTAATTTGCCATTGAGGAATGAAGTATAGTAGATCATTTAAGAAAGGACTGTCTGTACCTAAGATTTAGTGCCATCTAAAATTAGCAGATTTGCAACCAGGTTATGATACGGCTAAACTTAGTTTGCTTTTAAATTTGAAAATGGTCCCTATCTGCAAAGTCATTCTGGTTACAGCCGTGCTTGTTAATATGTTATGGTATGGTGAAGGTGGTTTATTGAGATTTCTTGAGATGTATAGTTGGTATGCTTTTGAATTTTCTGAAGGTATGAAAATTATAGAAAACCATATTATAACTTGACATAACATAATAAAAAAAAATATTTGTGGAAATATTTTGGAAAATGTCTTGTAGTTTTATTTCAGAATTTCAGAAGTTAGTCAGCATTGCAGGTTTTCATCCGGTCATTAGGTCATAAGGCACACACTGTTGAAATAAACTAATATGGAGTAAATTTAGCTTTATTTCAGCATTGCATGGACTAAGCTGTAATGCACAAAACAATTACATTAAATTTGTTGTTTTTATGACATCATTTGATGTTTTTTGTTTTTCATTTTCTTTTGTTTCTTTAAAAAAAAAAGCCAGACCATTTTGAGAAAAGATGGGATAAATAAAATACGAGTAAAGTGTCTACAGATTAGTTTATTAGGTATGAAAATATGAGCCCTCGTCAACCTTAATAATCTAACCTGTATTTAAAACTAACCAAGCATTCTCTATTGCCCCAGGCCAACACTGTAGTACTTTGTATTTCCCCAGGCCCACACTGTGCGTCGTGTGGAAGACGAACATGAAGCAGAAGAAGCTGACGGATGAGGCGAAGCAGAAAGTGTGGGAGGAACGCTTAAAGAAGCGAGTCAGCGAGAAAGAGAGGCTCGAGCACGAAGACTCACTCAAGTTCTTACAAGTGGGTACAACATTGAGCCTCTTCCTGTGAAAAGGGGGTTAATGCAGGTACGTTAAGTTTCGTCACAGATTAGCCTGTGCAGTCCGCACAGGCTATTCAGGGACGACACTTTACGCTTTTATTTTATTTTGCCTTTAACGGACGACATTTCTTGACGAAAATCTAGTTTATGCGGAAAGTGTCGTCCCTGGTCAGCCTGTGCAGACTGCACAGGCTAAACTGGGATGAAAATGTACGCACATGCATAAAACCCCCTTTTCACAGAGAGAGGCATATTTGTATTTTTAAGGAACAGATCTGGCCCTCAGGTCACAAAACTATCTGACATGGATTTTAGATATTAGGCAACGTTGTTTTTTTGACAATGGAATTCACAATCTAAATCAATGTCCAAAATTGAAATTAATGTCAACAAATTGGCAAAAACTCTGAACAGCTTAAGTGCAAGCCATTTTAAATTAATATTGTTAAAACATTTTTCAATTCAAGCAAAGTTAACATTGATTTTGCAAATTGTTGCTTGACATCAATGTTTATAAATAAAATTTATTTTTAAAAAAGTTTTGTGAACATTGGGCAAGGGTTTTTCCACGAAAAGTTTGAACTCCTCCAAAGTTATTGTTCAAGGATAATTTTCAAAAGTTGCAATCAAGATCTCCCCGATTTGTGGAAATCCCATCGTGTCTGTAGGTACAAACAATGCTGACCCTGTAATTTAGCAATGGTAGTTTCCTTCAGAAAATTACAGTTCAAATGTGATTTTGAAAGGATTTAAAATGGGTTAGCTTGGTCTGGACCCCATGATGCATTATCAAAATCGTGAAAATTTGTTGTAAGTCTTTCCATAAAAAAATACAAATATTACAACATGCCCTTAGCTAAATCAATTACAAAATGTATGCGTTCTTTGCAATAAAGTAATTTACCCAATGAACAAAATGATTCAATTAGTGGTAATGGGATTATAATATAGTTAAATATAAGTTGACACGTGAACAAGGGTCAACAGTATGCATTGTTAGCTTACCTGAGCTAAGAATGGTATGGTGAGCTTTAGTTATCTCTCCTTTTTGGTCATTCATTGTCCATCAATATTCAATAATTGTTAATCATCAAAATCATCATTGACCTCATGAACACACTAGAGTCCACATTTGCCTTGTGAACACACTAGAGGCAACATTTACCTTGCAAACACTAGAGGCCACATTAACCTTGTGCACACGCTAGTGGCCATTTTCTTTGTGAACACACTAGAGGCTATTTAACATGTGAACATAGTAGAGGCCGCATGTATCTTGTGAACAAACTAGAGGTCACATTTATAGACAATTGGTAAACATATAAGAGGCCACAGTAATGGACTTATTGTCATTAAACTTGGTAAGACTTTTTTTCTAACAAAATTATAATGTCTTATTTAGCAACTGCTTGTTTGTTTTGTGTAAGAAACTGTTCATATACATGGAATGGAATTTACCAGAGGAAAGGTTCAAATTATATATTTTTGTATGCATGATGATCGGTTAAATGGTGATAGAATGTTTAAAAAAAGATGTTCAGCAGTAACCTTAGAGCAGGGTATGATTTAACCCTTTCCCGCTCAGAAGAAAAATGAAAATAGCTTTGTGCAACCCGCAGACTGTTCAAGTTTTATACTGTCTTCTGCTCATTAAATATCATCTGGTTGAAAATAAGGCCATTTAAACTTGAATTTATTAAGAAAGGTCTTTAATAAAATTAGATTTTCTAAGGAACTACAAACAGTTCAAAATGCATCAATATTTTTTTTAAAGATTTTATAAAGCTTGCCATCTATAATTTGGAAAATATGTGAATTACAAACACAGCATTTAAATATTCAACTAACTTCCAATCTTGTTTGGCCTAGTGGGAGAGCATGAGAATTTGCCACCAATCAGGTTTTGAATCTTTGTGAAGGTACCTTTTTTATATAACTTTTTTCTTATGTTTATAGAAAGTTTAGATTATTCCAAACTTGATTTATTTGTTAGAAAATACTTTAAATGCCATAAAAAAAGAAAGTATCTGTCTATATCTGAGCAAGTCCCTTTAAGATATAATTCCTATAACAAGATATTTGAAAGAATTGAACATGATTTCTTGAACAAAATCATCTCAAATTCAACTTTTTCTTTTAAATTGTATTTTAACTTAATTATTTAATGATACACTGCAAACAAAAAGATGAATATTAACCCAGCAGAGTTACTTTATGCTTTCTTTGGAGTTTGTCAGCTTTGTTTCAAAGCTGTCCTTTGTTCATCAGCAACATTTTGATATATACAATGATTCTGTTTTGTAAACATGAACAACCGACTCTCTTCAACAAAAACTTCTCTGTCCCTGTATATATGCTGTATTTACTGATAATATGTCAGTGATTCAATGTTCTGTCTTAGAAGTAATAAACATTCTGGGGTTCACAAAACTTGTTTTCTGTGTGATAAAGTTGTTTTCTGTGTGGTATAGAGCTGTAACATAAATATTTAATAAAAAAAATGTTAACATCTGACAGATCACACAGGTCTTCAACTCAAAGAAATCTCTTTATTTTCCTTAGCAAGATTATCATTGAATATTTTAATTTATATTCCATAGAAAGCAAACCTGGTACCTATGCAAGATACCTTTTGTTGTCTGAATTATTATCTTGCTTTTTGTTGTGTGTTTATTTTGTCATTTTCCCACATTTTGTTTTTTTCATCCGGAAATTTCAATATGATGGTCTTTGTAATAAAGAAACTTCTTATTTTTGGTAAATAAGGTATGGCAAATTTCAAGTTACCTCAATAGTGGCATTCTCCTTTAGTTCGGAATTTGCTTAGCATTTGTTTTTTAATAAAAATATTTAAGTAATTGTTTAGTTAACATGTCAATTCAAAAACATCAATTTGAAAATCCTAATTTTTGTATAATAATATAAAAAAGAACTTCATCAACAAAAAAACATATTTTTAGAATGAAATTTATCCATGTAATCTGCTGTGCTGCCTTCTTCAAAATAATTATCTAAATATGGCAGACATTAGCAATACATTTCAACAACTAAGTACACAATTATATTTATGCTAATTTTATTTTAAAACTTTTATAAACAAGCGACATATTTTTGTTTTAGCCTGTAGAAAGTTTTGGTGTTAAAATGACAGCAATAAATATGAAGGTCATTACTGGCTTTAACCAATTTGAACTAAAACCATTAAATCTTAGAAGGGCTCATTTACTGTTTTTAATAATCAAGTGTTAGTTTTATCAGTTAAATCAATCCATCAAACCCCTGTTTTAATATTATATTAATCTTGTTCTTACCTTTTTGCTTCAAAAGAATTTCGAAACACTGTAATTAGCATCGTTATGGACATTAATCATACATTTGACAGCTTATCAAAGCAGTGTTAACGAATGTAAGAGATGTTTTGAATTTTAAGCATTGTTTTAATAACAACAACATTGTGTTGACAGTGTGTATTTTTTTACATGACTCTAGAAAATACTGTAGTTTATCAAATTAGGTTACTATTGAATGAAAATTGAATAATTTTTCATTTTAGAAACTCACGATAAAATTCTGTCAACCTTTTTAGTAAGCCAATTTAGAAAAATGATTAAATATAATAACCTTTTTATTAAGGTATTCATCATTTAATGTAGGTGTTATGCAAACAAATCAGTGAGTAACCTCTTACTATTTGCAATATTCTACATATGACAATACAAACCCATTGTATTGTGGATATTACATGAGCGAAATTTAGTATATCTTTTATATGTTTATTGGTTATATATAATATTATAAGATTCACTACAAGTATGGGTTTTGCACCTTTGCCATGTCGTTTGATGATGGCCTCATGGGTAGTTATCTATTGTATTTTTTTTAAGAGAGCTGCCAATTTCAATTGTTCTTATTTATTGATATGTTTAAGTATGGTTACATATACTACAGTTGTATAACTAATAAACAAATATATATTTCTTATTCTCCAAGTCACACATCATAATTTGCAATTATTAAGTAAAACAAAAACAGAATCAAAATATTCAACAAGAAGATTTTTTTAAATCGTATTCAAATTGACTAGAGCAATATCGGAATGATTGATGCTGAAGATAGCACTGGCAAAACATCCTGGGTTTGAGTTCCGGATTTGCTGCACAACTTTCACACACTGTCAAATTTAGATAATTGTATTGCATTGCATGAGATGTAATATCATGATAATCATTATGTAAGCGATATTATGATTTATATGATTTTATATTTGACACAAAACAAATCATATTATTAATAAAATGTTAACCAAAATTTACAAAGTGCGAAGAAATAAATCTGTCACCATGACATTGTATGGAGTCATTTGTTATGTATCGGTACAATGGACCTCCAAAGATCTTCAAGACATAAATCATTTTGAATGGTTTTATTGGGCCTTTGACTTTTATTATCAAATTATAAATTATAAGGACTAAACAATATAATTGCTTGTGTTAAATCGCAATTTATACATTAAACATAAAAATACTATTTTCTTTAATTGTTGAATAGGTATTTACTAAAGCTCAAGATTTAGCTGTCTATATTTTGTCAAACATTTTTATTCTGATATTCTGTTCACATTAACTGACATTTCACTGGATAAATTCTAGTAGTCTCTCAAGTACATCGAAACATAACTTTAAATCATCATCCTTGGACAACTTATTCATCCGGTGTCAGTGTAACATGTTTCCTGGCTACAAATGAGCCGGGCGCTGATAAAACGGGGCTTAATGCATGTGTGTAAAGTGGTGTCCCAGATAAGCATGTGCATTCCGCACATGCTAGTCAGGGACGACACTTTCCGCTTTTATTGTATTTATGTTTAAAGAAAGTCTTTTCTAAACGAAATCCAATCTTGGCATAAAGTGTCCTGTTTACCTGTTTAGCGTGTACCGACTGCACAGGCTAATCAGGTACGACACTTTAAGCACACATGCATTAAGCTTTATTTTCTCAAAGCTCAAATAGAAATTACAAAACAACTACTATTTTACTTCATTTCTTGACTTAAAATATTTCACAAACTGTTTACTTGTATGCATTATGTACACAGCTAGCCAATAGCTCCAGGTGTAGTTTGGTTTGACCTTCAATTTCGTGAATATTTAGGCTCATGCTTAAGAGACAATTTTAAAAGCAAATTATCTGTCTTAACTATTCTGATGTCTTATTAAATTTCTTTGAAGGCATGTTGTTCACAAAGTGTATGAGTTAATATCCTTCAGGTCTTGACACTGATCATTTAAACACCAGCACAAGTGACAAATTTTTTGAAGCAACGACATAAACTTTGTGGTCTTCTCCTGTGTCGAAAATGACTCGCCAACTAAAATCTAGATGTTTTGCTTAGCGTCAATAATATTGATAATATCGGATAATGTTCATTTGTTCAATTCATAAAATTGTGTATTGTATTCTCATTTTAATTATTTTATTGTTTTAAAACAAAATGGGTGAGAATACATATCACATTTTAATATCAGCACTGATTTATCAACTCCGTATTATAAATTTACATTCTTTAGATTAAACATTCATAATATCACTGCTGAATAAATATAGGGAATAACTCTTTGTGAGCTCTCATCCACAGCTAGAAAACAAAATGAAGAATTGGTGCATGAACATTGTATATGAAAGTGCATTAAAAGAGGACAGTGACTCTTATTTCAGTTCACATTGAGTTAACGCCCTTTGCAATTGTCCATGTCGGACAACCATTACAAAGGCAATATTTAAAAGTGAAGCACGTTATAATTATGTACATCTAAAAGTTGCCCTACATTTAACATTTACGATAGTTCCTTTTAGTAACCTTAAGTTTGTTATAATTTGCTTAGGTTACTTAACACTTATGCTTCCTTGTATAATTATAATAAGTGGCTTAAACCGTTTATCCAGTTACCGTAATTACTTGCATATTGACCAAAATTGACAATCTTGAAATCCAATCTTTGCCACCAAAGTATCTTCAAGAGTAAGCATGTTTGAACTTTATTAAAGCATTGTACTACACATCAAACAAACTAACGTACGAAGGAAACGGGTCTGTAATTGTTAGCAAGTCATAAAAGGAGTTCCTCTCTCTGTAATGAAGAGTATTTAAATCGGGTCACTGTGTAAACTGTGCTTCTATTTGGTAATGCGTCTCATAGTAGCTGTCTTGTCAAAGTTGAGCTTTAAATCTGTCACCACTTTTATCTGATAACAGTCCAAACAGTATTCGGCCTTGTGTGGCCAGGGTAGCTATATACCAGCGTGCTCATTCGTTCTGTCTGGTCAGGAGCTACACTGCCCACTATAAAATCAAACAAAGTTGTATGGTCCCTAAAGCTGACATTATGACTCTTCATCTGGGTATACAGATGCCGAGGCATATCTGGAGCTACACTGTGCAGATATGGCCCATTTTGGCACTAGACCGTCCACAATGTTCTCTTGGCAGCTTTGTAATTGTAAATGATGAATCTTGAATAACTGCCTACAATTAAGTAAATATAATTTTGTAATGCTAGGCTTTTTTAACACAAGTAATTTTGATACTGCTGGTAAGGGTTTTGGTGTTCTCCTACTTGCGAACGATTAATATTGGCATAAAATGTGAAGTTTAAGTATCATGCTATTATGAGGTCAAACTAACAAGCTATATTTGGTATCATTTTTTTTTAATTAAGTGCTGATTGAGTGAAGTGTATCTGATTCAACCCATTGCTTGTATATTAATGGAAAAAAAACAACTTCAGAATAACTGATAGTACACGCATAATCATAAGTAAAAAAATGGCATTGCGCCTTTTTATTGCCCCATAGGAATGAGCATTGTCCAACCTTCCGTTCTTGCTTTCCGTCCGTAATTTTTTCCTGCTTCTTGTGTGGAGCATAACTCGGTAAATATTGAAGATATTCAAAAGATATTTCATATAATGATAGAGGGCATAAAGGTAAAGTGCAGTGTACAATAACCATAACTCTCATCAGGATTAACAGAGTTATTTCCTTTAGGCAATTGTTTTTTGTGCGGAGAATAACTCCTTTAGTATTGAAGGAAAGAACCACAACCCTATTATCAGTAATTTTGGAGCTTTTGGCCTTTGCTTACTTTTTACTTTAGGTACTTTTATGTGTAATGCATAACTTAAACACAAATGAAGGGATTCAAATAAAATTCATCAGGATCTTCAGAGTTATTTCCCTTCTGTGAATTTTCTTGTGCAGAACCTAACTTCTTTAGTAATGAAGGTATTTAATTACAATTTTGAGATCATTCTGCACTTGTTAAGCCACTTTTTTTCGCATTAATTCAAAACAAATGCAAACATTCTCAAAATAATGTCCAATCATTGATTCTCAATTGGACTTTCTTTTTGTCTTTGCCTGGACTCATCAAGTACTTTTATGCTCGATATCCAAATACAAGCAGTATGTTACAATCTGCATTTCTGTTTGCCCATACTCCATTGACAAAACGTCTTGTTTCTACCACAGTTACATCTGTTTATGCGCACAAAGGTTCACATGAAAACGTTATTCTTCATGTTTTAACAAATTAAGGCTCTGTTTATGTGCGCACAACCAAAGTGTTCAAGTTGTACAGGGTCAAGTGTCAAACATCAAGTACAAAAAAGTTGTTGGAAATCCGGTATAAACTTTGTTGTACATAATTGTGTGGGGCTTTACATGTGTGAAGCTTCAGGTGTCTGGCCATTACTTGCATTAAACCTCGAACCTATATATTTTATTCCTAACAGCACATGCTTCTGGTTGGTCAGAAGAAATACTTGACTAAAATAATATCTTAGATCATAAGTTTTTTTCATAATAGCTTTCATTTCATTGGTGGTGAACTTTGCAAAAGTCTTTAAACTAATAGTATCATAGGGTTTGCATTGGCCTTGAAAGTATTTGAAATCAAATCTTAGACAAGTGCTTTAAGTGGGTAAAGCCTTAAAATATAAATTGCTGCGAAATATGCAACTGGCTAAAATCAACATATGGCAGTGTGACGGACAAGCACCTCGGTAATAAATCATGTATAAGGACTAATTAACTCACATCAAGTGAGAAAATCTCCCAACCCAAGTTTGTAAACGGGTCTTCAGACCTAGTCCTGCACTAGTCCTGTATTTGGTATGTGGACCCGTTTGCAAAATGTAGTTGGGGGCGTTGCTCAGTGGAATTGAGTTTATGGGTTCGTAGACATGCAAAATAACCGAAGTGCTTTTCTGGCATCATGCCACGTTTTTGCTATAATCGATTCAAAGCTGTCCGCCATTGACATAATACAATTTTTACTTGTATTTACCGTAACAACAATATACATTTATAATAAAATATAAACTGACTAAATATAGTGTGTATTAAAAATTTATGTTATCAATGTATCTTTTCAAAGTCAGAGTGACCATAAAACGGCATGTACAAGGTCATTTTGTCATTAAAACCGCTCAGTCCTTTGATTCTTTGAGTCGTTGATTTGCTGAATTGACAGCTCCAATTTTACTAAATTGTAACGCTTATTTATGCAGTTTTAAACTGTCGAATTTTTATTTGCATATGATATTTGTATGAAAATCTAAAAAATATGCCATATAACCATTTTTCTTCATAGATAATCATTTAATCTCATGCTTATTAGTGCATTTTGATTGCAAACATTGATCCGTATCATTTTATTTACAAAAGCGGGAAAGTCAAGTTATTGCGAAATGTAATAGGCCCCCCCCACCCCACGGCTCAGTGTCGGTTTGTTTGTTTAAAAATTAATTTAGCCTGTATGAATGAGAACGCAAAAACATCACATATAGAGTTGGAATCATGTAAAATGGTGTAAAAGGCTATTGGCAAAAATAACTAATGTTTTTTACTGACAGCCATTTCCACACTTAGAACTAATCATGCAATTAGTAAGAAACCAGTAAATATATCTTTAAATCAGCAAAGTAATCTTTAAATATAGACCTGCACTGCAATGTATGTAGCAGTCTGTATAGTTTCACTTACAGGCCTACCCATGGTGATGATACAATTAGAGGGTCTTGCCACAATTGTTGTACTACTGCATGTACCTTGTTCACTTCAGATGTATGCCCAAAGAGAAGAAACCTATTACTTGCTGCAAAGTCACCGCCACTCCCTAAAAACTGACAAACAAAACCTTACAGGCTTCGACAAAGAGCATTCTCGTAATCTAGGTGTTGGTATCAGGACTGAGGCTCTAGATGTCTACGCCTAGAAAAGTATGCTTTGAAAAATGAGTCTGACGTTATAAGAAAACTAGGCTTAACGCATGTGCGCAAATTGTCATCCCAGATTAGCCTGTACAGTCTTTACAGGTTAATCAGGGATGACACTTTCCACAAGAACTGGATTATTGTTTACAATAGACCTCCTGTAAATTAAACATTCCATAAAAGTGGAAAGTGTTTTCCCTTATAAGCCTGTGCATACTGCACAGGCTAATCTAGGATGACACTTAACACATGAACTAAGCCCGGTTTTCACAGAATGTGGCTCAAATGATTAGGGCTGTTTAATATGACCTCTTTGTAATTCAAATTTATGTTTCTGTCTAATATTGATATTGAAGTATCCATTATGATCCCATATGATATGCGCATGATTGCAGACAATTCTGCTATTCCTGTACCTTAATGACAAATCCTAGTGTTGTGGATTGTTGTGAGTGTGTATTAATATTGTTTGTTTGTTTGTTTGGTTTTATTGTTTAAACAATGAGGTCTATGGCATTCAGCTAGAAAAACATTCTTAATTTCTGAGAAAACTGTGCATAATTCTTGTGCGTAAATTGTCATCCCAGATTAGCCTGTGCAGTCCGCACAGGCTAATCAGGGACGACAATTTCCACTTTTATGGAATTTTTCGTTTAAATGGTGTCTCTTCTTAGCGAAAATCTAGTTTAGGTGGAAAGTGTCGTCCCGGATTAGCCTGTGCGGACTGCACAGGCTAATCTGGGATGACACTTTAAGCACATGCTTTTTGTCCAGTTTTCTCAGAACGCGACACGATTTCCAACAATATTAAAACAAAGGGTAACGTGAGCTTGACTTTGCAATCGTAACATAGACAATCAATGTTATAAACATATTAAAAACTGACACGAATGATGCATATTTAAAAATGTAGATCCCATTGATACATATCTTTATTATCTGGAACTTGGGATCTGTTTTTGTTTGATTCCAGTATTAGAGGTATTCAAACGATGTTAAGTGAAACATAAAAATGCCCCTTCCCGATGTCTAACCAAGAGCTGTTAAGTTAAGGACACTTCACGTACGTTGATCTAATATATTGGTACACATTAATGTTTCATAACATTCTTAAAATTGATGCAAACGATGGTAAAGAGATAATCTTCTGTATTATATTCTTTCAATAAATGCGCATTCTTTCGATGCATTTATTAGCTTCGACTTTTGAGTATGCGCATACCATCAAATAAACAATTCACATACGCATGCATTCGAGTATTTAGTTGACAAATCCCGCTTAGTTTTCTAAAAGAACATGCATATTTTTAATTTAGTAAATGGAAGTCCATTGTTTGCATTGCTGTTATGAATGCAATTCCTTAGCGAAAGTGCAAGTGCAATAAAGTGATACCAAAAACCGATATGACAAACTAAGAGGGAATAAAGTGATACCAATAACCGATATGACAAACTAAGAGGGAATAAAGTGATACCAAAAACCGATATGACAAACTAAGAGGGAATAAAGTGATACCAATAACCGATATGACAAACTAAGAGGGAATAAAGTGATACCAATAACCGATATGACAAACTAAGAGGGAATAAAGTGATACCAATAACCGATATGACAAACTAAGAGGGAATAAAGTGATACCAATAACCGATATGACAAACTAAGAGGGAATAAAGTGATACCAATAACCGATATGACAAACTAAGAGGGAATAAAGTGATACCAATAACCGATATGACAAACTAAGAGGGAATAAAGTGATACCAATAACCGATATGACAAACTAAGAGGGACGCTTCTTGTCATTTAACAGTTAGAAGTCAGTTCCTTGGTTAGAAGCAAATTTTTCATACATTTTACGACAGCATAAAAGTGGCCAGTATTCCCACTACTGTCTAAATTGGTATATGTGTTGGTCATAGCTAGTCTTAACACTTATCGATTAATTTGCCAAAGTGAAATTTCCTGATATTTGTATGCTGTGTTTAACAACGCGGTTTGTTAATACTTTGATGTCTGTTTTACTGATGTGAAAACGCTATTATCACCAATCCTGCTTAATACCCCCGTCACACCGGACTGGCGTCCTTACTGCGTCCTTACGGCGACCAAGGTCGCAGTGAGAACGCCATAGACGCCGGAGGGACGTAGTAAGGACGCAAGAGGACGCAGTGAGAACGCCGAAAATTACTCAGGACGCGAGCCCAAGGCGACCACTTTGAACATGTTCAAAGTGGTCGCCGAAGTCCGGCGTTCTTACGGCGTTCTGTTAAGGACGTCGTAGGGACGCCGTAGAGACGCAATAGTCGTAGTAGGGACGTGGTAGGGTCGCTGTAAGGTCGCCATGGACGTCGTGTGGTCGCCGCTCAAACCCACAGACAATGATCATTGACTGCAAGGTATGTCGCCGTGTGGTCGCCGCTGCGGGGACGCCATGGTTGCAGTAAGAACGCAGTAAGAACGCCAAGGACGCCGTATGGTCGGCTTTGATCGCCGTAAAGACGCGGTAAGGTCGCGAGGGACGTATTAAGTGAGGACGCGTAGAACGCCATAAACCAGGACGCTGGTGTGACGGGAAGGCGAAAAACAGCATTCTTACCGAAAAAGTCATTGGCGTCCTTACTACGACAATCAGAAATGTCCAGAAACACAGTTTTAGGTCGCCGTAAGGACGCCAGTCCGGTGTGACGGGGCTATTAGGTACCGCATCCATTAAAAAGGTAACTATCCTACCTTCAATTATTATCCGGAGCTGGACGCGTTTATGACCCAATATCACATATCAATAAAGAATGTGCGGAATCTCATGGAATTATACCAGGTTAATGGCATCTGCATCTTCATGAAGTTATATAAGTATCGCTCTGGGAAAACGGGTTTAATGCATGCTTGTAAAGTTTCGTCCAAGATTAACCTGTGCAGTCCGCACAGGCAACTCAAAGACGTCACTTTCCGCCTTAACTAAATGTTTGCTAAGAGGAGATTTGTTTTATACGAAAAATACAATAAACACGGAAAGTGTCGCCTCTGATTAGCCTGTGCGGACTACAACGGCTAATCTGGGACGACCCTGGATGCACATGCATTAAACCCTGTTTTTCCAGATCGCGGCTCATATAAGGATTGTGTGCTGAGTTTATTGTTTCCTTATCGAGACTGATTTCATTGAAATCATTTCATCAGTGTAGAAAGGTAAGTTGTTCAAAATGCATCATTTGATTACTGCGCATACATTTTGCATGCAAATCAGTGCAACAAAACAATTTGGAAATGCACTGTTTAAATGACATTGTAAAATCCATCAAAAACTATGTGTGAATATGAGATACATCAGTGCACTTAGGTCAATACCGCTGCAGAAAACGGCAATATACATGACCTGTCATGACAGACACTGCCTTGCAGTCATGCGCATATAATATACACGTTGTATTGAAATAAATATTAATCTGATTTATTAACGACACATGTATTAACTGTTTTATTGTGAAATATAACTTCATTATAGATCGCACACCAACAAAATTATTTATTTTGTTCTGGATCGCTCATGGAAATGGTCTCGATAGTAATATTATTGTCTGTTTTAAATAATTCTTTATTATTTAGTAAAAGAAAAACTACCTAAACTTACTTATGCGCGTAATAGCCAGTTCATCCACTAATATGCACCCGTTTGAAATGGCATAATGTAAGAGGGAATGTATTATTGAAGAAACTATTTGGTTATTCGTACCTTTCTTGCTTCATGTAATAGTCTCTAAATAATGTCGAAGTAACTAACAAATACAAGTAGAATAAATCTCCAGACATTGTATCATGAAGAATTCTTGTCCACCAGTCGTTTGATGCACGTGCCTGTATTATACAAAACAAAACATACAATGTAACATTAGACATAAAGCATAATAAAGCTGGGGTCATCGCCTCGGAATGTTAAATGCAAAACATTGGTTTGAACCGGTTTGAAGCTCATCCTTAGCCCGGCAATAATCACTAAAACTGAAAACAAATAGATTACAAAACATACAGACCATTCACATGATTATTTCGATGGTCACCGCCTTGTAACGGTACATAAAGCACATTGGTGGCTTAAATCGGTTAATGCCTAGCATAACCTCACACAAAGCCCGGAATTCATCACAAAACACACAAGCGTAAAACAATACAATCGTAATTCTAATTAAAAGGAGAATAATAAAGCGCGATTTAATTACAATTAAATTACTTGATGAATAATTAAAATACACCAGAGCAACAACGTTTTGATGCATGATACAATTTAATAAGTTCAAGTGTCAGCTTTATGCCTTTTTAAAAGCAATATTTCCGAACCTAACATCATATATATATGACATATTCAAGCTCTCAAGATCTAGAACTGAACCAATGTATACACATACTTGTATATCATTAAGATTGATCTGCGTGCAATATAACATGTATGTCATACTATGGACACAATCTATTTTAATGAAGAACTTGAAATCATCAACTATGTGAATGTTTTGACGACCCTACAAAAGGCTGTCAGCGTTAAACAAAGAACAATGTTGGATTTATTGAGAAATAAGTGATCCTATGACAAAGCAATCTATAACATGAACTTGACGTATAGGCCTGTACAAATATCATCTACATTACTATTTAGTTGCAAATTAAAAACAAAACTCATAACTGAAAATGTTCATCATACAATAAAGATAAATACAGGTAACTCTCACCAACGGCTCAGAAAGAGCGCTTCTACTTAAATTTACAAAAATATTAACAAAGAATACTTTTGCATGTACTTGATTTTGCAATGCCAATTTATACAATTTTTGTAATAAATCTGTAAAAAAAAAAGGTGTGAAAATGACTTCTTTTGACACATTTAAATCTCATTTAAACATTTCTACATAATGCAGTAGTGTGGATTGTTGTCTTTGATTGCAGTGTAAGAGGTATTCAAACGATGTTAAGTACAATTTTGTTGAAATAGTCAAACAGGAGCAGTATCGAAATTAAAATCAGCCGGTCTCAGGAAAACCGGACTGCACAGGCTAATCTGGGACGATACTTCACATACATGGATAAAGCTCGGGTTTGCCAGAGCGCGGCTCAAATAGTTAACACCACAAACGAATTGAACTGAAGTGTTTAAGACTAGAAGCGATCCGATCCACATACGTGTCGTGTTCTGAGAAAACTGGGCAAAATGCTTGTACGTAAAGTGTCATCCCAGATTAGCCTGTGCAGTCCGCACAGGCTAATCCGGGACGACACTTTCCGCCAAAACTGGATTTTCCCTAAGAAGAGACATCATTTAAACGGAAAATTCCATAAAAGCGGAAATTGTCGTCCCTTATTAGCCTGTGCGTACTGCACAGGCTTATCCGGGATGACAATTTACGCACAAGCATTTTGTCCAGTTTTCTCAGAACACGACACATACAGCAAGGGCGGTATACTGACTACCGATCAGTTTTATGGGCCAATAATATCCACGAAAAATTGATTCCTAACGAAGAGCAAATTATTAACAATAAACTGACTCTTCGCGCATTCCTGATAATTTGCAACATCGGTTTATAGCAAATTGGACATTTCTTTATTGCACATGCAAACTTGCATAGGCATTTAAGCCAACGAAAGAATGATCTCACATAAGAACACTGATTTATTTTAATCCTGCAATTTATCGAAGTAGACTTAGAGGATTTTGTCTAGCTGATTGTATTTCCCTTAATGATAAATAAATGTTTGCATCATATGGAGCCATTGGTTTCTTTCGAGGAGTTACAGTCTATTATCGTAGGTGTCAATTGACCAAAACCAATATGTACGATTGTATATAAGGATCTGTCGGAGTTCTTGGTTGGTCTAACTGCATGTGAATTCGATGAACATTGAATGATCCATTTTTAAATGCGTATTGTCTTTATTGTTTTTAACCTTTGCGTCAACCCTTGCTACCAGTATTGTCTTGTGTTTGTTTTAATTAAATGTAGCGAATCTACTAACAAAAGTTAAAGAAGACAAAAAAAACATACGTCTTGAATAATAATATGCACACGTTTTTGCAGCGGTTTGCAAACATCATGAGACCGGTCGTTTTCAGTCTATTTTATTGAAACAAAATCTACATTTACCCCATTGTGTGGCTAACAAACTGCATAGTCATTCATTCAAATTATCCAGTGTGTGAACATCGTGAAAAGCTGATAATTTGTCGAAAACACCAAAGGCACTCATTGAAAGAAAAACCGTATTGCCTGTCATTCCCGTATTAGTTGCAAAAATACCTTAGGACGTCTCTGGAGTAATTAAGCTTGTTATTAAAATACCGATGATGAAGAGAACAAGCTCGTATAAGTAAGTAAGTAAATTAGTAAGTTAATTATTTATTGTCGTGACATGTGCAGTATAACAAAACATCATATTAAGATATATATATAAATATGTTTGCACCCGACCCGATAGGCCTATTAGTCACCAAAACAGAATAGTACGAATATTTCAAAATATGTACAATTGCACCACATACACTGGTGCATGTGAAAAATATATAACGAATATGAATATGAAACAAAATGTGTGTACCGGAATTTATGTCGATGATATACTAGTTCAGGACTATACATAGATAACAGTTCGTCTTTTTTAATATGCTTTTACAATAAATTTAGCCAGTTTTCTTAGACATAAAGACATTAGAATATTCAGTTTACTAATATAATTGTTGTTCATCAGCTCAGATGATATATCTGCCAAGTGTATGTGCCGTAAATCATTGTAAGTATGACATTCAAACAAAAAGTGTACTTCATCTTCTATACGATCACCGTGGCACAGTCTACAAGTCCTCTGTTCTAAAGGTTCTCCTACAAATCGTCCAGTTTCAACCCTTCATGGCAGTATACCATGCTGAAATAAATGTCTTATGTCATGCTATAACAATATAAACTCCCCAGAGATATACAGATCTTTAGCATTTTTACCATGTGTCAATATTCGATCAAACTTTACAGAAAAATGAACACAACACCTCTTAATTTAGTTAACATGCAAGGCCATTAATTGTTGATTGTTATTTGTAATAATTACTGAATAAATTATATTTAAAACTATTTTTAATTTGAAATGTAATTTTGTACATGAGAGACGGTGAGGGGGAATCTTCAATGCTTAATTAACAGAATACAATTGAGCAAACCGGAAAACCGGGCTTAATGCATAAGCGTAAAGTGTTGTCCCAGATTAGCCTGTGCAGTCCGCTTTTACCGCTTTAATGGAATTTTTCGTTTAAAGGGCGTCTCTTCTAAACAAAAATCCAGTCAAGGCGGAAAGTGTCATCCCTGATAAGCCACTGTGGACTGCCTTGGCTAATCTGGGATGATACTTTACGAACATTCATTCAGCCCAGTTTTCCCAGAGTGCAGCTCAATCATTTGTCAACCAGTGATACAGACCAACAATGAAAGTGATTTTTTTTTGCTGGTAATGAGTTATTGCTCTGTATTCACTTCCGTCATTTAAATGGATGTCACATTTGACCATAATAAGCATGGCAACGTAATATCTGACACTAAGCTAATTATGTCAGTTGTTAGAGTCTGTAATTGGTAATTGAATACATTCACTGATTTTTTTGCTAAAACACTCTGAAATTCTGACAAGCAGATATTTAAGCTATTATAATTATGACACTTAGCAAATGTAAATGTTATAACGTTTTGCAGAGCAATCAATGTGGAACAAGTTTAATGGCACATATTGCTTTCTTTCTTCTTTGTTAATATGTTATGCATTGGTGTTTAATTACTGCAAAAAAATATTAATTGCTGCTCTTTGAAATGTACACAAATTGTAAAGATATGCACTGACATTCATAATTCATTTTTTGTTAAATTGAGTTTGTTATTGTCTGGTTGTTTGACACAATGACATATGGAATTTCGTTCCCTGTTGATTTATAAGCAAAATTTGAAATTGCTTCCAATAAAATAACAATATAAAACTTAATGAGTTTTTATACAATACCTATGTGTAAAATGTGCATCATCTCCATCTGCTGTTGCTGCTGTGCCGCTGTTGCTGCTGATGATGGTGATGATGGCGATGTTGATAATGATGATGGTGCACTGAATGTATCTCAAAACATCATCTTCATTCGCTGTTGCTGCTGTTGCTGCTGTTGCTGCTGATGATGATGTTGATGATGATAATGATGATAATGATGATGAAGATGGTGATGATGATGATGATTTATTATTATGAAGAGATTGTGAGATTAGAGATTATCTGAACCCATATAGTTTTAAATGCCAAATAAAAAACTTAAAAGTTGTTTAAACTACTTATTGGATTTAGTGAGGTATCGATTCTTAATCGCATCGTTAAAATGTATGACATTCTTCTGTTTACATCTTTTACATGCATAAATTAACCATACAGTTCATAGCAAATGTGAACAATGAAATTGAAACATAAAAATGATGAAATTGGTGCAAATTGTACAGTTTTAGCTACATGATAGGTACATGTACTCGAGTTTACATCGTTCAACTTTATTAATATTTTTTTTCTCTGATGGTAGTTTCTTGATCGATTTATTTTTAAGCTTCATTTATTTTGAATAGTATACGCGTGTATATATCACACAGCCCCCATTTTGTGATCATTGCTAGTATAATTTTCATTTTGATNCATGTCGGCAAAATTGTTGCTCAATAATTAAAAAAAAAAGGATTAGATACACATAACACAACATGTACATGATTCTAGGCTTGTTATTCTTTGGCAAGGCAACCACAATTCCAAAGATGGTTGCCAGTGCAGAGACATATTGTTGTTATTTTTTTTCTAAGTTATCTCCATAACATAAAAATGAGGATAAACAGTGCACCCACATCTCGATCATTTGAATGGGTGGTTTTTCGTTTCAAACTTGCGATATAAAAAGCTGAATCATAATTTTGAAAACAGAGTTGCGTCTAAAATTATGCAATAGCGAACAAAGTCAGTGCCTTCAGCGCTTTGATTTAATGGTGTAAAAGTCTTTTCCACTTTCAATCTCTCTATATCAATGGTATTATTTACCCAAGATGTCAAACTTATCGGCCCCTGTATTCCATTGAATTATCAAACACAAAGCTGAAATCGTTTTTTGAGTTTTTTGGGTTAACATTAGGTAAAAAGTAATTCAGTTGTGAAATACAACATACATTTCTGAAGATTTTATCTTTCCTAGGGATTTAAATTATCTTGAAGATAATATCTTAAAATGAAAGTGGTTCTCCAGGTAACAAATAGCAGGCTTATTCGATTTTTTGTTTGCGATTTGCATGAATTCAATGGGGCGAAACTTAAATGTTAGCTCCCCTTATGTTTTGATCTACTATGATTAAAAAGATTTATGGGTGAAGCAATTTTTTAATAGGGCCTGCGTATGTAATACCCATAAGATTAATATTTACTCCAGAAAAACACTTCATAATGCTTTAACTTAGATTTATTGTTGCAATCTTTCGCAGCCTTTCTATAGATCACTTAGTAAGTGTACATTTACCTTATTAATACTTGGTATAAATAAATGAAATTAGTGTTAAAAAATATTTAATATAGAGCTTTTATAAGATGAGTATGCCTTAAGCTCATACCATCAAAATTTGAGCTGCGATCTGGAAAACCTGGCTTAATGCATTCGCGTAAAGTATTGTCTCAGATTAGCCAGTGTATAGTCCACAAAGGCTAATTGAAGATGACAGATTCTGCTTAGACTGGATGTTCTTAGATGGAAAAAAAAACGTTTAAACATTTTTGTTATAAACGCGGACCTCACAGGCTTATCTGGCACGATCTTTTATGCCCATTCGTTAAGACCAGTTTTCCCTCCGAACGGCTCATTTAAATACCAAAATGTCGATAGTGCAAGATTAAACACAAAAAAATGTCACAAATTTTGTAGTTGCATCCGGAACTTCTCCGCTATTTACACTAACATATTTTGTTCTGCATAGCAGTAAAACAACTAAATATTAAATGTGAACATCATACGCTTTTAAAGGAGACTTTCTGAACTGCACCTCCCTCCAACTATTACTTGCATTTTATTACGTGTAGATCTATCAGCACTTCACACAAATAATAAATATCTCGAGACGTTTTCGCTCATTTCTTCTAGAATTAATAAACACCTTCTAAATTTTATAGTGATTTCTTTCCATAGTATGTTTGAATGCGAACCCTATGACTGCTAAAAGTGGGTGGAAAAACCAAACCCTGATAGTTTTATGATATTTTTGGATTGACCAAAATATGTTGATTATGCTGTGCAAATATAGACAGAAAATGAAGCTATTTGAAATATGACTTGGATAAGGACTGTAATGGCTAATATATGTTTACATTCACTCGCTTAGTGCACAAAACCTCTTTGTGACTGAATACTTTGGCATGTTTATTAGAATACAGCCATGTAATAACTTTTCCGATACTGTATTGCGGCATATTTGCTAAAAAAGACTGCTAGTCCAAAATATCTAACTAATTGTAAATATGCAATGCCGTTTTGGGTTCAGCCAAGTATTGGGGCTTTTAAGTTTTGTTTGATAACTTAAATTTGCCATTGAGGATTGAAATATAGTAGATCATTAAAGGAAGGACTACCTGTACCCAAGATTTAGTGCCATCTAAAATTAGCAGATTTACAACCAGGCAATGATGTGGCTTAAAATTAGGGAAACATTTAGTTTTCGTTCAGAATTTCTGACGTCAGTCAGAATTGCAGGTTATTTTTATCCTGTAATGAGGTGTACATTGTCGAAATAAACACAATAAATGTATTTCAGCATTGTGTGTATAAAGCTGTCATGCAAAGAACAATTATGTAATATTATTGATTTCATGACAACATTTTATCCATGTCATGTGAAAAAAGGTCTGCCATATGCGGCCAGCATTTCTCTAGACCAGCCTGCGCATTTGCTAAGTCTTGTAAGCAGATACTCTGGCCACTAATAAGACCACACAACTTTTGTTTTATAGCAGATAGAATAACTTCTGATAAGGCTGCGCCATTGCACATGCCGTACTGGCGCTATGCTGGCCACATGTTGGACAAGACCCATTTTTGCATGACGCGGCTCATTTGATGTTCATCTTTTTTTCTGCCATTTTGTTATGGTTCTTTTCAAAATAAAGACAGGCCATTTTGAGAAAAAGATGAGACAAATAAAATAACAAAACAGAATCTACAGATAAGTTTATTTGTTAGGGTGGGTACAAAATTGAGCCTTGCTCTGTGAAAAGGGGGTTTAATGCATTTGCGTAATGTGTCGTCCCAGATTAGCCTGTGCAGTCCGCACATGTATTAAACCACCTTTTATAAAAGACAGATCTGGCTCTTAGTTCACAGAACAAGCTGAAAAGGATAATAGATTTCAGGCGACATTGATTTTTTGACAATGGAATTTTCAAACTAAATAAATGACAACATTCGAAATTGATGTACACATAAATGGCAAACATTCTGACCGTCTTCATTGCAAGCCATTTTAAACCAATCAATAAAGTGATACAAAGTGTTGTAATTGGCTAATATTATAGTCAAATCTAAGTTGATATATGAAGAAGCATCAATAGTATGCATTGTTTTCTAACCTGAGCCTAGAATGTTATTGTGAGCTTTAGTTGTCTCTTCATATAGGTCATTCACTGTCCATCAATATTCTTAAATTGTGAATCCTTCACTATCAGCTTGAATTTGTGAACACACTAGAGCCCATATTTGCCTTGTGAACACACTAGTGGCTAAATTTAACTTGTGCACACTCTAGAGACAACATTTACCTTGTGCACACACTAGAGGCGATTTAAATTGTGGACACACTATAGGTCACATTTAACTTGTGAACACATTTGAGACCATATTTACCTTGTGAACACACTAGAGGCCACATTTAACCTGTGCACACACTAGAGACCATTTATTTTGTGAACACATTAGAGGCCACATTTACCTTCTGAACACAATAGAGGCCACATTTAACTTGTGCACACACTAGAGGCCATTTAACTTGTGAACACATTAGAGGCAATATTTACCTTGTGAACACACTAGAGGCCACATTAAACTTGTGCAAACACTGGAGGCTATTTACCTTGTGAACACAACATAGGCCATATTTACCTTGTGAACACACTAGAGGCCACATTTACCTTGTGAACACAACAAAGACCATATTTACCTTGTGAACACACTAGAGGCCACATTTAACTTGTGAACACACTAGAGGCCATATTTACCTTGTGAACACACCAGAGGCCACAATTAACTTGTGAACACACTAGAGGACATATTAATTGACAATTGGTGAACACATCAGAGGCTTCATTAATTGCCTTATTGTCATTTAACTTGGTTGGATTATTTTATTTGTAAATTATTTCTGATGACTTGATTTGCACCTGGTTGTATGTCTGTGTAGCAAACTGTTCATATACATGGAATGGAATTCACCAGTTGTAAGGTTCAAAATTTATGTAGTTGTTGGCATGGTGATCAGTAAAATAGTGCTAGGATTTAAAAAAAAAGTGTTCAGCAGCAAAATTTGATCAGGATATCATTTAACCCTTTCCCGCTCAGAAGCAAAATGAAAATGGCTATGTGCAACCCACAGGCTGTTCAGATTTTATGCTGTTTTCTGCCTATTAATTATCTTATGGTTAAAAATGAACCCTTTTAAACTTGAATTTGAAATACATATCTGAGATTAAAAGGGTTAAACACGCTTTATTTTTACCTCTATGTACTGAACTGCTGGTCTATATGTTATCCATTTTATGCAATCTTGTATTTATGTCATTTTTTTCGTCCATGCCGTTGTGTTTGATAGAAGCATGCCTTACAGACAGGAGCTTAAAGATTTTGCAAATAATGCTATCTATAAATTAACTTCAGCAATTTGAATAAAAAAGACAGTTTCTTGGCCTAAATGCTGTGTTTAATTTTCTTCTTTGATGTGCTATAAAAGCGAAAACCTAAAACATAATTCATCTTCATATAATAACCAAATTAAGTTAAATTAATGATTGTATCAATTTTCTGAGTCGTTAAAATATCATTTATATCAACGAGATAATTTAAATAGACCTAGAACGACGCTAAAGGTATCATAATTTAATCAAGCTAGCTTGACACAGAAGAGAGTCAGTTCAAATATAGATATATCATGTCAACATCTGAAGATTTTTTATATTGGATTTCATTGTCTTGTTGCATCCCTTATCTAGTAAAAGATTTGTATCGTCTAATTTAAGATTTAGTAACATGTAACCTTGCATAATTAAAAGATTTAATATCTGTTAAGGGTGAACAGAAATACAAAAAAGAAAGAAATAGTAGTATTTAATTACATTCATACAAATTTTACAACTGCTGTACTCCCCCTCTCCTCCCAAAAAGGTTATATTCCAAAATTCTATATTGGAATTTTCATAACATCGAATATTGTCAGAAAACGAAAACCAAAAAACTTTTGTCATGTCCTCATATAAGCATAATTATGTTATTGTTATTTTAATTGGATTCAATCTTTGTAAAAAAAATCAAGTCTTAAACTGCATTTTTATTTAAGACCTTGATGTTTATCAAATGTCAAACTGCAAGAAATGTGCATATTTGCATTTATAGATTTTCTCAAATGTAAACTTAAAGCCTACTTAATGAAACCATACATTGTTTTCTATATTTAGTAAACATCAATCATGGAAATCACATATTTCAGGAATCAGATGTGAAAATTACACCTGCCTAAGGGTAGAAATTAAAATTGATTAGTTTCAGGCTTACAAAACAACTTTGAGTAATCTCCAGCTAATTTTTTTCGATTGCATATCAATTTAAGTGTCAAGTACATACTGATACAAGTTGAAGAAAATAAATTATAGCTGTTTCTTTAAATTTGACAGTTGGATAAAATATTAAAAATTGTCCACACCTGTTTCGAAGGTTTTTACACAATTAAATGACTGAAGATTACGTTCTTTGCTACATAAATGTGATAGTTTAAGGATTGGAAAAATGTTTTTAAATAAAACATAAAAAGGTAAAACAAACTTGACGACTTGTGTGGTGACATGCAATTACAATTTTTTTGTTGAGTGCACAATTTGTGAATGTGTGTGTGTCTGTCTGGTTGCCCCCTATACAATTAAATAATTAATTATTATCATAATGGATTAGAATAATTAGCGTTTCAATGCTTCTGTTACATTTCAAACATTTGCAAAGTATTGTGAGCCATTCGTGTTTAATATTTCATTGTCAGTCAGTTGAAGTCAAGAGATTGTTTACAGACACGCAAAATTACAATTTTCTTAAAATATTCAAACAAGCGAAATAACCCTCATGAAGATAGAGTTTGTAACGCTGTTCATCTGTAGTTGGAGAAAAAATAAACATATGAATTACTAACATAGCATTTAAAATATAACATAAACTTCTCAAGCCTGATTGGCCTAGTTATTATACGTTTTTTTCCTGCAATTGTACACTGTTAAAATTATTCCAAACATGATATATTTGTAACAAAAATCATGCAAACAAGTCCCTTTAAGATATGATTCCTGTAACAAGATTGTTACGGAATTGAACATGATTTCTTGAAAAAAAATCATCTCAAATTCAACTATTTTTGTAGTTCTTTTTGTGTTAAATTGTATTTTAACTTAACTATTGATTGGTTCAATGCAAATAAGATAAATATTAACCCAGCAGAGAAACTTTACGATTTCTTTGAAGTTTGTCATTTGTGTTTCAAAGCTAATCTTTGTTCATCAATAATGTGTTTTATGTAATATAGAATCTGTTTTGTAAACATGAACAACCATCTCTCTTCAACATAAACTTCTTCGTCCCTGTATATTCTGTTTTTACTGATAATATTTCAGTGATGATGTGTCCTGTCTCAGAAGTAATAAACATTCTGGAGGTTCTCAAAGGTTGTTTTATGTGTGGTACAGAGCTGGTATATAAATATTTAATAAGAATGTAATAACATTATATAACATGCTTAGCATCTGACTGATCTTCTTGTTCTTTAGCACGATTATCATTGAATATTTAAATTTTTATTCCATAGAAAACAAGCATGGTATATATGGATAATATCTTTGGATGTCTAAATTATTATCTTGCTTTTTGTTATGTGCTGTGTTGGTTAATTTTCCCACTGTTTGTTTTTCATCAAACATTTGAATATGATGGTCTTTGTAATTAAATAAATTTCAACTCTTTGGTAAATAAAAGTTTAGTAGGAACTTTATCCATGTTTAAGCTGTGCTGCCTTTTGCAAGATAATGAACAAATAAATATGACGGAGGTTTGCAAAACAGTAGCTTCAAACAACTAAGTACAAAATTATATTTAGTTATTTTTATTTTAAAACTTTAATAAACAAGCAACATATCCTTGTTTTATCCTGTAGAAAGTTTGGGTGTTATAATCAGCAATAAATATGGAGGTCATTTCCGGCTTTAACCCATTTGCACTATTTACTCACATTTCATACTCACTATCATACTAATCAACCACGTTTTCTATTGTCAGTGAAATCAATCCATCAAACTCCTGTTTTAATATTATATTTATCTTTTTCTTACCTTTTTTGCTCCAAACGAATAAATGCACAGTAATTAGCATCATTATGGACATAAATCATATATTTGACAGTTTATCAAATCAGTGGGAATGAATGTAGGAGATTTTGCATTTTAAGAATTGTTATAATTACAACAACATTGTGTTGACAGTGTGCGTGTGTAAGAAAATACTTCATAAAAAATCATGATTCAAATCTGTCAATCGATTTAGTAAGCCAATCAAGAACAACGACAAAAAATAATAACCTTTGATGCAGCCGTATTTCTTTTTGGGGCGATTGCCTTATGCAATTCGCCCCATAGGTAACATAATATACGTATACCGAAGAATAAAGTCCGTTACTGCAATTAACCACTTTGCATCCAGATTCTTCATTCGCAAACTAAATAGCTCCGATCGCATGGTATTAGTATTAATGTATACACACATTATCACGTGACCAATTGAACAATACACATTTCCCCTTCTGAAATGCTCATAAATAAATCCATTTCAATCCAGTTTAGCCCGCCTTCATGGTGTTTACACTCTCGTTGTGCGACAATCAATCTTGGATTGTCACAGTTTGACATCATCAGCTTACAGCGCGCGTTCCATTCATGGAACTGTGGCATAAGCACCCGAGTTACACACAGTCCTCATGGAAGGTGTATACAGCGACGAAAAATCGGTTCAATACTGAACTATCTACACTTAACCGATACAGCGCATTTATGTTCTTTCGTTTTAAGAAATCAACTGCGTTCGCGATATGGGCGACACCATTTAATTACCACGCGCTAGACTTTTTATTGTCGAAGTAAACATCTCAATATTCTCTGCGCAACAAAGTTTTTATATGACAATTCGCCCGTGCTCTTCATGTCAGTTTTGAACCTTTTCTTTACACACGAAATACATGTTGTGGTTGTCACTTTCACAGCAGCTTAACTACTCTAGTAATTCAGTCCTACATCAAATCAATCAGTGTTTTCATTTTGCTGAGAAAAAAAGAGAGTTAATTCTTAAAACTACTTACTCGGTGTGCGTTCTTTGTCCCCATGACACATGTTCATAGTGTTATTACGACCACAAAATTTGAGCAAAATCGCCCCACCAGTACTTTCAGTACTTTGATTAATGTAGTTGTTATGCGAAACAATTAGGGAGTAGCCAGTTACCATTGGAACTTTTCTACAAATGACAATACAATGTGAACTGTCTTCCGTTTCAAATGTTCTAATTTATTTAAATTTTTAGGTACGAATGGTAACACATACTACTACAGTGGTATAACATATAGAAAAAAATATTTATTTCTAGTTCTGCTAGACACACTTCATAATTTGCAATTATGAAGCCAAAAAAAAGGATAAAAATATTCAACCTCAAGATTTGAAAAAAAAGCGTGTTCAAATTTACTAGAGCCATTTCTGAATCATTGATGCTCCAGAGAGTAATCATTGGCAAAACTTCCTGTGTTTGAGTTCCGGATTGGCTGCACAACTTTCTCACAATGTGACATTTAGATAATTATATTGCTTAATCAAATAAAATATCATAATAACCATTACGCATGAGATATAGTGATTTCTATGATTGTATATTTAACACGAAAAAAATCATATTATTAATAAAATGTTTACCAAAATTTACAAAGTGCGAATAAATAAATCTGCAAATGCTTTTGGAATGTCGTCTGCTATGATGTTACCATGACATTGTATGGAGTCATTTGTGATGTATCGGTACAATGGACCTCCAAAGATCTTCAAGACATAAATCATTTTGAATGGTTTTATTGGGCCTTTGACTTTTATTATCAAATAATAAATAAGAAGGACTGTACAATATAATTGCTTGTGTTAAATCAAAATTTATACATAAAAAATAAAAATACAATTATCTTTAATTGTTGAATTTAATAAAGCTTAAGATTTAGTTGTCAATATTTGATCCAACAATTTTCACATTATTGGCATCTCACTAGATAAATGTTAACCAGATGGAAAGTCGTATAAGTACATAAAAACATAAATTTAAGTCATCATCCTTGGACAAATCATTCATGTTACATGTTTCCTGATTACATGTTAGCCTCGCTCTGTTAAAACGGGGCTTAATGCAAGTGCGTTAATTGCTGACTGCAAAGGCTAATCTGGGACGACACTGAACACTCATGCATTAAGCTCTGTTTTCCCAAAACAATTACTATTTTTTTTGCATTTCTTGGCTTCAAATATTTCACAAAATGTTTACTTTTTAGGCAATCGGTCCACAGCCAGACATTAACCTAAGGACTGGTGTAAGTTGGTTTGGCCTTCAATTTTCTAAATATTTTGGTTCAAGCTTAGGAGACATTTTTAAAAGCAAATTATCCGTCTTAGCTATTCTGATATATTTATTAAGTTGTTTGAAGGCATGTTGTCTACAAAGGAGAATGAATTATTACCCTTCAGATCTTGATACTGATCCGTTAAACTCCAGGACAAGTGACAAATTGTTTGAAGCAATAAAATTAACTTTAGAGTCTTCTCCTGTGTCAGAAATGACTCGACAACTTAACTTTAGATGTTTTGTTTATTGGCAATAGTATTTATAATATCGGATTATGATTAACTGTTCAAGTCATAAAATGTTAAAGTGTATTCTCATTTTTATTTCCTGTTGCTTTACAATTAAAATGGGTTATACTATTTGTCCCTTTATAATATCAGCCGTGATTAATCCCCTCCTTTTGATAAATTGACATTCTTTAGATTAATCATTTAAATAATCACTGCTTAATAAATATATACGAAAATACTCTCATCAACAGCTGGACAATAAAATACATAATTGATTCAACAGTTGCAAAAGCAATAACTTAAAGTGCAGCACGTTATAATTATGTACATCTTAAAGATTTATTTGCTCTTAATTTTGGATAGTTTCTTTTAGTAACCTTAAGTTTGTGATAATTTGCTTAAGATTGTAATACTTTGCTTAGGTCACTCAACAATTCAGTGTCCTTGTACAATTGTAATAAGTGGCTTAAACTGTTTATTCAGTTACCGTAATTATTTCCCTATTGACCCAAATTGGTAATCTTGAATTCAAATATTTACCACCCAAGTATCTTGAAGAGTAAATATGTTTGAACTTTATTAAAGCATTGTCCTACACATCAAACAAACCAACTTAGGAAGGAAATCGTCTATAATTGCAGTCTGTATGCGAGTCATGAAAAGAGCACACTCTCTATAGTGAAAAGTATTGAAACCGCGTCACTATGTAAATTGTTCACAGTGACGCGGTTTCAATACTCTTCACTATAGAAAGTGTGCTCTTTTCATGACCTGCATACAGACTGCAATTATAGACGATTTCCTTCATAGTCTCATAGAGGGCTGGCTTGTCAAAGTTGAGCCTTTAATCTGTCACCACTCTAGTCTGATAACAGTCCAAACAAACAATGCGTTCTGTGAGTTATTGATGTATGCAATAAGACTATCTCTGTGGAATACAACAATTCCATGATAGGGCAGCTTTGAATATGAGCCGCGTCAAGCAAAAACATGATATATTCTGCAATATGCGGCCAGCATAATTCCACACCAGCCTGTGCATTCGGGCAGTCTGAAGTCAGGAGCTACCCTGTCTCCTTAAAGCTCATGAACGATTTCATGGTCTCTTTAGCGGACGTTATGACTCCTTATCAGAGTATATGGATGCAGAGGCATATCTTCAGCTACACTGTTCAGATATGTTATAAGGCCCAGTTTTGCACGATTTGGCTCATATGTACTCTGCAGATTTTTAATTTGTAAATAATAAATCTGCAATAACTGCCTACCGTGGTATGAATATAATTATTTTGGGGTTGTTATTAACACAATTAAGTTCAATACTGCCTGTAAGGGTTTTCGTGATCTCCTACCTGCAAACGATTAAGATATGTAAACAGAAGATAAAATAACATGCTTTGATGAGGTCTATAAATTAACAAGCTATTTTTGGTTTTTTAAGTTAAATTTTATAAATTAACTGCTGATTCAGTTGAGTGTACCTGATTCAACCCTAAAGTTGCAAATCTTTTCAAATTGTGTGCACCATTTATTCTGTTTGTTTGCTCTTTATTGTTCAAGCAATAACACAACTTGCTACACAATGTAAGAAATGCTAAGCTGTACCATTTACACATAAAAATTAATTGCAAAAAAAGTGTGAATGATATAGGACAGATAGATACGATCAGGCGTAAAAGCCACTTTGTAAGATCATACCCATAAAATTATCAAATATGCCATTAATAATGTTCCCACTTTTGACTTTATTAGTCACAAGCTGAGTCAAGTCACACGAAAATCTCTTAAAAATTGTCATCATTTATTCCTTGATTTATAGATTATTTTATGATATTGTGAACGTAAGAAATCAGTGATATGAAATAATCAGGCTTAGACATGTCTCTGATTGCCACAATGATCTACTTGGTACATTGAGAGAGGACACTGAAAAACCATCCATAGAACAAGAACCACTACGCTCTTATCAGTATTTGCGGAGCTATTGCCCTAAGCATATTTTTAAGTACTTTTGTGTAATGCATAACTTAAACAGAAATGAAGGGATTCAAATGAAACTTCATCAGTATTTACGGAGGTATTTGCCTTCAGTGAATTGTCTTTTTTGGTTTCATTTTTTTACCCTCGAAGCATCAAGTTTTACACATGTACCGAAATACAGAGAGAATATATATATATATATATTCAGATAAAGTAATAACGTAAGGAGTAAGAAAAAATATGAATGAAAGAAGAGCTTTTTCAAAAACATATTTGAAAAAGAAAGAAAAACAGAGAAAAAAATGCGCACAAAAATGTTAGCCCAAAACTGTATTTGTTTTATTGTATATTTGCTTAAAACTTTGAAATGTTTCTCTAAATATATTCAATTTACTTTTGATTATATCAATCATTTCTTCAATTCTAAGTCTACGCTGGAGGTAAGCTTTTAAGTTATGGATTGTGGGTATCTGTACATGATTCGTATTTTTAAAAATGAAAAAAATCGCCAGTAATGTAGTAAAATTAACAGTTACGGATGTTGGTAAATTACCATCTAAAATATTACAAAAACTCATTTTTTCGTAGGTGTAGTCAATTCCACTATGTGTATTAATTGTTGTTTCAATGTTAAATTAAAGATCATGCCAGAATGTTTGTATTGTTATGCATTCCTAAAACATATGAATATTTGAGTCAATCGTTATGGAACTTAAATCACACAAATTTGATGGTTTAAGCCTGCATTTCAATAAAAAGCTATTGTTAGGAATAATTCTTATTAGATATTTATATTGGAATTCTCTAAGTTAAGTATCGTTCGTAGGCAATAGAGGTTTAACAAAGATACTCTTAAAAATCAAGGTCTTTTTCGAAGTGTGTTTCCCATTTGATAATGGACTTAGCATTATTTGGACTTTTAAATAGGATTAATTAGGAGTAAATAAATTTGCAGATTGTTGTTTGTTTGTTGATAAGTAAAATTAGGTGTTCGGGTTGTTGATAACTGATAGCTTCTGTTTTCAGCTTCTCTTTCCAACGTAATGGGATACTTTGAATTAATGTATAATATTTCAGAAATTCGGTATTTTCTCAATCATATAGTTGTTTAATTTGAAAGAAAGTGTAAAAATCTCGAACTCTATAGTCGTACAAATGTTCAACAAGGTCGATACCTCTGTCATGCCATTTTTTGTAAAAAAAAATGAATTGTCTTGTGCGAAGCATAATTTCTTGAGTACTGAAGGTATTTAATTGAAACTTGGGGATCATTCGGCACTTCTTAAAAGCCACTTATTTCTCGTTCATTCGAAAGAAATCCCGACATTCTAAAAATGCTGCCCATATCGCTCTTGTTCAACAATGACAATTTTATTCCAATGCTGATTATGTTTTATTGTGCTTTTATTTCCAATCGGGGATTGTTAATTGGACTTTCTTTTTGTCTTTGCCATGACTTATCAAGTGCTTTGATGCCTGGCATTAAATTCCAAACGGTGTGTTACAATCTACATTTTTGTTGGCCTACCTTTCATTAGCAAAATTACTTGTTTCTACCACAGTAACGTCTGCTTCTGCACACACAAAGTTGACAGAAATACTTTGTACTTCATGTTACAAAAACTTAAGGTTCTGTTTATCTGCGCAAAAAACAAATCGTTCAAATTGCAAAGTGTCCAGTGTCAAATGTCAAGTAACAAAAAAAATGAAGAAAATTCCGGTATAAACTATGTTTTACATAATTGTGTGGGTGCATTACATGTTTGAAGCTTTATATGTCTAGCCATATTTGCATTTAATGTTAGCCTTAATATGAGCCTTACTCTGGGAAAATGGGACTTAATCTTGTCGTCCCAGATTAACCTGTGCAGTTTGCACATGCTTATCAGGGATGACACTTTCCGCTTTTATAAAAGTTTTCGTTTACAGGAAGTCTCTTCTAAATGAAATTCCAGTCTTGTCAATAAACTTACATACAGAGTCAGAATCATGAAAAATGTTGTAGTTATTAAATAGCTTTCCACCAGTGATAATTGTTTGCCTTGAAGGAGGAATTCTTACAAAATAAAACGGAAGAAACTATTGCTTCGCAAGACTTTGGGAAGAAAAAAATAATGTCAAATTTCTCACCCAATACTTATCAGGCAATTAGTTAGACACCAGTAAATAAGTCTTTAAATAAGTAGTTGCACTAAGACCAGCACTGCGATCTATTTAGTAGTCCTAATAGTGTATAGTTTCACAAAGACTTTTAGGCCTCTCCATGGTGATGGAGACCCTTGGTGATTTAGACCCTTGGAGGATCTGCCCCCCCCCATTGTTGTTCTACTGCATGTAACCTTGTTCACTTCAGATGCATGCCCAACGAGAGGAAACCTATTACATGCTGCAAAGTCACCNCACTAATTAACGCTTTTAATCCACACTTGGATATCGAATGCCTAGTTCTCACTTTTTCCAACGAGTTTCGTTTATTTTGTTCGAAAAAAAAACGGGAATTAAATATGGTAAAACGGTGTAAATATGGTTGATATAACTCGGTCATTCGGTATCCAGAAAGATAAGTTAGATTAATTAAATTTATACCATTTCCACCGCGGAAATGCGGTCTTGACAAATGCGAGTGGAAGCTTCAATGTGTAGAATTACCGAGATCCCCCTTAAAGTTATAGAACATTTAGTTATTTCAAAAACTGGAAATGTCATATTAACATTGTTAAGTATGATTTTTTTCACGTGTGTATGTAAAACAATATGGAATATTGGTACCCATTTTGCGAAACTTAACGAAATCCGCGTTATAAATCGTGTTTTATTTTGTGTCAGAAACAAGTGAAAACCATTTTATGATACTATTTTAATGAGAACGTATCGATAAATGCCATTCTATAAGAGTAATTTATTACTGATATAACCAATTAACGTGGTTACTTGGGGGAAGTCAGTACCTGCGCTGACACTGGTAGCTTTATTAACTAGCCTTACCGAAATCCCCTTCATACAACGCTAATTTATATCAGACAATGACCACCGTGATTTGGTTGTTTTGCCCTTTCAATTATAGTTATTGATAAATGTCCCATAAGCAATGTTTAATATTATTAATATCTCTTTCATACGTTATTACATGTGGGATTTAGGTACCCACTCGGCGTCAGAAAGCGCGTAAAACTTCACCGAAATGCATGTTATAAAGCGCTATTTCGTGTTGAATACATGCGGACAAAATGTAACGTTAATATGTTCGTTAATAACATGGGAAAATACCAGTGTAGAAGTGTTAATTTCTTGCTAATACCACCATTTCACGTAGTAACAGGTTCGATTTCGGTAAGCGCGCAAGCGTTTTAGAGCATGTTTAACATACTGAAAAACCCGTTATAAATAGGTGATCCTCGATTTAAACTAATATTTTTGCATTTTGCAGAATAAATAAATGACACAAACCCCTTTTACAAGTTTTATATGCTGTGAAAAGGTCCATAAAAATCGTCCGGAATATCGCGCAATCTATATGCATTCTATAGGAAAAGAAGCCAATTTGGTGTTAACTTGTCTAGGTTTCTTATCTGCTAGGCCACGTGATTAAGTGGGCGGAGCGATCATCGTCCAGGCGAGATGTCAATTAGGTAAGAAGCGAGTATACCAACCACTGCGCCATCCCAACAGGCTGTTTAATATGACCCCTTTGTAATACCAAATTTATGTTTCTGTCTTATATTGATATTGAAGTAACCTATATGTTTCCATCGTTCTGCGGCTGTGTTGCTGTAAATTCTGCTATGTCTGTACCTTGTTGACACATCTTTATGTTGTGGATTGTTTTCTAGAGTATATAATAATATTGTTTGTTTGGTGTTTATGTTTTAATTATCAGGTCTTTGGAATTCAACTGGTAAAACAATTTAAGTTTCAAATTGTTTTATTTTAAAATCTGGAAAGGCCCATTTAATTATAAGTCATTAACAAAGTTCGTTTATGTTTTGAGGATCACAATAAAACAAATGTTCTGTATCATACATTTCTAGTTTTTTAGATTGTAAAACCATAAATGATCTTATGCTTTGGTCTATTTGAAGATTTGATTACCACTTTGCATTTACATACTAAGAGAGTTAAAAAAAATCTTAACAACCATTAAGGAGTTGTCATGTATTCCTACGGCGCTTCATGTCTTTTAACAGGGTATTTGTGTTGTTGTTGGCAGTTTGTAACAGTGCATACTACTCAGATATTAGCTTTAATATATGGAAACCAATATGAGCGCTTGCTTGTAGAAGATTAATTCAGTTGTAGTTAGTGCCTAAATTGTATCACTACGTAATATGTCAAATACATTATATGCTTACTATTATATTTTGATTAAACTTACACAGCCGATGCTTTTAAACATTCCAGATCCACCTATGTCACCCATTCAATGTCACCTTACCTCATTTTGATCTTGACCTTGAGCTAATTTTGACAAATATAAAAATAATTATTATAGGCTTGATTATTTTTTTTGTACAGTTTTTGTCCTACTGATACACATCTCCGTTTACCACACTTATATGTAATGAAAAGCCTTCATCCTCCTATCATCCAACCTTACATGGACCTTGATCTGTTATGAATAACAGACTTAAACCGGAATTTGCTTTAATTCGGAAAACTCTACTTATTTTCATTTAGGAACTGCGCTGACCCTTTAATCCTTTTAAAATCACCCACCAATTCTATTGACCACAATTATCTTAATAAAACCATGAATGGGAGTCATCATTGTTTGCACCTATGGATTATATGTGTTTTCCCAATGCTGTAGAGTTCCGGAAAACAACTATTACACAAAATATGACCAGCACCAACCATGGGAATATGTTTATCAAACACAGGATGTCATTTGTTCAGCCTTGCTTTAAAGGGAGCTGTTCTACATGTGTATCTTTGGTGTTGCAACCAAAGATGAAACATCTCCCACTTTAACATTATTTTAGAGATATTTGCTTCTTTACGGTGCTCAGTTATAAATCTTGACTTAGTCAGGAAACCAGGCTTAATGCATGTGCATAAAGTGCCGCCCCAGATTAACCTTTGCAGTTTGTACAGGCTTATCTAGGATGACACTTAGACCTAATTTTTGTTTATAAGAGACTTCCCTCAAACGAAAAATTCCATAAAATGGGAAAGTGTCTTCCCTGATTGAACCGGCTAGTCTCAGACAATAATTTATGCCTATGCATTAAGCCCAGTTTTTCCAGAACGTGCCTCACTAAATTGTTCGTCCTTTCGGCAAATGAATTCACAGAGGTAGGAGAGCTATGTCCGTCTACAAAAACACCGCCAGCTGCTCAAGATAGACAAACACAATCTCCACGGTCACGAGCGGGAACACAAACGCCTGGACCGGATCGGCCAAAAGTCGGAATCTCTCGTGTACGTGTATTGAAAACAGCGCAAACTTTGAGTTTCTTTTCAAATTCGATTGGGTCTCAAAGGTGGATAAGGTTTACTTCAGGATTGCATGCATTTGTTTTTGGCTTCAATCAGTATAAGAAATCAATTGTCTTAAAAGAAAATAAGAAAATGGTTACTTTTAGTTAGATAAACGCTTGTTTGTGTCTGTTTTTGCATAGCCAGGTGTTTTATACCTTTGTTTGATGAAGTGGACTACGATTTGATTTTTGTTGGATTTTATGTCATCGACAGAGCTAAAAACTAGTTACTCTGACTCCATTATAAAACTATGTTACCAATTATTTATTGATAAAGCTTGTTTGAACTGTGTCAGCAAATTTTAAAATATGTGTCCCGTACATTTGACATGGTTATTAATTGACTTGTTGTGTACAGATTTTGAGCGTATTTTCAGTGTTGTGTAACCACAAGGCTAGGGTGCTTGAAATTGTAAACACACTCTTCAGTTTGGAGATAGTTGTGGTCTTAAATGTTACATAATTTGTTTAATTGAAATATTAAACATTCCTTCAAGATGGCAGGGACAAGTGCCTCTTGAAATTGGTATAGAAAGAGATTAGGGCTATAAGAATGGTAGATTTGTTTGCCCTTCCTCAAGTGGCCATGTACTTACATATGTGGGTCCTAAATGTATAGTCTTGTTGAATACTAATTTAGTTTTATCAGGTTTGTTAATTCTGTGATAGTGAAGCCAAAATGATGTTTATATATGTTAAAACTTGCACATGTTCTGTAAGCACATTCTGTAAAAGTATGACGAATTGTTTAAATTTAATATATTTATTGCATAATATAAAACAAAGATATGTTAGTAACATTGGATGTTAGTGTCATATTGTTGTTTAAATGTAAAGGATATTTGTAAGAAGTTTTCTTATCCTTTTGTTTGGCTTGTTTCACAATTTTTCGTCAAATTACCAATATTATAGTTTTATTCAATAAAATTATAATTATGATACATATTATAAACAACAACAAGTTAGTTTTGAATCAATCATTCAAGGTTTTGTATGTTTAATCCAGTCCCTGATTATTGATTGTTGTCAGATAATATGTATTACAAAGGTGCTTTATATTCAATAGATATATATAAGTGTTGAATAACAAATATGTATATGAATTAATAATTTTAGCAAATTACTGTTTCTATTTGTTGTCATGCATTGATGAAACTACTAATAAAGAACATGTGTGTGTAAATGCTTAATTTGAAAATAAATTTCCATTTATGTTTACATGTAATTTCTAGTCAAACTATTTCTTGCAGAATGGCAGTAAAATTGAGCATTAACAGAAGAATTATTTCAAAAATAAACATTATTTGATGTTAGTTTAATATATTGTTTTAAATATATTTAGAATATATAATACATGTTTAACAATACAATACAATTTCTCATTTCATTTCTTTTATTATTGATGCATAATATCTTGAAAGAAATCAGAACACTATTTGAATTTTCACATTTTGTCATTATTTTTGTAATCAATATCTAATGGAACTTCGTTTCTGTCAATTTTATTCAACCTTTAATTGCATTAATTGACATTTATTCAGGAATTCAGATGTTTGAGCTGATGGTTTTTGAAGGTATTTGTATCCTGGCATTTCTCCGTATATATCAGAAAATGATAGCATACAATACTTGGTAAGTAATCAACAAAGATAATGTTTGTCTGGCTAATAAAACACCCAAAGCGTTTCCCATGCTATAATAAATGTTTTGTAGTTAAAATGCTTTTAAGCAGAACAAGACTGTTACCTGATTAAAGTGTCTCTTTGTTTGAGTTTGATTATTTACACTGATGGAGTGTGGACAAGAATTAGAATTAATTATTGTCTACCATAGAGGCCTGTGATACCATTAGCAGACGGTCTACATAAGTTGTTCTAGAGATACATATATTCACTCCCTATATTTATAAGTGTCTAACTTATTATGCATGTGTAGGTCTGTGATATCTCATACATTTTTATATAGTTGTTATTATGTAGAGCATTACATTCATGCCTTGCAGTGTATTATTATTTTTATAATTTCTGTTAAACTCATTGTATGCTTTTACAGATTTATAAGTTTATTAAATATTATTTTATATTTTTGTTATACATTTGGATTTGTTATTGTAATATATATTTAGTATTTTTTATGTCTGTTTGAATTATTTGGATGTCAATAAATTATGAAAAAATAAGATGTCATTGAGTCATGAAATATATTTCTTTTCTTTTTTTTTTCAAAAGGGGTTTAACCCGCAATGCTCATAGGTTATGCCCAAGTTGTATTAATGTGCACGTGTTTGTTATGTGTTTTCTGCTTTGTTAAACTGTTATAATATGTGTTTACTTACCTGAATAATTTACAAGTTAAATTATTTATTCATATCGGTGATGAATGTTGTATAAATACATTTATTTTTAAAAATTAACTAACATGGGCAGTTTGTTTGCCAGTAGGAATTTTTATTTTTAAGTGTTTATCGCAAAAATGTGCCTCATTATAATAATGTGGTAACATGCTGTTTGACAGTTTACGCATATTTGTAGAAAACAATCATGAATTTGAGAAATAAACATTTGAAAGTCATGATGTAACAATTATATAAATATATAATGAAAGTGCACCATTTTAAAGCTGTTTGTTTTAAACTGAATGAAGAAGCCCAAATAAGGTCTGCGTCTTGCCAAGCATTTAAGCCTTGCCATTAACTCAGGATGCTCATACAAATAAATAAATTGTAATGCTAACATGTCTGCTTGCTAGGACTAACATGCCAAGTGGTGGCACGATTTGAAAAATAAAGCACATGCGTTTGTGCTTCTGTTTCTAGTTCTACTTTGCAACAACAGAAAGTCCAAGGCTGCTATGTGTTTACTAAATAGAACGTCTTCTAGCTGAATGGTTAAGTTACCAGGTATTCCTGTTTACATTGATCGCAACCTTTCAAAAAAATGGAAGATCATTGGGAGCTTTAATCTGTATCAGGGCGTACTGAACCTCACAAACTCTTAAAGTAAACATTAATCTTATAGTATCAAAACATAAATATGAATATCACTTTCTTAGTGCAGTATGAATGTTCAAAAGCAAATATGGTATGTATAGGTTTAAGTTATGAAACAAAATCACGCAATCTTTACAAGTTAACGTTCTCGATAAACGCATACACATACAGGTTTATATTAAATGCGCAGAAACAAATATTAGCAATTATTGGGGAAATACTTTTTGTTATTTGAAATCCAGTTTTGATTATTTTTTTTTTCATTTTTTTTCTCCCAACATTGCACCATCTGGCGTATTCTCGCACGGCCATGTGGCGGTGTAAGAATGTTTAGAAAGTGAACATTTTAACAAACTTAAATGTACAGTTTTTAAGTGAAAGTAACATGCTCATTATTTAGCCAAGCGGAGGGAGATGGAATTTACTTACCCCTTGAAGCTATCAATTGTTAAGCAACTTACGATTGTATGGGGAAGATTGCTCCATAGCCGGATTGTGTCTGGGAAGAACGACATCTGGAAGCACTGGGACAAGAAACATAGTAAGGGGCCTCAACAGAACTGATGGGTTTTATGTGTGTGGTGGGGACATCAACAAGATGTTCACAATGCGGTACATCATTGCTATCATCAAGTGGGCCCTGCGTTCTTGAAGGTTCACTGGAATCGTTGCAGCATTGGTGTGACACTGGATATTATTATATAATCAAATTAACGTGGACGCTTTCTTTCATTTAATTGTACACGATCCACGCTTCGTTAGAAACAAATTATACGAGAATTGTATTCAAACTACCGTCCAAATTGTGATATGTGTTGGTCATAGCTAGTCTAAACAATTATCAATCAATTTGTCAACTTGAAATTTGCTGATGTGTATATGCTGTGTTAAACAACGCAGTTTTTGTATATTTCGATGTCTGTCTTACTGATGTAAATACTAGAATATAACCATTCCTGCTTTAGGTACCGCATCCATTTAAAACGTTGCTATCCTACCTTCAATTATATTCCGGAGATTGGTGCGTTTATTACACAATATAACATACAACGATAAAAGCTGAAAGTATCGCACCTGATGAGCCATTGCGGACTGCAACGGCTAATCTGGGACGACACTTTATGCACATGCATTAAGCCCTGTTTACCCAGAACGCGGCTGATATAAGGATTGTCTGCTGAGTTTATTGTTTCCTTATCGAGACTGCTTTCATTGAAATTATTGCATCAGTGTAGAAAGGTTAGTTGTTTAAAATTAAGTATGATTTACTTTCTGCGCCTATGAATACCTTCCGCAGACACATCCGTGCAACAAAACAATATGGACATGCATTGTATAAATTACATCGTAAAATCCGTAAAAAAACTATTTGTGAATATGAGATATATCAGTGCAGTTAGGTCAATAACGTTGCAGAAAACGGCAATATACATGACCTGTCAAGACATACAATGCCTTTCAGTCATGCTCATTTGATATGCACGTTGTATTGAAATAGATATTAATCTTTTGTGTTAACGACACATTTACTAACTGTATTATAATAAAATATAACCTTTTTATAGATCGCACACCAACAAAATTAAACAAAATTACTCAATTTGAAAACTCGAGGAAATTTTATCGAGAGTAATATTATTGTCTGCGTTAAATAATTCTTTTTTATTTAAAAAACAAAACAAAACTATAAACAGAAGGTTTTGTAAGGTTTCCATTTACTTTAATTAACTTATGCACGTAATAGCCTGTTCATCCACTAATATTCTTGCGTTTATAATGGCATAATGTAATAGAGAATGTATGATTGAAGAAACATTTTTTGGAATTCGTACCTTCCCTGCTTCATGGAAAAGTCTATGAATAATGTCGAAGTAACTAACAAGTATAAGAAAAAAATCTCCAGAAGTATTATCAGGAGAAGAATAAGTGCCCGGCAATATTTTGATGCACGTGCCTGTATAAGACAATACATTCAATGTAACATTAGACATAGAAGCATGTTTAAAACAGGGGCAATCACCTTGGAATGTTTAATGCCAAACATAGGTTTAAACCGGTTTTAAATTCATCCTTAGTCCAGCAATAATCACTTAAAAAGTACACAGCTTCAAACTTAAAACATATAGATTACAAAACATACAGACCATCCAAATGATTATTGTTGTGGTCACCGCATTAGAACGGTCAATTAAAACATATCGGTGGCTTAAATCGGTTAATGCCCAATCTAACCTCACACTTAGACCAGAATTAACCACAAACCACACACGTGTAAAACATAGACATTTTTCTCAAATTAAAACGCAATCAAAGAGAATAATGAACGCGACTTAATTGTAATTTAATTACTCAATTCTTAAGATACGCAAGAGCAACAACGTTTTGAGGCACAATAAAATGAAATAAGTTCAAGTATAAGCTAATTCACTTGTTGTCAACAACAATTTGTCAGAACCTAACATCATAATTTATAGTTCATATTCCAGATCAGTGCAAGGCATCTCAGGAAGAAGGTATACAGGGTGTCAAATGCCTCATTACGTAGCTTGGACGTTTAGGCGTAATACTCATATTCCATATAATCAAAATCGATTTAATTAATTAACATGTTTAAAAAAATATGTTTCACTCATGAACTGGTCCTCGCAAACTTCTTATAACAAACACATGATCGATGAACAGAACAACAAACGAACGAATACATGAAAGTGAACCAATGTATACACATACTTGTATATCATTAACATTGATCTAGAACTGAACCAATGTATACACATACTTGTATATCATGAAGATTGATCTAGAACTGAACCAATGTATACACATACTTGTATNGGGGGGGGGGGGGGGGGACCTTCTACCTCACACCTTTTTTTTTAGCTTTTGTCTGTTTGATCTGTCTTTAATGTCAGGCCATTTTGGGAAAAATGCAATTTGGGAATGGGAATTTTAGCGCGAAAAGTCCACTGGTTCGGGAAAACTTATTTAATATAACTCTTTATAATAGTTCAAATTATAAGAACAAAATTATATAAATTATAGTTGTATACTTTGTAAGATGTAATTGAAATAAAATTGAGATAGAAAGATCATTTGACTCTTCTTTTTTTGAAAAAAACCCAACAACAATTCAAATTGGGATTTTTGTTTTGAAATTGAGGATTTGTTAACCATTTTGCTTTGGGACTCATGAGTGTTTAACATAGATACGCCAGAAAAAGGCCTGAATGTTTTGTGATAATTCAAATATATTTGACACTCATTTTGAGCTTTGACTCAACATGGATTTTCTAGGAAAAATAATAGTTTTACCATGAAATAACCACAAATAATAAACAAAGATCATGAGGAAAACCTGACTGACGCTCGATCATGTGAGGCTATGAGTCAATTTTACTCTCGACTTTTTTAATTTTATCATAGCCCTGATCATGGTTTCAGTTTCATTCACTTAACCTTAAACAACTCATAATTGTGAACAGTGCACACTGATGTCTCTTTATTGTATTTTATCTTTTTACAAATTTAAACTCCATTAAAAACAGACTAATGAATCACATGATATTTTCAATGTTTTTAAACATCCTTCATGGTTCATAATAACAATTTTAGGGAAATCCATCTAATAATACATTGTACGTGTTTATTCCCAGGAATAAACCACCACGTTTGACTAATAACAGTATTGTCATAATATCGATTCCCGATTTCCGACAAAGGTTTCTACGTTGTATTCTAACAGTTCTATAAAATCACCCAGAGATCATCTGCCCACATTGTAATTAATATATATTCATAATCACTGGCACTGGTCATTCTGTCTGGTTTCAAAAATATCTTGTATCTCACTGGTTTCCATGGACAAAATCAATTGGATCTTCTCTGCCGGAAAACCAGTCTGAGCTATATGTTATATATGATGAAATATACTTGGTTCCGAACATGATTATGTTGTTTATAGTTGGCAATTGTCTTAAGTTCCAACATTTGATTACCAGAGAATTGATCTAGCTTAATTATCAGCAAGTTGTTGCTGGAAATATTCTAATGAAGGACAATAATTAAGAAGCACGCAGTGGTAGAATTTAATGTGCATATCGGAAAGTCTTATTTTTAATTTCAAATATAGCCAATTTAATTGTATAATTTATTATGAATATATAATGTTATATTTTCTCAAGGTTCCCAATATTGGTAAACAGAATTCAAAAGGTTCTTTTGCAACATTTGTATGCTCCCATGGAGTGGGAGCCATCAAGAATTGCTCTAATCTGTACGTACGTACGTACATGTACATCCCCAATCTTGTGTTTCAAACTCCTCTTTAACTGCTGAGTGGATCTTGTTCAAACTTTAATACAAAGTCATGTCTTTGAATTACCATAGTGTGCTTTGCCTGTTTTTCAAACATAGAATTATATATAATTGCCTCAAACTTGAACTCCTCTTTTATAACTTCATGGATCTTGCTCAAATAATTGGTGGTGTGTAACCCTTAACGGTCATGTTTGTTTACTTCCTGTAAAACATATTTATAATTTTGAAAGTTTAAACGTTATACAGACAATTCCAATTATTGCTATAAGTGAATTCAACAACAATGAACTACACAAGAAGTATTCTTACNCATTAAGATTGATCTAGAACTGAACCAATGCATACACATACTTGTATATCATTAAGATTGATGTGCGTGCTATGTAACATGTTTGTCATACTATGGACACAATCTATTTTAATGATGAACTTGCAATTATCACCTAAGTGAATGTTTTGACGACCCTACAAAAGGCTGTCAGCGTTAAACAAAGAACAATGTTGGATTTATTGTGAAATAAGTGATCCTATGACAAAGCAATCTTTAACATATACCTGACGTATAGGCTTTTAAAAATGTCACCTACATTACGATTGAGTTGCAAATGTAAAACAAATCTCATAACTGGATATGTTCATTATAAAATAAAGATCAAAACAAGTTACTCTAACGATCGACATATAAAAAGACCTCAAATTAAATTACCAAAAATATTAAAAAAGTATAATTTGGCATGTACTTGACTTTGCAATGCAAACTTACAATAACATCTGTGTAATAAATATATAGTTCATGTAAATGATAACGATTGACTTGTTTAAATCTCGTTAAAACATTTCTACATAATACCGTAGTATGGATTTTCCTTCTTTTGCAGTGTTAGAGGTATTCAAACGATGTTAAGTGAAACATTAAAATGCCCGATCCAAATGTTTTACCAAGAGCTGTGAAATTAAGGACCACTTCTCGAACGGTGATCTAAATTTTGAGCTGATATAAATGTTTTATAACGCTTATAAAACTTATAAAACAAGAAAGGTTAAGTCGTACTCTAATGTTTTCTATTTCGAAACTGGTATAATACCAAAGTTGAGGATGTTTACATACCCCTGCTTGTATAAAAATGTTAAAAATGTTGAAAAAAATATACTACTTATTCTTCACCAGACAGAAAGAGAAACACTTTATATCGATGTTGTAACACCAAACATCCACTTCCTATGCTATTATTGCTTTGTGGTGACGTTCATCCCTGCCCTGGGCCCACTGATCAGGGGAGTCGTTCTTCTCTATCATCCGACCAGTCGTGTGCATCCATTGACAGCCAGTACAAGGTGTTTAGGAATCGTGGCTTACATTTCCTTCACTTAAATGTCAGTAGTTTGATCCCCAAGCTAGACGAGATAAGATTACTAGCCAATCGTACACGTGCAGCTTGTATATGTCTTACTGAGACATGGCTAGACGATACAGTATCTGAAGTCTCCATTCCAAACTATGTTATTAGGCGGCACGACAGGAATCGACATGGTGGCGGGGTGTGTACTTATATTCGACAAGACCTAGCCTTCAACCCTAGAGATGACATGACGAGAAATGATCTTGAGGCCACATGGATTGACATTTTGCTATCTAAAAGTAAACCAATACTTTGTGGCACTATATATCGTCCATCAACACAACTGAACTTTTTTGAAGTGCTGGAATCTTTGTGTTCAGAATTTGTTCATGTTGAAAATGAATCTGTCATATTGGGAGATTTTAACGTTAATGTTTTAACCAAATGTTCTCTGGTTGACAAACTTTTATCTTTAACAAATATGTTTAATTTGACACAACTTATTCAAGAACCTACTAGAATTTATAATACTTCATCAACATGCATAGACTTAGTTCTTGTCTCAGATAATGATTTAATTTCACATTGTGGAGTCATTGATTNGGCAACAGTTCAAACTATTGCCCGGTCAACAGTTCGAAATATTCACCGCTAACAGTTATAAACATTGCAACATTACGTGTTCGACGAGGAAATAGCAAAACATAAGTCATTATTATTTATATAAGGCATCGGGTAATAATAGATACTTTTGCAGACGATTACTTTCTTAAGATGATGGCATTGCACCTGTAAAAGAAGTTAGATTTAAACAACACACTCAGCCTTGGATTACTCCTGATATTTTGCATGGTATCCAGGCTAGAGACAAAGCTTTTCATGTATATAAAGAAAAATAGAATGGAATAAAATTTTACTACTTATAAGGAGTTGAGAAATAAAGCTCAGTCACTTGTCTGTAAGGCCAAGAAACATTATTTTGCAGATAAACTGGAACAGTACAAAAACAATTCTAAATCTCTCTGGGACACNAAAGAGAGTTATGGTTCTCGTACCCCGCATTTTCTCTCAAAGTATTCTTTCATTTTATGAAGTTTCATTTGAATCCTTTTAGCACTTTCTAGTTCTGATCCGAACACTTAAATTACACCAAGTAATCGGGCTGTGTACAGAAAAATACCAAGGGCAATAACTCCCAAAATACTTCCTAGGTTAAGGTATGGAACTCTGCACTCACTTACTCTGTCATTGGTATATCTATGAAGTTTCATCTAAATATATTCAATTTTAATGGAAGTTTAGATTGCACAACACTATTTACAAAGGCCAATAACTGTTAATATTGACGAAATATTGTCAAACTAACAAGGTGCAAGAAACTTTGTAAAAAGGTTTCATCCACATTACAAAAAATAGCGCTACTGCTTACAGCCTCGGACGACTGAACTATTACAATATTGAAGATATCTGCGGGGAATACCTTCTACTGCATCAACACAGAACAAAACAAATTGTTCTAGTATTTTAAATAGTAAACAAATATTCTGCAGAAACTATATAAAGACAGAGGTCCTTGCTCTTATTCCCTACTGTACATCAGAGCACCAACCATAAACATAAGCTCATTAAAACTGGGACAACCGTCTTAGAAGGCATGTTGAAGTTATATACGTAAGAATACTTTCTTGAAAGCTGAAATGTTTAGCACATTCAAGCTGTTGCAGATTTAAAGTGGCGCTAACGAGATATTTTTTGCTAATGCGCAATTTGGTTTGTCAATTTAATAAATTAATTATTCATCAATTAGTGACCATTGTATTGTGTATTGTAAACGCAAGAAATTAAATATGTCAATTAGTAAACATAACAATGTACACACCAGATCCTTAAAAAACTACAGTAAAGCAAACTTTGAACAATGTCTTTTATTTACAGACTGGAGTAGTGTCTTACTTTGTGACAATGTCTCTGTAGATAATTTTAAAAGTACATTTTTTATCTGTTCTTGATGGCATTGCACCTGTAAAAGAAGTTAGATTTAAACAACGCGCTCAGCCTTGGATTACTCCTGATATTTTGTATAGTATCCAGGCTAGAGACAAAACTCGTCATGTATATAAGAAAAATAAAATGGAAGAAAATTTTAATAATTTTAAGGAGTTGACAATAAAACTCAGTCACTTATCTGTAAGGCCAAGAAACATTATTTTGCAGATAAACTGGAACAGTACATAAACAATTCTAAATCTCTCTGGGACACACTTAAGCAGTTAGGTCTTCCCACTAAAAAAGGGAACTCTTCATCTAGTAGCATAGGGCTTCAGATTGATGGACAAATTTCTTTTGACAAATTTACAGTAGCTGAGAAATTTAACTCGTTTTTTACAACAGTTGCTTCTAAACTTGTTGAGAAACTTCCAAAAAGTTTTAATAAATATGGCAGGAATTTTGTAAGTAAGTACTACACTACTAGAGGTGTTGTGCCAAACAGTTTTTCATTTTCCATTGTGTCTGAACATACAATTTTAAAGCATATACAAAAATTAAGTGCTAATAAGGCCTAATGTTTGGAAGGCATTCCTGCTAGATTTGTTAGGGACAGTGCTTCTTTCATATCTTGTCCCCTTGCTCATATTGTTAACTTGTCAATCATACAGGGTTCTGTTCCTGATGACCTCAAGTCAGCGAGAGTTATTCCCCTCTATAAGAAAAGTGTTAAGACTGAGGTTGGAAACTAGAGACCGGTTTCGGTCTTAAGTATCATCTCAAAATTCCTTGAAAGAGTAATTTATGACCAAGTTGAAGGTTACTTGAATGACAGAAAGCTTCTGTATAGCTATCAATCAGGATTATGGCGTGGCTACTCTACAGACACCTGCCTTACCCATTTATCTGATTATATTCGTTTTAAGATTGATGAAGGTAAAATGGTTGGTATGGTATTGTTAGACCTACAGAAGGCCTTCGATACCGTCAATCATAGTATTTTAATCATGAAACTTGAGGCTATTGGTCTCCATAGTGACGCAGTAGGTGGTTCACCTCCTATCTCTCCGATCGCCACCAGGTTGTTGACGTATCGGGTACTATGTCCTCCGAAGCCTCCATCTCATGTTGTGTTCCTCAGGGCTCCATCTTAGGTCCCCTTTTATTTTTTAATTTATGTGATTGATATGGCCGCTGTGGTTAGAAATACAATTTTTCTTTATGCTGATGATCCTGGCATCCTGGTAGCTGGTAAACACATTTCAGAAATTGAATCCATTCTTTCTAGTGATCTCGAACTTATTAGTGAGTGGTTAGTGGACAATAAACTGTTCCTACATCTTGGTAAAACAAAATCAATATTGTTTGGCTCAAAGCTCAAAAAAAGGTCAAATCCTCAGTTAAATGTCTCTTGCAATGATGTGTCAATTACTCCATCAAGTTCTGTTAAGTACCTAGGTGCTATATTTGACCAGTGCCTGTCTGGTAAAACCATTGCTAGGTCAATTTTTACAAAGGCAAACTCCAGGTTAAAGTTCCAATACAGAAATAGTAAGTTCTTAACAGTGTAAACCAAAAAACTCCTTGTTATGTCTCTTATACAGTGCCACTTTGACTATGCCTGCTCTTTTTGGTACCCTGGTCTTATTCAGTCACTTAAAAATAGGCTACACACTACAAAAAAACAAGATGATTAGGTTTGTTCTGAATATGGATAACAGATCACATGTTGGTCAAGAACAGTTTTCATTTAGGTTGGCTGTCTGTTTCACAAAGAGTAGAACAGATAATACTATGTCATGTACATAAGGTTAAAAATGGCCTTACACCAGAGTATACGGGTGAGCATTTCAGGCCATTGTCTTGCGTGCATAATCGTTGTACTGGGTCTAATATGGTAGCTCAGCCAGAATCTGATCATTTTGCTGAAAATTTTACATTTGCAGATTCTGGTCGTTTTTCCAAACCAAGAGTAGGTAGTTTCGGTTCTAAAACATTTACAAATAATGGTATCAGTTTATGGAAAAATCTTCCTCAAAATATCAGGGATGTAACTAAACCTAACCATTTCAAGGGTGCCATCAAAAATCATTTTTTACAGTCTTTATAGATTTTTATAGTATAATATTTAGTATGAATTTTATGTTCTGTTAAAATACTGTGATATATTTTTAAGTCTTATGATCATTATGATGCAAGGATCTCATAATTATTCTTTAACTTTAAGTGTGCTACAAAGTGTGTTAGTTAACTACATATACAGTGTGATATTTTCCTAAGCAACTTCTGTGATATAATGAACATGTGATTATATTTGTTCAAACTTAATCAGTAATATACTTGATATATTAAACAGTACATATTTGATACATATAAATTATTAAATATCTAATACATGACTGTTTCATGGTTACTGCCACCAATATCAAGGACCACCATGGGAATAAGTGAAAATCATTTTTCTCTTTTTTTTGTGTTATCCTTGGTATTGTGTATGCATTCCATGGTTTACTTTGTATATTGCTGTGATAATATATTTTATATTGTCTGCATTATGTACTTACTATGTTATGTTCATATTTTTACCAAATAAAATCAATCAATCAATCATGTTCATAATAATTCCAACAGTATGTTTTTCTAGTACAGTTTTACCTGCCAATACAGGATTTAGAAATTACAACACATATACAGGAGAATTTAATTAAATGTATAGTAAAGGTTGATGCACTAATTGTAACAACTTCGAAAAACCATTTACAAGAAGTTTGACTGCATCAGATGATTTTTTCGATTGCACAACACACTACACCATCAGGTGCACAAGAGATTCCACCGCGTGCCATCCCAAAAGTGGCCCGTGGAGAAGCCTACCAGACGGTAAAACACATCCTCCAGAAAGTCAGGGACCACCAATCACTGGGGAAAATAATTGCCGTAGAGAGTTATTTCATTAATGATATAATTGGTTGGAAATGCGCTCTTCAAAAAAGGCAAATTAATTGAATCACTGTTTAAGATTCCACCATGTAACAACTTATAATGGTCCTCACGTTCCTAAATTAATTGGCATTTTATGTTTCAGTACATTTGTGGATGCATTAATCTTTGCTGAATCGCACTACATTTCAGAATTTTGAAATAAGACGAAATAATTTAAAAAAATATATATATATATCTCACCTTCTAGATTTCAGCAACATTTTTTTAAACTACCGGTCCTTAGCGCCATAACGGAAATAGCATTGGCTCTTGCATTAATGAATCAATAATTGTAATTTATTTGTTATTGTCAATTTGGAAATAAAATATGTTTAAACTATTAATGAATCAATAAAAAGAGGCTGATCCAGCGATTTACGGCCTTGAAACGAGTATCGCTATTTGATCTCGCTGCGGAATGTTTACAATAAAACGCCATTTAATCAAACTCATAACAAAGTGAAGCATCAAAGTCATAAATTGTAAATAAATGTCCTCGCACAATCCGTTAAAGACTAAGAGGACATAGTTTATACATTATTGCATACGTCAATAACATTGCAGAAAACGCCAACATACGTGACCTATCATGACATGCCTCATGCTCAAATCGTATTCACGTTCTATGTAAATAGCTATTAATCATATTAATTAGCGACAACGTTATTAATTTTAATATTATTAAATACAACTTAATCATAGAATGAACATCAACACAATTCTTTATTTGTGTCTGGATCGCTCAAGGAAATACTCACGAGCGTAATTGTATTGTCTGTTGTTGTTTTTTTTTAATGGTTTTTGCGTTCTTTGACAATTCCCTTAACTGGCTAATGCCCGATATAACATGATAGTGCAATAATGTCAATGAAGTCCACGTCATATTTCAAAGTCTGGTCATAACTTAAAAATAGCTTCATACATTCATAAAAACACGCATGCCGCCGTTTGCAAATATGTGTGTATGCAATATATGTCAGTTTTAATAAGGCTAAGTAATAAGTCGAAATATTAATTTTGTTGCAATGGTAAAACAGGAGCAGTATCGGATTTCAAATGAGTCGGTCTCTGGGAAAACCGGACTTAATGAATGTGCTTAAATAGTCGTCCCAGAGAATCCCGTGCAGTTTGCACTGGCTTGTCTGAGACGACCCTCTCCGCCTAGATTGGATATGCGTTAATGAGAGACTCTCTTGACACGAAATATTCCATGAAAACGGAAAGTGTCGTCGCTGATTAGCCTGGCCGGACTGCACAGGCTAATCTTGGACGATACTTAAAACACATGCATAAAGCTCGGTTTTCATAAAGCGCAACTCGAACAGTAAACACCACATAAGAATTCACGCTGACCAACGCATTGAAATGCCAATGACTAGTAACGACCCGATCCACATGCCGCACGGATGGTAGACTGACTACCGATCAGTTTTATGGGGCAATTCATTTGCTTGAAAATTGGTTCCTAAAGAAGAGCAAATTATGAACAATAAACGGACTCTCCACACGTCCGTGTTAATTTGCAACATGGGTTTATAGCAAAATGGACAATACTTTATTGCACAGGCACATTTGCAACGACTTTTTAGCCATAAGAACACTGATTGTAATCCTGAATATTATGGAAGAATATTAATTGGATTTCGTATACGCGAAAGAATACATTAATTCCACCAATATATATTACGATCAAAAGCGGGTTGTCTTCCCCTTAATGATATATAAGAGTGTGAATCATATAAAGCCATTATTTTCTTTCGATGGGTTATAGTCCATGCCCATATGTGTCACATGGCTAAAAGCAATATGTAAGATTGTATATCATGACATGTCGGAATTCTTGGTTGGTCTAACTGCATGGGAATTCGATGAACTTTGAATGATCATTTTTAATGACTATTGTGTTTGTTGCTTCTAAGCTTAACATCTAACCTTGCTGCCAGTAGTGTCCAGATAATTGTTTAATTAAGAGAAGCTCATTTTCTGAGATTATTTTTAAACTTTTTGTATAATTATCAGCACAGATATTAATCATTCAGTTTACTTTTAACTATTCACGTTATGACATGTGGACTTCTATTATTTGAATAAGACCAATTACCAACGCACAAATCACATAACACACACATACAAATTAATACAACTGCAACTGGGGCATTGCCTACGACCGGTCAAGACAAAGCATTGTTGGTTAAACTCCTTTGAAAACAAACAAAAATCCAATTATAATCCATTTCATCAAACACAGGTATAGTATACACCTGGCAATGCAAATGGACATAAAAAAATTAATCTACATAAAAGGAAAGTGGTTTCAGTCTTTTAATACAATTTATTTCTTATAATGATTTTAGCCAAAAGGTGCACGCATCCCAGGTTGCAGGCAAATCTGAAGGAAACCTGATCAAGCTTGGAGCCTCAATCCAATACACGTCCACAAGAGAGTTACTTAAAAGTTTTCAAATCGTTTCCCTCGTTTGCCCCAAAATTACGATCTTATTATGGCAGAAACGTCCACAAATGGACAATTCAAGGCAGTTTAAAGAAATTCGAGTAATGTTTGTCAAAATCAAGTACCATTTCGGCATTTTGTTCAAGGCTTAACCAAATTCAAGCACTTTTCAAGAGCTAATTTGTGGTCAAGTTTTTTTCAATGCCAATTCAAACCCTATGAAACTATTAATTTAAAGACTATTGAAAAATTCAAAACCAAAACAAATCAAGCTATTATGAAAATACTATGATCTTATATATTAATTTTGTTCATGTATTCCTTCTGACCAATCAGAAGCATGTGATGTAGGGAATAAAACTAAAACCGTTAATGCAATGCAAACAATGCCAGCCATCTGAAACTTCAAACATGTACAGCACCCAAACAGTTATGTAAAACAAAGTTAACACCGGAATTTTCTTTATTTTTGTTTACTTGATGTTTGACACCTGACACTGAACAACTTGAACAAATTGTGTTTGCGCACATAAACAGAACCTTAATTTGTTGTTTACGTTTTCATGTCACCTTTTGTGCTAGAAACAAGTATTTTTTCCAATGAAATGTGGGCAAGCTACAATAAAGATTGTAACACACTGTTTGTATTTAAATGCCACACCAGGCAATGACAAAACGTCTAATTGACAAACCCTGATTTGAAATAAAAGCACAATATTATATTGGAAACATTGAAATAACATGTCATTGTTGAACGAGAACAATATGGACTGCATTTTGAGAATGTTGGGATTTCTTTTGAATAAACGAGAAATAAAAGGGGCAATTAACAAGTGCCAAATAATCCCCATTTTTCATTTTGACCCAAAAATGTTATCGTGATTTTCAATATCGGGGAAAACAAACAAGTTCCATTTATGTATTGTATAACAGACAAATAAGACATGTATTTCAATCTCTGTCATACTTTTTGAGTTATGATCTGCACGATATTATAACACTACAAAATAAAGCAAGGGGAATAACTCCAAAAAATACTGGAAAGAGTAACTGTTCTTGCACTCTGGATATAAATACAATGTTCTCTTTAGATTTATGAAATTTTATCTTAATATATTAATTTGCTTGACAATATCGAGAGTCAGTTTTTTTAAACTGGAACTTAATATAACACTCAATGAATTTCAATAACAATGTAAAAATCAAAATAACATAATTACATTTATGACTTGACCTGTAATTTACCAAACAAATAGTCAAACATTTAATAAGGAACGCAAACACGAACCCAAACATACAATTTATAAGGCTCATATTCCCCTGGAGTCACCGATATCTCACATAAACTATTAGCACAATGCTGGTTATCGCCTGGAGTCACCGATATCTCACATAAACTATTAGCACAATGCTGGTTATCCCCTGGAGTCACCGATATCTCACATAAACTATTAGCACAATGCTGGTTATCGCTGATTACATACTCACCAGCCGTGGAGTCACCGATATCTCACATAAACTATTAGCACAATGCTGGTTATCGCTGATTACATACTCACCAGCCGGTTTAATCAAATATTAAACAAAGTTAAGTCAGGCTAATCCGATAAGAACTGTTTGCGGAGACAGCCACTGACTTGTGGAATGAGATCATTGTGACAATATGTGACATTTCTATGTATGAAAAAACGGGTTGGACAGAATATTTACCATGTTGTCTGCAACTCTTTATTGCCTTTTTAATAAAATGTACAGTCAACACTTTACACATTTTACAAAGCACTGTTTAATCCCCTGCGCAATAAAAAATACATAAACATTTATTTTATTTTAGGATTTTTAGGTGTGGCGGATCTGACCAACATCTGATCACTTTAATGTGCTTATTATTTCATCTCACTGATTTTTGACATTCTCAACCATAATTTGTGTTATTCGTATCTTAAAATAATCTATAAATGAAGACATATAATGATGATTTTAAAGCGATTTTCGTGTGACTTGACTCAACTTGTGACTTATAAAATCAAAAGTGGGAACATTATTATTGGCGTATTTGTTAATTGCATGGGTATTATCTTACAAAGTGGCTTTTAAGCCTGATCTTATCAATGTAGCTCTATAATATTCACACTTTTATTATAAATTAATATTTATGTGTAAATGGTACAGCCAAGCATTTTAAACATTGTGTTGTAAGTTGTTTTATTGCTTGAGCAATACAGAGCCATTCAATGGAATAAAAGGTGAAAGCAATTTGAAAACATCTGCAACTTTTGAACACATTTTGTTATTCAAATAATGCCTAGACTACCTTTAATCCTTCCATGATTAATGTTGAAAAAAAAATATTTGTTACTGTAGCAATAAAAGTTTGCATACAACTTGGGTTGAATCAGATTCATTTACTGAATCATCGGTAAATTAATTTAATTTTTTTAATTAAATTCATACTAAATATATCTTATTAAATATACCTCATTTTAGCATGATACTAAACAGTCGCATTTTATACCTGTATTAATCATGTGCAAGTAGGAGAACAACAAAACCCTTACCAGAATTATCAAAGATACTTATGTTAAAAAGAACCTAGCAGAATGCAATTCTATTTACTATATTGTAGACAATTATTGCAGATTTATTTTTTAACAAATTACACATCTGAAAAAAACTACATATGAGCGGCGTCTTGCGAAAATGGGCCTTAAAACATATCTGAAAAAATGAAGATCCATATATGCCTCTGCATCTGTATACCCTGATGAACGCTAATTTGACCACTAAACCTTTTGTGATTTAATTGCAAACAGGAATGCTCCTGACCAGACTGTGCGAATGCACAGCAGGCTGGTCTGGAGCTACCCTGGCCGCACAAGGTAAAATACCCATTGTCGCATGATATGTCCTATATTCAATGCTGCGAGACCATTGAATAATTGTATTCGACAGAGATCGTCTTTTTGCATCTGTCAATAAATCACAGAACACATTGTTAGTTTGGACTGTTATCAGACAAAAGTGGTGACAGATTAAAGGCTCAACTTTGAAATGCCAGTCTTTTAGGAGACGCATTACCAAATAGGAGCACAATTTACACAGTAACGCGATTTCAATACTCTTCACTACAGATAGGGGGACCCCTTTCATGACTTGCTTACAGGCTGCAATTACAAGCCGGTTTTCTTCGTCAGTTAGTTTGTTTGATGTGTAGCACAATGCTTTAGTAAAGTTCAAACATATTTACTCTCAAGATACTTGGGTGGCATAGATTGGATTTCAAGATTGACAATTTGGGTCAATATGCAAGTAATTACGGTACATGAACAAACAGTTTCAGCCACGTATTATGATTATACAAGGCAACTCAAATGTTGAGTAACCTAAGCGAAATATCACAAACTTAAGCAAATTATCACTAGCTTAAAGTTATTTAAAGGAACTATCCAAAATGAAGAGCAAATACATCTTTTAGATGTACCTCCTTATAACATGCTGCACTTTTAATGTTTGCTACGGTTATCCGGCTTGGACAATTGCAAAGGGCACTAACTGAGTGAGAACTGAAATAAGAGTCACTGTCTTCTTGCAATGTACATTCAGGTCTTAGATGTACATACACTTAATTTTCATTGTATTGTCTAGCCATTGAGGGAAGCTCGCAAAGAGTATATAACTATTTCTAATAATTGACAAAAAGACAACTGAAATATTAAACACAAATGGCACACAAAACTTTGCAAATGCTTGGAATGGTACAGAAGCATTTAAACAATCATAACGCTAATGACTATTATGATAATAATAAATTATTTACTTGTAAACGGGACAACCAGACAGATATTCATACATGCACACACCTTGCACTCAACAAAATATATATCATTACATGTCACCTGTAAAATCGTCAAGGTTTTTAACTTGTTATGTTTAATTTTTTAAATATGTTTTCAATACTTAAACTATCACATATATCTAGCAAAGAAAATAACCTTCAGTCATTTAATTGCGCAAAACCTGTACAACAGTTGTGGACAATTTATTGTGCTTTATTCAACCTGTCAAGTGTAAAGAAATAGCAATAATTTCTTTGCTTCAATTTTTACTAGTATGTACTTGACACTACAATTGATATGCAATTGAAATTATAAATTTAGCTGTAGATTATTCAAAGTTTTGTTGTAGGCCTGAAATTTATCATTTTTAATTGCTACCCTTAGGCAGGTGTGATTTTCACATCTGATTCCTGAAATATGTGTTTTTTATGATTGATGTATACTAAATATAGAAAAAATGTTTGGTTTCATTAAGTAGGCTTTACGTTAACATTTCGAAAAATATATCAATGCAAATATGCAAATTTCTTGCAGTTTAACATTTGCTAAACAGCAAGATCTTAAATTAAAATGCAGTTTAAGACTTGAGATTTTTTTATAAAGATTTAATCCAATTAAAATAACAATAATAAAATTATGCTTATTTGAGGCCATGACAAATGATGTGTTGGTTTTTGTTTTCAGACAATAATAGATGCTATGCAAATTCCAATATAACATCCAGAAAAGCATGGACTAATGACCTATTTGCAAACTTGTACAATCCATAATGAAACTTATATTTGTTTCTGTAACCAAGCGTATCACAATAAATGTATCGTAATGAAATCATTAACAGCGTGGCAAATGTCCGCGATCAACCTACAATACAAATTTAGGTCACATGTCAATCCAATCATTTCAACAAAAAGAAGCATTTTTGAAAGAAAAAGAGTTGTTAACAAGACGCTAGAATCATGACTGTGTGATTTTGTAGGGAAACATATAACCAAAAATCATTAATTATTTTTTTCGGGAAGTCGGTATTTAAAAGAATTCCAATTAATGTTGCGAAACACTTATGTTTAGAAATACATAAATCTGGAGAAACATGTACATCTTAAAGTTCGTTTCGTATGTGCATGTGTATGCATACAGCATCTCATCAAGTCATGGGAATCAGTAGTACTGGCAGTATTTTGTTGCTTAGTCAAAACCAGCTCTTGCTCCTGCTTTTTTTTAAACTGGTCTGAATCAGAATACACTATTTTTACCATTTCTGATAACGAAATATATGAGCTTCGATCCGGGAAAACGGGGCTTAATGCATGTGCGTAAAGTGTAGTCCCAGATTAGCATATGCAGTCTGCACAGGCTAATCAAGAAGGACACTTTCCGCTTTTATGAAATTTTTCGTTTAAAGGAGGACTCTTCTAAACAAAAATATAGTGTAGACGGAAAGAGTTGTCACTGATTAGCATGTGTGAACACAACAGATTAATATAGGACAACACTTAACGCACATGCATTTAGTCCAGTTGTCTCAGAACGTGGCTCATATAACAGCAGATCAGCAAGCTGCGTATCCAGCTCCGCTATCTTCCGTAGCAATGCCTGCTCTATCCCCCATCAACTCCTGGTTACGCTCTGCCAGCGTATGCTTCACGATCGCCGCGTTCCGTCGCCTTACCTTCTTCAGTTGCTGCTAAAGACGACACACGGCCCGCTCCTGTTTATGGCGCCCGTACTCCGCGTTACGCACCTTCCCGTACAACATCTGCTCCTGCTCTTCGCCCTTGGAGACCATTTCTGAAATCGACTAAACAAATGAATTTAACATTTAGTTATATTTTAGTTTAAACATATTTATCGATTGCACGAAAGTCAAAGGCCTATTCAGATACTTATGAGTTTGTTCCTGGGAACAACCAATACTTGGTGCCTCTAAAGGAAACTCTCCCACTCGGGCTTTTGTCTGTGGGTGTCCAGCAGTTGAGAAAATATAAAATATGTATAATGTTATTAAATACTGTTATTTCTTTTTATTTTATTACTGTTAACACTTAACATATAATAAATCTTTTAATTATGCTAGGCTACATTATTCTAAATCTAAAATAAGAAGATCCAAACCTTGTACAAGATTATGAATGCAACAAGACAATGAAATCCAAACAAATAATCTGCAGATGATATGATGTATCTATATTTGAACCAACTCTCTTTTATGTAAAGCTAGATGGATTTAATTATGATACCTAAAGCGTCTATTTAAATTATCTCGTTGATATTAATGATGTTTTAATTAATCGTAAAGTTGATACAATCATTAATTTAACTTAATTTGGTTAATATATGAAGATGAATGCTGTTTTTATAGCACATCGAAGAAGTAAATTAAACACATCATTTGGGCCAAGAAACTGCCTTTTTTATTCATATTGCTCAAGTTCATTTATAGATAGCATTATTTGCGAAATCATCAAACTCCTGTCTGTAAGACGTGCTTCTATCAAACACAATGGCATGTCCTGAAAAGTTTACATAAATACAACATTGAATAAAATGGATAACATATATCCTAGCAGTTCAGTACACCGAGTTCATATAAGGTGTGTGTTAAACCCTTCACCTCTCAGATATGCATTGATTGTAGTCCCTTAGAACATTTATTTTAATTAACGACCTTTCTTAAAAAATTCTTGTTTAAAAGGCTTCATTTCCAACCATAAAATATTTAATGAGCAGAAAATAGCATAAAACCTGGACATCCTGTGGATTGCACACAGCCATTTTCATTTTGCTTCTGAGCGGGAAAGTATAAATCATACCCTGCTCTAATTTTGCTGCTCAACACCTTTTGAAAAAAACACATCCTAGCACTAGTTTACTGATCACCATGCACACAACAACAGATACTTTGAACCTTACTTCTGGTAAATTCTATTCTATTAATATGAACAGTTTGTTACACAAAACCAATTGCAAAACAAGTCATCAAAAATTATTTTTTAAATCATTCTAACGAAGTCTCATGACAATAAGGTAGTAAATGTGGCCTCTAATGTGTTCACCAATTGTCAATTAATGTGGCCTCTAGTGTGTACACAAAGTAAATGGCCTCTAGTGTGTGAACAAGGTAAATATGGCCTCTGGTGTATTCAAAATGTAAATGTGACCTCTAGTGTGTTTACAAAGATAAATGTAACCTATAGTGTGTTCGAAAGGTAAATGAAAGGTAAATGTGGCTTCGAGTGTGTTCACAAGTCAAATGTGACAACTATTGTGTTCACACTATATGCGTTCAAAAAGTAAATGGCATCTAGTGTGTTCAAAAGATAAATGTGGCTTATGGTGTATTCACAAGGCAAGTGTGGTCTCTAGTGTATTCACAAGGCGAGTGTGGTCTCTAGTATGTGTTCACAAGGCAAATGTGGTCTCTAGTGTGTTCAAGGTAAATACTGATGTTGAATGATAAACAATTAATGCATAATGATGGACAATGAATGCAAAAAAACAACAGGAAAACATAAGCGCACCGTACCTTTCTTAGCTCAGGTAAGCTAATAATGCGTACTATTGATGCTTCTTCACATGTCAACTTAGATGTGACTATTATATTAGCCAATTACCAAACTTGAATCATTATTACTATTCACTTTATTGTAAAGAGCACATGCATTTTGTTTGTAATTTTGCTAAGGGCATGATGTAATATGTGTAACTTATGATGAAAAGACTAACTGCGATTTCGGTAAAGCCCACTCATCTTGGTGGACAAACCAAACGGACATATTTAAATCCTTTAAAAAACAAATGAACTGTAAGTTTCTGAAGGAAACTACAATTGCTTAATTACGGGGTCAGCATTGTAAGTACCTACAGACAAGATGGAATTTCCAAAATTGGGAAAATCTTGATTACAACTTTTGAAAATAATCCTTGAACAATAGCTTAATATGGGAGAAGTTTTAAATTTTCGTGAACAAACCCTGGCCTCACGTTCACACAACTTTTTAAATCAATTATACTTTACAATGACAATTGATGTCAGGCAACATAAATGTTAAATTCACTTGCATTGAAAATTGATTTTAAAACCACATTGATTTAAAATGGCTCGCAATGAAGACGGTCAGAATTTTGGTCAGTTTGTTAACATCAATTTCAATATTTTGGACATGGATTTAGTTTGTGAAATCCATTGTCAAAAAAATCAACGTTGCCTGAAATCTAAAATACATGCAGATAGTTTTGGAAAACAAATGGCAATCGCTGTTTTTCAATATAAAACAATTGAGCCTCGATCGGTGAAAAGGGGGTTTAATGCGTGTGCGTAAAGTTTCGTTCCAGATAAGTCTGTGTTGTCAGCACAGGGACGACACTTTCCGTCTGAACTGGATTTTTGTCATCCTCTAAACGCAAAATACAATAAAAGCGAAAAGTGTCGCCCCTTATTCGTCTGTGCGGACTGCACAGGCTTATCGTGGACGACACGTTAAGCACATGCATTTAAACCCTATTTTCACAGAGCGAGGCTCAGTTTTGTACCTACTTAGAAGAACTTGAGAGAGTCTTCGTGCTCGAGTTTCTTCTTCTCGCTGACTCGCTTCTTGAAGCGTTCCTGCCACACTTTCTGCTTCGCCTCCTCCGTCAGCATCTTCTGCTTAATGTTCGTCATCAGCAGCTTCGCACGACGCACAGTATGGGCCTGATACAGAATACAAGGGTTCATATCTTCATGCCTAGCAAATATAAACTTATCTGTAGACACTTTGCTGGTATTTTGTTTATCCCATCTTTTGGTCTGACTGTCTGTCTTTGTTTTGAAAAGAAACAAATAAAATGGAAGAATAAAATATATACATCAAATGAGCCATGTCATGCAACCATGGGTCGTATGCCACATTCGACCAGCGTAGCTTAAAGTTACAGTAAACTAAATATGTGTGGTGCTCAGTGCTATACTCTCTAAAAAGGGAACATCATTTAGTTGAAGAAACAATTCTCTGTATGGACACTTGCCATGACTTTCTTTTTTAATATTTATGTGTGCATGTTGTAGGAAAAACATGGCTATGCACTACAAAAACACTGTTTTGCTTTTAGGTTGGAGACTTCATGAGACTTTGACAGTTGGAGGGAAACCCTCATCAACTGGAGAGAAGTCGGAAAAAAGATGGCCATAAAACAGTGACCGTTGATTAGCGTCGAGTTCTTTCTTACATAAAACATGACCTATTTTGTGTTGTTTAAATCAATTAGGCTTAGAATGCTCTTTAAGAAAATGTATGGTTATGAGGGTCTCTTTGCGTAAATGTCATAGCTTCTACATTGAATTTGTTAAGGAAATCTTTCAGTATATTGAGACCCAAAGACCAGCCTGCATATTCTCGCAATTAAATGGCTCACATGATGCCACGAAATCAACAATATTATTTAATTGTTCTGTGCATGACAGCTAATTATTTTATCCACACCATTCTGAAATCGAGCTAAATTTACTCTCTGTGGGTTTATTTTCTACAAAGAACACGGGATAAAATAACCTGCAATTCTGGCTGACGTCTCAAATTGTTTAACTCCCAGAAGTTTCCATAATTTTCCCTTGCCGGAAAAAAAATAATTTTCTTATCAGGTAAGGACAAAATACCATATGAGTGAGGAGAAATCAAGTTGCATTTAACTTCTTAAGAATGAAAAAAAAATCATATTTTCATAAATGTGATTTTCCATTTTAATGTGTAAAATATAGAGATAAGTGGGGATTACACAGATTATTAAGAAGTGATACATTTTATACCAACAGGATATTCAAAATCATATTAAATATAAATGCCAAGTAATTATCGCAATTAACCACACTCACCATACCAAAACATGTTTACAAGCGTGTCTGTAAACAGAATGACATTGCAGTTAGGTAAATTCAAAAGCAAGCTGGGTTTAGCCGCATCATTAACTGGTTGTATATCAGCTAATTTTAGATGGCACTACATCTTGGGAACAGACAGTCCTTTCTAAAATGTCTACTATATTTCAATCCTCAAATGCCATTTTACTTTATCAAACAAAACTTAAAAGCCAGAAAACTTGGCTGAACCGAGGTCGGCATTTCATATTTACAATTAGTTAGTTATTTTGGACTGGCAGTCTTTTTTTAGCAAATATGCCGCCTTACAGTCTCAGATAAGTTATTACATGGCTGTATTTATTATTTCCGTGCCATAATATTCAGTCACAAAGTGGTTTTGTGCGCTTGGCGAGTAAATGTAAACTAGCTATTACACTCGTTATCAAAGAAATGTTTCAAATGGCTTCATTTTCCATCTATGTTTGCACAGCATAATCAACATATTTTGGTAAATCCAAAAAAAATCATAAAAGTATCATGGTTTGGTTCTTCCACCCACTACTAGCAGTCATAAGGTTGGCATTCAAAGTAAGTATGGAATCGAATGATTTAGAAGGTGGTTATTAAATCTAGAAGAAATGAGCGAACACGTCTCGAGATATTTATGAATTGTATGAAGTGCTGATAGATCTACACGTAATAAAATACCATTCATATTTGGAAGGCCACGCAGAAAGTCTCCTTTAAAAAGGTGATAATTGTAACATTAAACATTTGGTAGTTTTCCTGGTATGTAATACAGAGTATTTAAGTGTAAATTACAGACGCAATTACACAATGTGTGCAAATACCTAGTGTTTTATCTTGCCATACCACCATTGTGGTATTTAAATGAGATAGTGTCTGAACAAACGCACAGGCAAATTTGGGACTACACTTTCCTTTCTTATGAAATTGTTTGTTTAAATGACTTATCTTCCTTCAAAGCTTATCCAGTCCAAGCAGAGAGTATCATTTTTGGTTAACCTGTGTAGACTAAACAGGCTAATATATGACGATACTTTACGCACATGCATTACGCCAAGTTTTTTCCTCAGCGCGGCTCAAATAATAGGTTTTAGCTTAGTGTATACTTCTCTTCTAAACACTCAATATTTAATATTGTAATGACTAATTTCACTGATTTATAACAAGAATTTATAAGGCAAATGTACAACTATTTAATGATGCATATAAAGTATACGAACGATTGCTACGATAAATCTAAGTAAAAGCATTAAATGTTTCATTTCTGAAGTAAATGTTTACTTTATGTGTATCATATACACAGGCTTTATTGAACAAATTGCTACCCACATAAAGCTTTTTCATCATACTAGATCAACACATAAGATTAGCTAACATGGAAGTCTTGCCCCATTGAATTCGTGCAAATCGCAAACAAAAAATCGGATTAGACTGCAATTTGTTACCTGGAGAACCACTTTCATTTCGAGATAACATCTAAGAGATAATTTAAATCCCTAGTAAAGATAAAATCTTCAGAAATTTATGTTGTATTTTACAACTGAATTACGTTTAACCTAATGTAAACCCATAAATCGACTCAAATAACGATTTCAGCTTTGTGTTTGATAATTCAATGGAATACAGGGGCCGACAAGTTTGAGAGTGGAAAAGACGTTAACACCATTACAATTTGCACCAATTTTATCATTTTTATGTTTAAAATTCATTGTAAACATTTGCTATTAACTTTATGGTTAATTTATGCATGTAAAAGATATAAACACAAGAATGTCATACCTTTTAATGATATGATTAAGAAAAGATAGCTCACTTAATCTCATAAGTTGTTAAAACAACTTTAAGATTTGTATTTGACATTGTGGTTCTGATAATCTCTTATCTGGTAATCTCTTCATAAACATAAAACATTACTAATTTTAGAATATGACATTTTTACATGGATCAAATTCACAAATGATATAAAATATAAATAGTTTAGTAAAACAATAACTTTGATAGCAAACAATAGTTACAGATACATTAATGACATCATCCTCATTATCATCAGCAGCAGCAGCAACAGCTGTTATAGGTTAAAGATACATTCAGTACATCATTATCAGCAGCATAAGCAGCAAACGTTTAATGGTTAAAGTTACATGGAGTACATCATCATCAGCAGAAGAGCTGTTTATGGTTAAATATAAATTCAGAACATCATCATCAGCAGCAGCAGCAACAGCTGTTAATGGTAAAAGATATATTCAGTACATCATCGTCAGCAGCAGCAGTAACAGCAGCAAGCTGTTAATGGTTAAAGATTAATTCAGTACATCATCATCAGCAGCATGAATGTCATTTTATGTCATATAATTGTTATTTTATTGGAAATAATGTTGCTTATCGATACGACGGAAATACAATTACATATGTCATTGTGTCTAACAACCTGACAGTAACAAACTCAAGTTAAAAAAAAATCAGCATGAATGTCAGTGCATATATTTTCAAATATTTATATATAAAAATACTTAAATTCAAAAAAGATCAGCAAACGGCTTGTTTTGCTGTAATTAAACACGATTGCATAACATATTAACACAGATGAAAGAAAACAATATGTGCCAAAGCTTTTTCCACATTGATTTCTCTGCAAAACATAATAACATAAACATTTGCTCATTGTCATAATTATAATAGCTTGAAAATCTGCTTGTCACAATTTCAGAGTGATTTAGCAAACAATATCAGTGAATGTATTCAGTTCCAGAATCGTATAACCGACATAATTAGCTTGGGGTCAAATATAATGTTGACGTGCTTATTATGGTCAAATGTGACATCCATTTAAATGACGGAAGTGTACAGAGAACAATAATTCATTACTAGCACAAAAACCAGTATTTCAATTTCACTGTATTATGTTGACAAAGCTTTGAAGATTTACCCACAATCTCTCCCTCTCTTATGAGAAAAAAACAATTTGAAAAGGCGAACAAATAAATGTTGATCCAATTTTGATTGTTGACACGGTCAAATTTCAACAATCTGTATATCTCTGAGGAGTTAATATTGTTATAACTTAGCATGACATAAGACATTTATATCAGCATGGAATCATTTTTATTAATGATCAATGTGCTAGGTGAAAATTGTTCCCATTACAATTGATAAATCCTCGAACATCAAGTGCGAAGGAAACTCAATATTTTAATATATCCTTGTTTCTTTTCTATATAATTACAGCTGGGGGTCTGTTCTTATTCGTGTCGACACTTGAAATTTTATAAATATGATTTATTATTAAACCCAATAAATACAAAAATTATTCTTTGCAAGAACAAACTAATATGTCACTTTGTTATTTTGCTTTTGAAAAGCCGATAGCTAAGTGGGAGTTAGCGCTCGCCTGTTTTCAATATTAACAACAATACGGTCTATAATTTTGGCAAGTTTCTGGGTGCAAAGGATTTACAGACAATATTCTAATATCTTGGAAGAAAGCTTCTTATTATTGTCAAAAACATGCACAGATTTCAGTTAATTATAAAGCGGTTAACATAATTATTTTGAATTTCATGTTTTCTTTGATGAAATGTGTTTATGTCCAATGTTAAAGTACATGACAAGACAAATTGCCTTACATTATAAATATTTATAAGCCTTTGATCAATTTAACAATAATGTTGTTTAAACTGTATTTGAAGCATTACCTAGCTAAGACTTAACTAGTTCATAAGGCAATACTTTTATGAATAATACAGACAAAATGCCAAAGAACTTTGCTTGTATAGCGTGCGGTCAACAGTTATAATAAATGTTTCAAAGCAAACGTGTTTTAACAAACAAATGCTTTATTGCACAAAAAAAGACGATATATTAAAACAAAATAAGAAATTGATAATCCGACTAAGTGCCCCATGGCATTATAGTGACCAGCCCAACAGCCCCAAACTGTAGAAGAATAACAGAAGCCAACGGCTGAAATCAATATACAGTTTGGGGCTGCCTGGATGGTCGCTATTTTGACATTTGGCCCTCAGTGGGGGTTCTATTTCTTATATAGTACCGGACCTTTTCATGCTGTAACTGTGTATCAACAAGTGAGCAATCAACGATTTTAACATCACAACAATAGCCAACAACTGCTTACTGTGGATTCAACTAATTTCGCTGACTTGAAATTTAGCGGATTCGTCTAATCAGGCATATTTGGTGGATCTTTTATGACATTTTTATATAAATAATATCAGACTTCGGATGCAAACCTTTCGTTGGACATTGCTTTTTGTGGCTGATCAAACATACGAAAATCCACAAAAATAAATGTTCTCTGGAAAACTCTTGACAGGACATATACAGAACATCATCACACGTTTACGTGTTGTGAATTTATGCTATGCTCATTTGTATTATTTAAAATAATGTATTCTTATAAATAGCTCTGGTTAACCCGTGCGGTGATGTCATTTGTCAATATTTAGCAGGGCAGTCCATATTTAGCCTGAAGGTACATATAAGTAGCGTTCTTGGAAAATTGGGCGTAATGCAAGTGCGCAAAATGTCATCACAGTTTATCCTGTGCAGACAACACATCGCACTGTTATGGAGTTTTTCGTTTGAAAGAAACGAAATACCAGTTAATGTGGAAAGTGTGTTGTCCCTGATAAGCATGTGCAGACTGCACCGAGAACAAGACTCATTTTCTTATCACCTCAAATTAATGTCTCCGTAGAATCTCCTTATCCCCATGTATCACTTTGCAATAGCCCTATTATTATTACGGATATAAACGTTAGAAGTAAAATTACAAATACTTTATTTTTCTGCTTATAGAAGAATATGACGATAAGGTTGTTTTTTTTTGGCTGTATCTGAGATAAGCTTCACAGTAAGCCATTAATTGTGTGGATTAGCCCTTACTTTCACAGCTCATATAGCACAATTGCGCCCGGACAGTTTTATAGGGCTCTAACGAAATTGCCAATCTTTACACCAATATGACGGACCATAAAGCTAATAGCTTTGCAAACCAATATGAATCTTATGACCCGAATGTAAATAGTTGGGAATTTATTGTCGGTGCTATGCTATGTCCGCAATGTATCGCTTCGCAGACTAGCTGTCTATATTGTTAAGGGTTTAACGAGATTTACAATATCAAGTGTATGGAGCATTTGATATAATTGTTCTGTAATGAAAACAGCAGGGGTTTAAATAAAATACACATTTTATTTATGACACTCACGGTGTCTACGATTTGTTAAACTGTGAAGCTTGAATGGAATAGTAATGCTATCGACACTTTTTTTACAACGGTTGAAGCGTAAAAAGGAAACGGCGGCAATAAATCGCTATGTGGCAACTACAGTTGTACTTCTTTAAACATCGTTAACTGTTTGTAAATTCGCATACACCTATTTTAGAGGGCAGATGGTGTGTGTATGTTAAAGCTCTTGTTATACGCTAAATAAGATCCAGATCGACTCGCTGAAAATCCGCAGATACCATTCCGTTCACATCATCGAAGTTCGACGGAGTATTAATTATCTATCCAACCAAAGATCTTTGATCCAACAGGTTTCGAAAAGAATGAACATAATCACTTATCTTCGGTCCTTAAATAATAAGCTTAAGCACCCTTCAACGTTGTAAGTTGATTTTGCAACTCATATGGCTACTACAGGAAATGTGGTTCATATTTTTTCCACAAATTCTCGGTTTCGATGTTCACTGGGTAATTTCAATAGATGACTATTCCGTCTGTTTTTGCCACTTCATGGGGTTAATGTCAATTTTGGTTCAATGAAATAAATGTAAACCAAGACTCATCTGATTATGTTTGTATACCGCTGCCAAGTATTGAAACTGTTTTATAACTTAACTTTGACGTATGTTTTTTTTCTAGGACTTTTGCCTGCAAATAAGTAACCGGTACACTTAAGAAAAATACAAATAAACGGGACACAACTCATATCAAGGTTACATGTCAAGCTTAGGCGCAACCAAGATGATGAGCTTTTTAACAATTATATTTGAATGTTAATCGATTTCACATGCAAATAGACCAACAAATCACATTATGCAATCTTATCAATTGCTTTTGGTCAATGGACCCATCGGACGATGGACTGTAACTCGTAGAAAGAAAACAATAGCTCCATATTCTGCAAACGTGTATATATCATTAAGAGAAAGGCAACCCGCTTTTTATTGTTATATATATAAGTGGAAAGGATGTATTCTTAAGACAAACTCCTGAGTAAGACCATTCTGTCATTGTCTAAGAAGACCATGCCGTGTGCCTGTGCAATAAAGTATTTCCAATTTGCTATAAACCCATGTTGCAAATTAACACGGACGCGTGAAGAGTCGGTTTGTTGTTCGTAATTTGCTCTTCTTTAGGAACCAGTTTTTCAAGCATATTAATTGCCCCATAAAACTGATCGGTAGTCAGTCTATCGTCCTTGAGGTATGTTGATTGCATTCATTCATCAACGTAAATTCGTTTGTGGTGTTGACTTTTTGAGTCGTGCCCTGGGAAAACCGAGCTTAATGCATGTGCGTGAAGTATGGTCCTTGCTTAGCCATTGCATTCCGATTTGTTCGTGTCAATGAGGTCTTTTTTAAACGCAAATCTAATCTATGCGAAAGTGTCGTCCCAGATTAGCTAGTGCGGACGGCACATTATGCCATGATGTATAACCTATTTCCCCGTTATTGACGTATGCCATGATGTATAACCTATTTCACCGTTATCGACGTATGCCATGATGTATAACCTATTTCCACGTTATTGACGTATGCCATGATATATAACCTATTTCCACGTTATTGACGTATGCCATGATGTATAACCTATTTCCACGTTATTGACGTATGCCATGATGTATAACCTATTTCCATGTTATTGACGTATGCCATGATGTATAACCTTTTTCCACGTTATTGACGTATTCCATGGTATACAACCTATTCCCGCGTTATTGACGTATGTCATGATGTATAACCTATTCCCGCGTTATTATCGTATCTAATGATATATAACCTATTTCCACGTTATTGACGTATGTAATGATATATAACCTATTTTCACGTTATTGACGTATGCCATGATGTTTAACCTATTTCCATGTTATTGACGTATGGCATGATGCATAACATATTTCCATGTTATTGACGTATGCCATGTTGAAAACCATATTTCCATGTTAACGACGTATGCAATAATGTATTACATATTTACACGTTAGTGACGTATACAATGATATATAAATTATGTCCACGTTATTGACGTATGCAATTATGTATAACTTATTTCCACGTTATTAACGTATGCAATTATATATAACCTATTTACACGCTATTGGCGTATGCAATGATGTATAACATATTTCCATGTTATTGACGTATGCAACGTTATTGATGTATGCCATGATGTATAACCTATTTCCACGTTATTAACTAATGCATTGATGTATAACATATTTCCACATTATTGACGAATGCAATGATGTATGACATAGTTCCATGTTATGGACGTCAGCAATAATGTATAACATATCTCCATGTTATTGACGTATGCAATGATGTATAACATATTTCCCCGTTATTGACGTATGCAATGATGTATAACATATCTCCACGTTATTTACGTATGCAATGATGTATAACATATTTCCACGTTATTGACGTATGCAATGATGTATAACATATTTCCACGTTATTGACGTATGCAATGATGTATAACATATCTCCACGTTATTGACGTATGTAATGATGTATAACATATTTCCACGTTATTGACGTATGCAATGATGTATAACATATCTCCATGTTATTGACGTATGCAATGATATATAACCTTTTTCCACGTTTATTGACGTATGCAACGTTATTGACGTATGCAATGATGTATAACATATTTCCGCTGAGTCTCTGACGGATAGTACGAGATCATTCACACCATGCATTTCCACATCTGAATTCGGGAAATAATAATGTCATTGACATACTTTATTGTATTTTACAATAAATGGAATTGGTGCGTCACATTTGTATGAGTCTCAACCTCTTTTTAAAGATTCATTAATACACGATCCAACAATACTTCCACTAAGGACCGGTAAGAAGAAAATGTTAAGAAAGTTTTGCTGAAATCTAGTTAATTGTATATGTTTGTGTTTCTTTTAAACAACAAACATTATTATTGATCATTAATTTAAAATTTGGGAAATGAAGAAAATTCACAAATGTACGGAAACATACAATGAAAACCAATTTGGGAACGTGAGGGCCTTCATAAGTTGTTACATGGTGGGCTTTGAAACAGCGTATCGATGTATTCGCGGATATGAAGACTCCATTTCCACCCAATTATATCAGTAATGACATCACAGGCAACGGCCATGGTCTCCTCAGTGGTTCATGTTCACTGCATTCCTGGAGGATGTGTCTGGTTGTGGGCTTCTCCACAGGGAACCTTTGGGACGAGCTTTAATATCTTTTCATGTGGTGATTAAGTCTGTTGTGATATTTTCGCAGTCGGGAAATGATCACTTGATTCAGTGAAATTTATTGAACATGAGTTTTCAAAGTCGTTAACCACTGCATCGAACTTCACTATTCATGTTATAAAACACCCCTGTCTAAGTGTTGTACTTTAGAGTATTGACAGGTGAAAATGTATCAGAAAAAAAACATACTGCTGGAATTTTAATGAACATTAATTTGAAATACTTTGCAGCGGTATGTAAACATGCTCAACTTTGGTATTATAACAGTTTCGAAATAGAATACATAAGAGTTTGACTTTACCTTTCGCTTTAGTTTTATGAACGTTATAAAACATGTATACGTGCTCATAAATAAGATCAACGTTCGTGAAGTGTGCTTAATTTCACAGCTCTTGGTAAAACATTTGAATCGGGTGTTTTTATGTCTCACTTAACATCGTTTGAATACCTCTGAAAGTGCAATCAAAGCCCGAAAATTCATACTATGAGATTATGTAGAAATGTTTTAACAAGTTTAAGTTTGTGAAAAGTTCTCCAAAAGTTATCCTGCAAATTTACTGTTTATAGATTTATTTTACTTATTGTGTCAGTTGGCATCGCAAAGTCAGGTATATGCCAAACTATTCTTTGTGAATATTTTTGGTGATTTAATGAGAAGTGTTTCTCTAAGCTGAATGTAAGGTCTATACGTCAGGTTTATGTTGTAGATTGATGTATCATATGATCACTTATTTCACAATAAAACCAACATTGTTCCTTTGTTTAACCCTGACAGCCTTTTAAGGGTCGTCAAAACATTCATTTAGTTGATAATTACAAGTCATACTATGTTGTTCATATTTTAAAAGTTTAAAATACATTGTATCCATAGTATGACAAACATGTTATGTACATTGACCACACGCAGATCAATCTTATCGATATACAATAATGTGTAAACGTTGGTTAAGTTTTTTTTTAATGTTGTCATTTATTCGTTCGTTTTGTTATTCGAATCATTTAAACCTGTGTCTGTAACAAGAAGTTTGCGATGGCCAGCTCATGTATAAAATATTTATTATTACATATGTTAACTAAGTTAATCGATTTCTATTTATATTATGTAGAATATGAGTATGTTATGCCTATACGTCCAACCTACGTAATGTGACATTTGACATCCTGTATAAATACTCTCTCCTGGGATGCATTGAACGATCTGGAATATGCACTATAAATTATGATGTGAGGTTCTGAAATATTGTGGAAAAAAGTTATTAAGCTTTTAGTTAAACTTATTCCATTTTATTGTGCCTCAAAACGTTGTTTCTCTTGTGTATCTTAACCATTGAGTAATTAAATTACATTTAAATCTCGATTAAATATTCTCTTTAATTGCTGTTTAATTTGGGAACAATCTTGATGTTTTTCACGTGTGTGGTTTGTGGTTAATTCTCGGCTAAGTGTGAGGTTAGGCTGGGCATTAACCGACTAAAGCCACCAATGTGTGTGTTATTTACCGTTCCAAGGCGGTGACCAGAAAGATAATATTTAAATGGTCCGTATGTTTTGTAATATATATGTTTAAGCTGTGTAGATTCAGTTTATAGTGATTATTGCTTGGCTGAGGATGAAATTCCAACCGGTTTAAACCAACGTTTTGCATGTAACATTCCAACGCGATCACCCCAGCTTTAAACATGATTTTATGTCTAATGCAACATTGTATGTATTGTCTTGTTTTAAACAGGCACGTGCATTTAAAAACTGGAGGACAATAACTCTTCTCCATATAATTTTTCTGAAGATTCATTTGTCTTATATTTGTGAGTTACTTCGACTTTCTTAAGATACTTTTCCATTAAGCAGGGAAGGTTAAAATAACACAAATTGTTTCTCAATATACTTTTTTCTATTAAATTATGCCATTATAAACGCGTGAATATTTGTGGATGAACAGGCTATTACGGAGAATGTGTTACGGCGTTTGAAACTTATTTATAAATCGCTGTGTGCGTATTACATTTATCAACGCAGAACAGGTCCAAATCTATAACTGGAATATCACATTCTTTCATTCCAATGTGTTGGAAGATTTACATTTCTATTTTATAAGACAACACATTGTTTCATGCAATACAACTTGGATGGGGTCTTGGCAGCACCAAGAACGTTATATCCATATGTTTAGAATGTTATCAAAGACAATAAAATCCAAATATTGGTGAATTGCTGGTTTAATGAAAGTAATCTCTCTATGGACAAATTGTGTAAGTATGTCGATGTTTCAGGTCCTTACGCGTCTGAGGCAGCAATGTGTTAGGACTCAGAGGTTTTGCCAAGCACTCCTATGTTATACTTTTACTTGACTTACGAACGTTGGTAGGATTTTTGCAATGCCATGTTTTAGTTAGACAGTGATGTCTCCTTTATATAGAAAATTAAAACTAGGACGATGTTTTGACAAAAATACATGGCAGTGAAAATTTTGCTTTCACTTTACATATCGTCAGTAACAAAGTCACAGTACAAAGACGAAAATACAGTTCAGTTAATTTATAGAGCATATTTGGTTGCTCCGGGGTATACCGTGTAGTAATTTTATCAGTATAATGAGGAAGTACATATTTTCACGAGCACTTACCAGTTTGTTTTACATAGGTAACAGAAACTTTTTATACCGGCGAGTATCGCCGAATCTCAAGTCGGACGTCTTTTCTGGCTGTCTCCTAGAACTTGTATGACCTATTGGATGATACGTTTAAACGCATACTGTTCGGAGGAACCATAGTCGGTAGGCGGGTCGAACAAGTGAATGGAGCAGCGAAGGTGACAGCAGTAGAAGACGGACGGGGCGAAACAAGCGCATACATTTGGACCGCGATTTCGAGGGAATGGCATGGACGTGTCCCCAGGTCAACGATACTCGGAACATGCTGAGGGTTCGGCGATGACAGCAGGAAACGTCATGAAGGCAGCGCTGCGCGCGAGGAGCAAGAAGAAATCTTTGAATGATTTTATTTCGGCGGCAGGTCATCCGAGCAGGAGTTTGTCTTGTGAATTGTTTATCTGAAGTATTCTTGTTCTTCCATTACGACAGGTTGTGGGCATTATAAACAAAAATACCCGGTAAGTTCACTTTTCAGCTGGAAGACGTTATATTTAGTAAACATATAGTCACGCCTCGACTTTCCGTTGTCGCAGGCAAAGTTGTACTAGAAGGAAAATCAAACACATACATTTTATTCATCAAAATCGTTTCGTTACTTGTCATTTCAGTTGTACTAGAAACAGAAGCATGTAAGTCCCGCAAGGTAGATAGTTAATCATTACAATTTGTTCATTTCGATATTTACTAATGAATACATTTAATGATTGAAAACACCATGACTTATTCGGTGTTTGAATGAAGTTTAACCCAGTGCACTTCTGACCATATATTTAGTTTATGAAGATCTGTTTAAAAATATGTGTTATCATTGTGTTCTCCGTGTCAATTTATTTGGCCTTTGATAAATAGGTGCATCCTGAGTTAATTGCAAGGTTTAAATGTTTTGCAAGACACAGAGCTTATGTTAGCGTCTTCATTGAGTTTAACACAACAAAATGCTTTGAAATGGTGCACTTTGATTATATAAGAATAATTGTTAAGTTATGTTTTTCGAAAACTTATTTAAAAAAGTATGAAGAACGGTCCATACAAAGCATTGTTGGTTGAACACAGTTGAAAAAAAAACAATACAAATATGGCATGACACAATGACATCTTAGTTTTTCATAATTTGTTGACATCCACATAATTCAAGCAAACATAAAAATACTAAATATATATGACAATAACAAGTCCAAATGTATAATAAAACATACACAACAATATATAATAAACTTATATATCTATAAAAGCATAAAATAAGTTATTAAAGAAATTATGAAATTAATAAAACACTGCAAGGCATGAATGTAATGCTCTAAATAATAGAACATTTACAAAAATGTATCACAGAAATACACATGAATAATAATAAGTTATCCACTTATCAATATATAGAGTTAATTCATGTATATCTAGAACAACTGCTGTAGACTGTCTACTAATGATATCACGGGACAGAAACTAATTTATCCCAATTCAGTGTCCACTCTTCATCAATGTACATCAACAAGCTCAAACAAAGAGACAATTTTATCAGGTGGATCAGGTAATAGTCATGTTCTGCTTAAAAGCATTTTTGATTGAAAATATGAAGCATACAGCTTCGAAAATGGTTTGGGTTTTCATTCGCCAAGTTAACATTATCCGTGTTGATCACTTACCCAGTATTGTATGCCATAATTTTCTGATATATATGGAAGAATGCCAGGATACAAATACCTTTATAAACCACCAACTCAAATATCTGAATTCATGAATAAATGACAATTAATGAACTGTAAAAGGTTGATAAACTTAGCAGAAAAAATAAAGTTGCGATTTCATTCAAGATACTATGCATCGTAAACAAAAGTAATGAACTGAAAAGTGTATGGTAACGTTTAAAAAATAGTGTATATGCTTGGTGTATTTCAAAACAATTGAACTAATATCAAAGTATGTTCATTTGTGAAAAAATACGTTTGTTCATGCTCATTTTTACTGCCATTCTGCACGATATACTTTGATTAGAAATGGCATGTGAACATAAGTGGACATTTCTTTAGCGAACTCAGCAATTACAAACACATTAACTTAATTAGTAATTTAATCAATTCGTGACAATAAATAAACAGTGATTTAAATGAAAATTAGATGCAACTAAATAATATCTCATATATATATAACCTAAAATTATTTATTCATATGGATATCTATTATTTACTAGATGGAATTTTAACAATTTATTATGTAATTCTAATGAATAGAAAGCACAGTTGCAATGAATATAATCTGACAACAATAATCTGGGGCTGGGTTAAGAATACCAAACCTTTAATGATTTATTCAAATCTAACCTGTACTTGTTTATTTAATGTATCATAATTATTCTTATAATCAAATAAACTATTGTATTGTTAATTTGATGTTAAAAGTGTGAAACAAGCCAAAAAAGGTTATGAAAACTTCTTACAAATATCCTTTACATTTAGACAAACATATTAAATTTAAACTAACTGATACTTACATATCTTTGTTTTATATTATGCAATAAATATATTGAATTATACAAATTCATCATACTGTAACAGAATGTGCTTACAGAACATGTGCAAGTTATAACATATATAAAAAGTATTTTGGCTTCACTATCACAGAATTTACAAACCTCATAAAACTAAATCTGTGTTCAACAAGACTATTTATTTAGGACCCACATATGTAAGTACATGGCCACTTGAGGAAGAGCAAACAAATCTACCATTTGTATAGCCCTAATCTCTTTCTATACCAATTTCATCAGGCACTTGTACCTGCCATCTTGAGCGGAATGTTTAATATTTAAATTCAACAGATTATGTAACATTTAAGACTACAACTATCTCCAAATTGTTTACAATTTCAAGCATCCTAGCCATGCGGGTACACAACACTAAAATTAAGCTCAAAAGCTATAAGAAAAAGTCAATTAATAACCATGTCAAATGTACGGGACATATATATTAAATTTTACTGACACAGTCCAAACAAGCTTTATCAATACACTATTGGCAACACCGTTTTATTATGCATTCAGATTAAGTTCTTTTTTCTCTGACACTACATCAAACACAACCGTTATCATAGTCCATTTGAGCAAACAAAGGTATATTATACACATGGCTATGCAAATAAACACAAAAAGCATCAATCTAATTAAAAGTAACTTGTTTCAACATTATCTTTTAAGAAAATTGATTTCTTTAAATGATTTTAGCCGAAACGTGCATCCTAGGTGGCAGGCAACCCTGACGTAAACCAGACCAACATTGGAGCCAACATCAGAGGCGAGAAGAATCACAAAGTTTGCGCTGTTTTCATTAACATTAACAATATAATATATCAATTTTTATTACGATCAATTTTATACTAACAGTTATGCTTTGCACAAGAAAATAAAACAACTGGCATATACTTTAATACTGTTAAGTTATGCACAATAAAATAAAACTATGTAATTGAGCTCTTCACAAGAAATAAATAAAGAGATATAATTCCAAGAACTTTCTGCTCTCCTCACTTCTTCTCAATGTCCTCTATCAATTTACAAAGTTTTAATTAAATACCTTCAATACTAAAGGACTTCAATGCACAAGAACATTCACTGAAGGGCAATAACTCTATAAATCTTGATGAAGTTTCATTTGAATCCCTTCATTGCTGTCTAAGTTATGCACTACACAGGAAAAGGACTGTACACACATAATCAAAATGCGATAACTCTCATAATACTGATAAGAGCGTACTGCACTTTTTCGCAGTATTCTCTATGAATGTACCAAGTTTTATTTAAATACCTTCAATACCAAGGGAATTATGCTCCGCAAAAGAAAATTGAGTAAAGGCCTTAACTAAGAGAGTTATGATTTTTGAACCCCTTTATGTCCTCTCTCATTATATGAAGTTTCATTTGAATCCAATTGTTACTGCCTAAGATATGCACTACTAAGAGAGACAAAACATGGAAATATGCAATTGGCAATGACTCCAATAATACTGATAAGAGTGAAATGCACTTTTTCTCAGTGTACAAAGTTCATATAAATACCTTAAATACCATGGGAAGTATGCTCCGCAAAAGAAAATTGACTAAAGAACAATAACTCTGTAAATCCTGATGAGAGTTATGCTTCTTTTACTCTGCACTTCCCTTGAATACCCTCCATCATTATATGAAGGTCCATTTACATATTTCCAATACTTCCCGAGCTATACAATAAGCAGGACAAAATGAGGGACGGATGATTGGACAATGCGCTTACTAAATGCCTTCCTTATTGGGGTATAAAAAGGTGTTTCACCATTTTTTATTTATGATTATAGATGTACTAATAGGTATTCTTAAGAAGTTTTTTTTCCATTAATACAATATATGAACTTGTTTCGTGTAACTAAACAATAAACAAAGTCTTTGTAAAATGAATGAAGGTCTTTAATATGTATTCGCTTTACAATATCACGAGTCAGTTTTAAAACTGAGCTTAAAAACACACTTGACCAGTTCCAAAACAAATTGATTAACATTTCAAAATAAAAATAATACATCAACATTTATGAATTGACCGGCTGTTAACCAAACCAATAGTCAAACATTTAATAAGAAACCTAAACATGAACCCAAACATAAAATTTATTAGGCTCATATTTACCCCTGTAGTCACCGATATCTCACATAAACTATTAACACAATGCTGGTAATCGCTGGTTAAATACTTTCCAGCCGGGCTAATCAAACATTTAACAAAGTTAAGTCAGACTAATCCGATAAGAACTGTTTGCGGAGACAGCCACTGACTTGTGGAATGAGATCATTGTGGCAATCAGTGCAATGTCTTAGTCTGAAAAACAGGTTGGACAGAGTAATATTTGCCATTTTGTCTGCAACTCTTTATTGCTCTTTTAATAAAAATAAATGTTATTAATTTACAAAATTTACAAAGCACTGTTTAATCCCCAGCGACAAATATTCTAGAACCTTCATAGGCTATAGAGGTATTCTTAAACTTACAGAATTATTCTAGAACCATTTTGTTCTTTGAAGAATTCAGATTCAATTTGTGTGTGTGTATGTGACTTTTCCTGTGATAGCTGGGTTATTCGTACTATTTCCACATACTTATTCGAGCAACTGACAACTGCCCAACTAGGCTTAACGAAAATTAATTTTTAAAACAATCGGATGCTGGGCAAAGAGGACGCTGCGGGCGCAATAAAAAATACATAAATATTTATCTTATTTTAGGAATTTTAGGTGTGGCGGATATGACCAACATCTGATCAATTTCATGTGCTAAATATTTCATCTCACTGATTTTTGACATTCTCAATCATAATTTGTGTTATTCGTATCTTAAAATAATCTATGAATGAAGAAATATAATGATGATAATTTTAAAGCGCTTTTCGTGTGACTTGACTGAACTTGTGACTAATAAAATCAAAAGTGGGGACATAAGTAATGGCATATTTGATAATTTTATGGGTATGATCTTACAAAGTGGCTTTTAAGCCTGATCTAATCAATGTGGCTCTAAAATATTCACACTTTTATTATCAATTAATATTTATGTGTAAATGGTACAGCCAAGCATTTTTAACATTGTGTAGTAAGCTGTTTTATTGCTGGAACAATAAAGAGCATAATACAATGAAATAAAAGGCGAGAGCAATTTGAAAACATCTGCAACTTCTGAACACAAAGTTTTATTCAAATAATGCCTAGCATACTTTTAATAATTCCATGATTAATGTTGAAAAACAAAATTTGTTACTGTAGAAATAAACTTTTGCATAATATTTGGGTTGTATCAGATTCACTTAACAGAATTATCGGATTTTTTTTTAAATCAACTTTATTCAAATATAGCTTGTTAATTATACCTCCTCATAGAATGATATGTAATAATCACATGGTATACCTATATTAATCCTTTGCAAGTAGGAGAACACCAAAACCCTTACCAGCAGTATCAAAAATACTTGTGTCAAAAAAGAACCTAACATAAGTCTATTCTATTTACTATGTTGTAAGCAATTATTGCAGATTTATCAATAAAAAATTACAAGGCTGAAAAAAGTACATATGAGCGGCGTCTTGCGAAAATGGGCCTTTAAACATATCTGAAAAAAATGTAGCTCCAGATATGCCTCTGCATCTATATACCCTGATGTACGCTAATTTGACCACTAAATCTTTCGTTATTTAATTGCAAACAGTGTAGCTCCTGACCAGACTGTGCGAATGCACGCGCTGGTCTGGAGCTACCCTTGCCGCACAAGGTAGAATACAAATTGTCGCATGACATGGCCTATATTCAATGCTTCGAGATCATTGAATAATTGTATTCGACAGAGATCGTCTTATTGCATCCGTCAATAAATTACAGTACACATTGTTTGTTTGGACTGTTATCAGACAAAAGTGGTGACAGATTAAAGACTCAACTTTGACAAGCCAGCCCTCTATGAGACTCATTACCAAATAGAGGCACAATTTACACAGTGACGCGATTTAAATACTCTTCAGTACAGAGAGGGGGCTCCTTTCATGACTCGCGTAAAGGCTGCAATTACAGACCGGTTTCCTTCATAAGTTTAATAGTTTGTTTGATGTGTAGTAAAATACTTTAATAAAGTTGAAACATATTTACTCTTCAAGATACTTGGGTGGCATAGATTGGATTTCAAGATTGTCAATTTTGGTCAATATGCAAGTAATAACGGTAACTGAATTAACAGTTTAAGCCACTTATTATATTATACAAGGAAACACAATTGTTGAGTTAATTTAGCATATTATCTCAAAGGTTATTAAAAGAACTATACACACTTTAGAGCAAATACAACTTTTAGATGTAAATTATTATAACAATATGCACTTTTAATATTTGCTTTTGCATTGGTTGACTGACCTTTACAATTGCAAAGGGCTCTAGCTCAGTGCAAACTGAAATGAGAATTACTGTCCTATGCAACACTTTTGTTAATGAAATTTGTATTCATCTTTACAAAAATAAGGATTTTTAAAATGATTGATTTTAAATGAATATGTGATCTGATTACTTAATAAGTATTTTTATGTAAAAAAAATGCAAAGCAATATACATGCACCAATTCTTTATGTTGTTGATGAGAGCTCACAAAAATTATATACCTATATTTATAAAGCAGTGATATTGTCAATGTTTAATCTAAAGAATGTACATGTATAATACGGAGCGGATAAATCATTGCTGGTATTAAACAGTGAAAAACAGTATCCCCAATGTTGTAATGTTGTTGTAAAACAAAACAACATAAATATAAAAATGAGAATGCAATAAAAAATGTATGACTTGAACAAGAAAACATAATCCCATATTATACATGTTATTGCCACTAAACAAAATATCAAGATTTAATTCGGCGAGTAATTTTCGAAACAGGAGAAGACTACAAAGTTAATTTAGTTGCTTCAAACAATTTGTCACTTGTCCTGGAGTTTAACTGATCAGTATCAAGACCTGAAGGGTAATAATTCATTCTCCTTTGTGTAAAACATGCCTTCAAAGAAATTTAAAAACATATTAGAATAGCTAAGACAGATATTTTGCTTTTAAAATTGTCTCCTAAGCATGAGCCTTAATATTTTCAAAATTGAAGGCCAAACCAACCTACACGTGAGGTTAGTGATTGGCTTTATACATATTGTATACAAGTAAACATTTTGTGACTGTTTTTAGTCAAGAATTGAAGTAAAATAGTAGTTGTTTTTTATTTTATAAGTTATCCACGCTCTGGAAAATACAGAGCTTTATGCATGTGCGTAAAGTGTCGTCCCAGATTAGCATGTGCAGTCCGCACACGCTAAACAGGGACAACACTTTTCCCAAGACGGGATTTGCGTTTAGAAGAGACTTTTTCAAACGAAAAATACAATTAAAGCGGAGAGTGTCGTCCCTGATTGTCCTGTGCAGACAGCACACTTTACACAAATGCACCAAGCCCTGTTTACAGAGAGTGCGGCTCCTTTGTATTCAGGAAACATGTTACACTGACACCGGATGAATGGTTGGTCCAAGGATGAAGATTTAAATTTATGTTTACTATGTACTTGTAAGACTTTACTTACCATTACATATGTATGTTGAAATGTCAGTAATGGGAATAGAATTTCAGAATAAATACATTTGACAAAATATTGACAGTTAAATCTTCATGTTTAGTAAATGACTATAAAGAATAGTCAACAATTTAAGAATATAGTATTTTTAGGTTACATAATTTTAATTATGTATTGGGATTAAATACAAGCAATTATATTGTATAGGCCTTATAATTTAGTATTTGAAAATTAAAGTCAAAGGTCCAATAAGACCATTTATGATTTATCATCATACATGATTTATGTCTTGAAGTTCTTTGGAGGTCCATTGTACCGATTCATAACAAATGACTCCATACAAAGTCCTGGTAACATCATAGCAGATGACATTCCAAAAGCATTTGCAGATTTATGGTGTTTCTCTGCACTTCATAACTTTGTCAAACATTTGATTATTATTATGATGAGTTTTGTGTCAAATATGCTATCATATAAATCATTTTATCACATGCTATACCTTGTTTTCAATGTAATACAGACATTACGTATTTTTTTATATTACACATGTGTAATACAACATTTTTAAGCGTTTTCATTGGCTACAGAATCAATAACTAACCAATCGCATGGCTTTATTTTGGTGAAATGACGTCGTCAACATGAAATGACGTCACGATAGTAAACAACTTTTGGATCTATCAACATTTGTTTGGTCAATTAAGATGTATTTTATTTAGTTTAAAAAACTGTGATAAAAAAATCTGACACTCGTTGTCATATCTTACCATATTTTATTAAACTCGTCAAGGAAATTCGTTAGTAAGCTCGCCAAAGGCTCGCTTACTAACAAAATTCCTGAACTCGTTTAATAAAATATGGCATGATATGAGAACTCATGTCAGATCCTATATATATTGCATACATAATTATTATTATGATAGTATATTTGATGCGAAACATATCATTACGTAAATGTCACAGTGCGAGAAAGTTGTTCACTACAGCTAATCCGGGACTCAACCCAGGATGCTTTGTCAATGATTTATCACTAGAGCTTCAATGATTCAGAAATGGCTCTAGTCAATTTGGATACGCTTTTAAAAATCTTGCAGTTGAATATTTTGATTCTTTTATTTTTCTTTATAAACGCATAATGTGAGGCCTGACTTGCAGCTTAAGAAATATATAAATATTCTTTATTAGTAAAAGTACCTCAAAATATCATTAAGAACAGTTGAAAAGGAATACATATACATTTACATATAGCTTATAAAAATATAAGATATATGAGCTTCACTCTGGGAAAACGGGGCCAAATCCATGTGCGTTAAGTGTATGATGCAGATGCAACTCACTGATGTGTTCACATAACGCCTACATTTGACTACCTTATGTTTTAGATTTGACTACTAAAAAGATTGACAGACTTGTATCATGATTTACTATTATGACAAAAATATTCCATTTCAATCAAATAGTAACATAAATGTATAAACTACAATATAGCCAGAGTCTTGAACGATTTTTTACACACACAGTCATGACAATTTTGTTGTAATTAAAACAAGGCTTAAAAAAATGTCCTACATTTGTTTTCACTGATTTGATGAACTGTCAAAAGTATGATTAATGACCATAATTATGCGTATTATGGTGAATTGAAATTGTTTTGAAGCAAAAAGGTAAGAAAAAAAATAATACAATATGAAATTAAGAGTTTGATGACATGATTATTTAACTGACAATAGAAAAGTGTGTTTGATTGTTATGATAGTAAAGGAGCTATTCTAAGATTAACGGTATATAGTGCAAATGGGTTTAAGCCAGAAATCACCTCCATATGTATTACTGAATTTAACACCAAAACTGTTAGTGAATTTCAAAAGTAAGTCTGATAACAATTTCTACAAGTTAAAACAGAAACATGATGCTTGTTTGTGGGGAAATTAAAAAGAAACTCACACCAAAAAGCAAGATAATAATTTAGACAAGGTATTTTGCATAGATACTAGCTTTTCTTGCTATCGAATAAAAAAAATCAATGATAATAAATCATGCTAAATGAAAAGAAGATATATTTTTTATCTTAAGAACAGGGCCGATACCCACAAAGCTTCTTAGTGAAATCTTAAGTTAAGTTGTACTTAAGAGACAATTTCACATCGAGTTTACTCTAAGAAATCTGGTGTGTTCTGCTTACAAAAGGTTAAAATATTACTCACGGTAGTAACATAGCCAGATACTTCAGAAATTTCATGAATTTTGGGAAGCTTTCATAAGAAGTTTTGTCTTTACGGGCACTGTTACATTAATCAGATGCTAACATTCTTATTAAATATTTATGTTACACCTCAGTACCACACAGAAAACAACTTTTGAGAAACCCCAGAATGTGTATAACATCTCAGACAGGGCATTTCATCACTGCAATAGTATCAGTCAATACAGCATATACAGCGACAGTGATGTTTTGTTGATGATAGACAGTTGTTATTGTTTACAAAACATAATCATTATTACATAAAACTCATTTTTGATGAACAAAGCTTTGAAATATAAATGACAAACTCAAAACAAATTATAAAGTAAGTCTGCTTGGTAAATATTTATCTACTTTTTAGTGTTTTATTTTATGGTAAAGTTAAAATACACAATTTACAAAAATAGTTGAATTCGAGATGAGAGAGAATATTTTCAATTATTTCGTAAGCTTGGTTATTACAGGAATCATATATCAATGGGACTTATTCGCATAATTTCTTTTAATAATGGCATTTAATGTATTTACTTACAAATGTATCATGTTTGGAATAATCCAAAGTATGTGAAAACTCAAGAAACAAACTGTACAAAACAAATGTGCCTTCACCAAGATTCAAACCCTGACCTGATTGGTGCAACGTCTCGTGCTCTACTACAAGGCCGTTCAGACTTTAGAAGTTAATAGAATCTGTACATGCTATGTTTGTAATTCAAGTATTTTCTAAATTATAAATGAAAGTCAATTAACTATTAATGATTTGATGGACTTTGATATAAAGTTATCATTAAATGAAGCAAAATTATAAACAGAAATTGTGTCATAAGTGTTATTCTGCTTGTTTGATTTATTTTTTTTACAAAAGTAATTATGACAGTCTGTAAACAAGTCCCTCGAAGACAACCTGCTCTGACAAAAAGACAACTGAAATATTAAACACAAATGATGCGCATTATGCTGGGAATGATACAGAAGCATAAAAACACTAATAGCGCTAATAACTATTATGCTTATAATTAATTATTTAATTTTATTGTGCCAAACATCCAGGCAGACTTTCACACATTCACAAAAAGGGAACTCAACAAAACATTTATCTTCAAGGTTTTTAACGTGTTATGAGTTATTTTTAAAACATGTTTTCAATACTTAAACTATCACATTAATCTGACAAAGACCATAATATTCAGTCATTTAATTGCTCAAAACCTTCAAAACAGGTGTGAACAATTTATAACGCCTTTTTCAACCTGTCAAGTTTAAAGAAACAGCAACCATTTCTTTGCTTCAAATTGTAGCAGTATGTACTTGACACAAAAATTGATATGCAATTGAAATAATTTAGCTGTAGATTAATCAAAGTTCTATTGTATGCCTGAATTAATCATTTTTAATTGATACCCTAAGGCAGGTGTGATTTTCACATCTGATTCCTGAAATATGTGTTTTCATGATTGATGTGTACTGTATATAGAGAGAATGTATGGTTTCATTAAACAGACTTCAAGTTAACATTTGAGAAAATCTATCAATGCAAATATGCAAATTTCTTGCAGATTGACATTTGGTAATCAGCAATATCTTAAATTAAAATGCAGTTTAAAACTGAGATTTTGTTATAAAGATTTAATCCAATTAAAATAACAATAACATAATTATGCTTATTTAAGGCCATGACAAACCTTATGTTGGTTTTCGTGTTTTTATAATATAAGATGTTATGCAATTTCCAATATAACATCCAGAAAAACATGGACTAATAATAATAATGACCTATTTGCAAGCTTGTAAAATTCAAAATGAATACAGTATATGTTTCTATACTCAAGCGTATCACAATAAATGTATTATAATGACATCAATAAGAACGTGGCAAATGTCCGCGATCAAGCCCCAATACAAATAAAGGTAACAATTGCAGCCCATTATTTCAACAAATAGAAGCATTTTTCAAAAGAAAACGTGTTGTTAACAAGACGCTTTGCCTAAATAGAAGCATGACTGTGTGATTTTGTAGGAATACATATAACCAAAACATAAAACCATGCATTAGTCATCGGGAAGTGCTTTTATTTAAATCAAATAAATGTTGCGAAACATTAATAGTTAGAAATTCATCAATCTAGAAAACAAATGTACAACTTAAAAGTGTGTTTCTTATGTGCATGTGTATGCATACAGCTTCTCATCAAGTCATGGGAATCACTAGTACTAGAAGTATTTTGTTTGGAGTAAGTAGTACTAGCAGTATTATGTTGCTAAGACAATATAAAGAAGTAAAGCTACGGCAGTATTGCATTTCTATTAAACACACCTTCGTGGTCCTTTATTTATGGCAAGTTACCAATTGCCAAAACGGTACAGTACGGCACAAAACGAAACAACATACACACATAATAGAATAAAGCTGGGGTCAACGCCTTGGAACGGTCAATGCTAAGCACTGGGGGTTTAAATCGGTTAGAGAGCGCTCAACCTCACGCTTGGCCCTAATTCAAAATCAAAGCGCTGAATGCACTGAAGTTGTTCGCTATTGCATAATCTTAGACGCAACTCAGTTTTCAAAATTATGTTATAGCTTTTTATATAGCAAGTTTGAAATGAACACACCCCATTCAAATTTATTAAAAATGTGTTTTAAAGCATAGGTCAAAATGTGTGTGCACTGTTTATCCTCATATTTATGTTATAGAGATAACTTAGACAAAATGTGCGCATTGCACAGGCTAATCAGTGTGCACAGGCTTATCTTATTTGACATGCATTAAGCCCTGTTTTCCCTGAAAGCAGCCAATATGTACAGATTTCAATGATAAACTCTCCAATGTCGTCGCACAAGCTGTTATACACTTTTTACTACATACACACTCGATAAACCGCTAAGTGATTTAAATGTAAACAGCGGGTTTTAAGAGAAGACAGTCCGCAAGATCTGTCTGCAGTGTACCTGTATAAATAGGCAGATGAGGTGGTTATCGTTCCTGGCGTAGTTAAGCAGCATACTGAATTGCGAAACTCCCTCTACATTAGTTGTCCGCTAGCGCGAACAACTAACCAGCTTTAGCTCTTGCTGTCTTTAAAAACTGGTCTGAATCTGTATAAACTATTTTTAGCAATTTCTGATTACGAAATATTTGAGACTCGCTCTGAGAAAAAGGGGCGTAGTGCATGTTCGTAACGTGTAGTCCCAGATTAAGACGTGTAGTCCGCACAGGCTTATCCGGTATGACACTTTCCGCTTTTATGTAATTTTTCATTTAGAGGAGGTCTTTTCTAAACGAAAATCTAGTGTTGTCACTGATTAGCATGTGCGGACTGCACAGATTAATCTAGTCAACACTTTACGCACATGAATACAGTCCCGTTTTCCCAGAACGTGGCTTATATTACAGCAGATTACCAAGCTGCATACCTTATCCAGCTCCGCCTTCTCACGTATGAATACCTAATATATCTCTACTTCCTCCTGGTTACGTTCAACGAGCGTCTGCTTCACGATGGCCGTGTTCCGTCTCGTCACCTCCGCCAGTTACTGTTGCAGACGGCGTATCGCCTCTCTTGTTTCTGGCGACCGTTCTCTTCATTACGTACCTTGCCGTACAACATCTGCTCCTGCTCTTCGCCTTTTTATACCAGTTTCTGAAATCGACAAAACAAATGAATTTAACATTTAGTTATGTTTTAGTTTTAACCTATTTATCGATTGCACGAAAGCCAAAGGCTTATTTAGATACCAATGAGTGTGTTCCTGGGAACAACCAATAATCGGTGCCTCTAAAGGAAACTCACCCACTCGGTTATTGTTGTGGGGTTGTCCAGAAATTGAGCAAAAGTATAAACTGTATTCATGTCATTAAATAGTGTTATTTCTTTTTATTTTATTACTGTTAACACTTAACAAATTAGAAATCGTTTAATTATGCAAGGCTACATGATACTTAATCTTAAATAAGAAGTTCCATATCTTGTACATGATAAGGGATGCAACAAGACAATGAAATCCAAAACAAAACATCTTCAGATGTTGATAGGATGTATCTTTATTTTGACTGACTCTCTTCTTTGTCAAGCTAGCTTGATTAAATTATGATACCTAAAGCGTCGTTTCTAGGTCTTTTTAAATTATCTCGTTGATATTAATGATATTTTAATTACTCGGAAAATTGATACATCCAGTAATTTAACTTAATTTGGTTAATATATGAAGATGAATGATGTTTAGCTTGCAGCTTTTATAGCACATCAAAGAAGTAAATTAGGCATAGCATTTAGGCCAAGAAACTGTCTTTTTTATTCATATTGCTAAAGTTCATTTATAGATAGCATTATTTGCGAAATCGTTAAAGTCCTTTATGTAAGGCGTGCTTCTATCAAACACAATGGCATGGACGGAAAGTTGACATAAATACAACATTGGATAACATAAAGCCCAGCAGTTCAATACAACAAAGGTCTAAATAAAGTGGATGTAAATCATACCATGCTCTAATTTTGCTGCTGATCACAATATTTTTTTAAAACATCCAATCACTTGTTTACTGAGCATTATGCCTACAACAACATGTGCTTTGAACCTCCATAACATATATACGACCAGTTTGTTAAACAAAATAGACAACCAGTTGCAAAACAAGTCATTTGAAATTATTCTAAACATTGTTTCTAACCATAACCAAGTTTCATGACCATTATGCAATTAATGTGGCCTATAAGGTGTTCTCAAGGTTAATGTGATGTTGAATGATTAACAATGTATGAATTACGGTGGGAAATGAGTGACCAAAGATGAAAGATGTTTAAAGCTCATGTTCACTAAACACTTTTTCTAATGAATTTTACTTTAAAATGAAAATTGATGTCAAGCAACATAAATGTTGTGCAAATTGCTTTTAACCACATTGATTATAAATGGCTCGCAATGAAGATGGTCAGAATTGTGTCGGTTTGATTACATCAATTTCAATTTTGTCATTGGTAAAGTTTGTGAATTCCATTTTCCGAAAAATCAATGTCTAAATGAATCTATATTGGGCGAATGTATGTTCTTAACAATTTAGTGTTTCTTTAATTTGACATTAAAGTTGAGTCAGATATTGACCTTTCATCTTTTGGAGAAATTAATTTTATGGACAACAGTCTACCTGTAATTTGAAAATCATACCTGGTCAAATTAATACTTTCTGGACAAAGGTGCTTCAGTTACCTGTCCAACCGCAATTAATTTTAAACATTCAGTCTACACATAATTTAGTTGTGATACATTTCATACCAAAAGGATATTCAAAATCATACCAACTATAAACCACGAGTAATTATCTCAATAAACCACATCGATATAATACCATGTTTACAAGAAGGTCTGTAAACAGAATAACTTTGCAGATAGGTTCCATTTCAAAATTCAAAAGCAAGCTTGGTAAAGCCGCATCATTTAACTGGTTGTAAATCTGCTAATTTTGGATGTCACTAAATATGGGTACAGCGAGTTCTTTCTTAAATTATCTTCTATATTTCAATCCTCAAAGGCCAATATACGTTATCAAATAAAACTTAAAGCCGAAAACTTGTCTGCTTTTCATATTTACAATTAGTTAGTTATTTTAACTAGCAGTATTTTTGTAGAAAATATGCCGCCTAGCAGTCTAAGAAAAGTTATTACACGGCTGTATTTATTATTAACATGCCACAATATGCAGTCACAAAGAGGTTTTGTGCGCTAAACGAGTATATGTAAACATTAATAAACCAGTACACTCCTTTTCACAGTAATATTTCGAATTGCTTCATTTTCCATCTATGTTTGCACAGCATAATCAACATATTTTGGTCAATCCAAAAATATCCTAAAAATAACAGGGTTTGGTTTGTCAACCCTTTTTTAGCAGTCATAGGGTGTGCATTCAAACATACTATGGAATCGAATGATTATACAATTTACAAGGTGGTTATTAAGTCTTGAAGAAATGAGCGAACACGTCTCGAGATATTAACTAATTGTATGAAGTGTTGATAGATCTACAACTAATAAAAAGGAATAATTTTAATATTTAACATTTGGTAGTTTTACTGGTGAGCAGTACAAAGTAAATAAGTGTAAATAGCTGAGACATAAGTGGTGCAATTACAAATTCTGTAAACATACTTGGTGTTTTATCTTGCACTTTCAACATTTTGTAATTTAAATGAATCATTCTATGTGAAAACTGGGCTTATCGTCCCAGATAAGCCTGTGCAGTCCGCTTTTATATAAAAAAAATGTTTAAAGAAATTGTCTTCCATCTAACCAGATCCAATCTAAGCAGTGTCATCTTTCATAAACATGTGTGGACTACATGGGCTTTAAGCCCTGTTTTTCCAGAGCGCAGCTCAAATTAAGATGCTTGGAGCATAGGGCATACTTCTCTAATAAACGCTTTATATTAAATAGTGTTATCACATATTTCACTGATTTATAACAAGGATTAATAAGGCAAATGTACAACTATTTAATGATGCATTTGAAGGCTATGCATGATTGCTACGATAAATCTAAATAAAAGCTTTATGTGTTTAATTGTTGGAGTAAATTTTGACTTTATGGGTATCACATACGCAGGCTCTATTAAACAAATTGCTACACCCATAAAGCTTTTTCATCATAGTAGATCAAAACATAAGAGGACCTAACATTCAAGTTTCGCCCCATTGAATTCATGCAAATCGCACACAAAAAATCGGATAAGACTGCAATTTGTTACCTGGAGAACCACTTTCATTTCAAGATAACATCTAAGAGATAATTTAAATCCCTAGTAAAGATAAAATCTTCAGAAATTTATGTTGTATTTTACAACTGAATTACGTTTAACCTAATGTAAACCCATAAATCGACTCAAATAACGATGTCAGCTTTGTGTTTGATAATTCAATGGAATACAGGGGCCTACAAGTTTGACAGCTTGAGTAAATAATACCATTGATGTAGAGAGATTGAAAGCGGAAAAGACTTTTACACCATTACAATTTTGCACCAATTTTATCATTTTTATGTTTAAAATTCATTGTTCACATTTGCAATGAACATTATAGTTAATGTATGCATGTAAAAGAAATAAACACAAGAACTGCATACGTTTTAAAGTTGTGATTTACAAAAGATAGCTCACTAAATGTAATAAGGTGTTAAAAATGAACTTTAAAATTTGTATTTGACATTTTGGTTTTGATAATCTCTCATCTGGTAATCTCTACATAGTTATAAAACATAACACATTTTAGAATATGACATTTTTACATGCATCAAACGTTTAAAATGATAATTAAAATATATAACATATAAATAGCATAGTAAACATTTCCTTTCATAGCAGACAATAGTAACAGATACATTAATTACATCATCCTCATCATCATCATAATCAGCAGCAGCAACATCTGTTAATTGTTAAAGATACATTCAGTACATCATCATTATCTTCAGCAGCAGCAGCAGCACTAGCAGCAAGCTGTTAATGGTAAAAGATACATTAATTAAGTACATCATCATCATCATCAGCAGCAGCAGCAGCAGCTGTCAAATGTTAAAGATACATTCAGTACATCATCACCATCATCATCAGCAGCAGCAGCAACAACAACAGACGTTAATGGTTATAGATAAATTCAGTTCATCATCATCGTCAGCAGCAGTAGCAGCTGTTAATAGTTTAAGACACATTCAGTACATCATCATCATCATTATCAGCAGCAGCAGCAACAACTATTAATGGCTTAAGAGAAATTAAGTACATCATCATCATCAGCAGCAGCAGCAGCGGCAGAAACAACAGCAGGTGACGGTGATGCCAATTGTTCACATAGGTAATTTATGAAAACTCGTCAAAGTTTTAATTGTTATTTTATTGGAAGCAATTGCCAAGTTTGCTTATTGATACGACCGGAATAAAATTCCATATGCCATTACGTCTAACAATCTGACATTAACAAACTCAAGTCAACAAAAAATGCATTATGAATGTCAGTGAATATCTTTTCAAATATGCAAATACTTTAATTCAACGAGCAGAAAACAACTTGTTTTGCTGTAATTAAACACGATTGCACAAAAAAGAAAACAGAAAGCAATATGTGCCAAAAACTTGTTCTACATTGATTTCTCTGCAAAGCATAATAACATTAACATTTACTCAGTGTCATAATTATAATAGCTTGAAAATCCGATTGTCAGAATTTCAGAGTGATTAAGCAAAAAAATCAGTGAATGTATTCAATTACCAATTACAGACTCTAACAACTGACATAATTAGCTTGGTGTCAAATATAATGTTTACGTGCTTATTATGGTCAAATGTGACATCCGTTTAAATGACGGAATTATACAAAGTGCAATGAGAGCAATAATTCATTACCAGCACAAATACCGGTATGCAATTTAACTGTTGAGAAAGTAATTGTATTATGTTGACAAAACTTTGAAGATTTACCTTCAATCTTTCACATGTAAAAAAAAACATTTCAATTTGAAAATACGAAAATACTATGTCTCCATTTTGATCCAATTTTGACTGTCAACATGGTGAAAATTTCAAAGATCTGTATACGTCTGGGGAGTTACTATTATTATAGCATGACATAAGACATGTATGTCAGCATTTAATCATTTTATTAATCTACAAGGTGCAAGATGAATTATCTTGCTGAAAATTGTCCTATTACAATTGATAAAACCTCGAACATCAAGTGGGAAAGACACTCAATATTTTAATATGTCCTTGTTTCTTTTCTATAGTATTACAGCTGGGGGTCTGTTTTTATGTGTGTCGACACTTGAAGTTTTATTGAACCATTCATAAATATGATTCATAATTAAACCCAATATATATACAAATTATTCTTTGCAAGCATAAAATGATTTGTCAATTTGTAATTTTGTTTTTGAAAAGACGATAGCAAAGTGAAGGTTAACGCTGGCCTGTTTTCAATATTGACAACAATACGGTCTATTAATTTGGCAAATTTCTGAGTGCAAAGGATTTACAAACAATCGTTTAACATCTTGAAAGAAAGCTTCTTATTAGTGTCAGAAACAAACACAGAGTTCAGTAAAGTATAAAGCGGTTAAATAGAGGTATTGTATTTCAAGTTTTCTTTGATGTAGTGTGTTTATGTCCAATGTTAAAGTACAGAACAAGACAAATTGCCTAACATTAATAAGAATGCTACGAGCCTTTGATCAATATGACAATAATGTTGTTTTAACTGTTTTTGAAACATTACCTAGATAAGACTTATCGAGATGTGTAGTTCTTGTTTGTTATTAGTTGCTTAGGTGATACTTTTATAAATAATACAAAAAAAAATGCCAAAGAACTTTGCATTTATAGCTTGCTGTCCACAGTTATGATAAATGTTTCAAAGCAAACGTTTTTTAACAAACAAATACTCTATTGAACAATAAAAGACAATATATGAAAAACGTTAAAGAAATTGATAATCCGACTAAGTTCCCCATGTTGTTATAGTCACCAGCCCAACAGCCCTAAACTGTAGAAGAATTCTGGCTGGTCAATATTATGCCACTGCCTCAGTGGGGTTTCTATTTTTTATGTAGTACGGGATCTTTTCATACTTTAACTGTGTATCAACAAGTGAGCAATCATTGATTTTACATCACAAAACTTGACAAAAAACTGCTTACTGTGGATTCAACTAATTTCGCTGACATTACATGTAGTGATTTGGTCCGATCGGGCATATTTGGTGGATCTTTTATGACAGTTTTATATAAATAATATAAGGCTTCGGATGGAAACACTTTCGTTGTACATTTGAACTTCGTGGTTAATAACATACGAAAATCGACAAAAATAAGTGTCTGACAAATTATATTGGTTTCTTTGAAAAACTCTTGACAGTACATATACAGAACATCTTCACAAGTTTGTGTCTTGTGATTTTATGCAATCATATTTTGTATTATTCTAAATAATGTATTCTTATAAATAGCTCGGTTAAACCCATGCGGTGATGCCATTTGTCAATTTTAGCAGGGCGGTCCATATTATGCCTGAAGGTACATATTAGCAGCGTTCTAGCAAAACTGGGCGTAAAGCATGTGCGCAAAATGTCATCACAGATAAGCCTGTGCAGTCTGCACAGGCTAATCAGGGACCACACATTCCGCTTCTATGGAGTTTTTCGTTTAAAAGAAGTCTCTTCTAAACGAAAATCTAGTTAAGGCGGAAAGTGTGTTGTCCCTGATTAGCCTGTGTTGACTGCGCAGGCAAATCGTGGATGGCAAATGCATAAAGTCCGGTTTTCCGAGAACAAGACTTATTTTCTTATCATCTCAAATTAATATCTCCGTAGAATCTTCAAACCATGTATCACTGTTCAATAGTCCTAATACTACGGTTATAAACGTTAGACGTAAAATTGCAAGTACTTTATTTCCGCCGAAAGTAGTATATTTAGACCGCTTCTGTATCCGCGATAAGCTTCATAGTCAGTCCGATAATTGTGTGGATTGGTCCTTAATTTCACAGCCCATATACCACAATTAAGTCCGGACAGTTTTATTGGACTCTAACTTTATTGCCAATCTTTACACCAATATGACGGACCATAAAGCTAATACCTTTGCAAACCAATATGAATCTTATGACTCGAATGTAAACATTCGTGAATTTATTGTCGGTGCTATGCCCGCAATTTATCGCTTCGCAGACAAACTGTCTATATCGTTAAGGGTTTAACGAGATTTACAATATCAAGTGTACGGAGCATTTGATATAATTGTCCTGTAATGAAAACAGCAGGAGTTCAAATAAAATACACATTTTATTTATGACTGTGTTTCCGATTTGTTAAACGTTAAAGCGAGAAAAAGAATATGAATGTTATCGACAATTGTATAAACCGGTTAAAGAATAAATAAAAAGGCGATAATAAGTCGTTTGATGGTTCTACAGTTTCACAGTTTAAGTACATCGTTAACAATACATAAACTTTTTTAGAGGGCAGCTCGGTTTGTATGTTAACGCTCCTGTTAAACAAAAAATGCGACCATTGTTTACAAGATCCAGATCTCTGACTTGTCTTACAACCCGAAGATCACAGTCCGTTCACGACACAGAAGTTTAACAGAGTATAAGATATGAGCCGCCCTCTATAACAAATATTTTACACGTGAACTGACCCTCGCAAACTTCGTATTACAGAAAAACGATATATGACTAGAATAACAAACGAACGAATACATGAAAACATGGGGGACAAGAACTGAACCAATGAATACACATACTTGTATATCATTAAGATTGATCTAGAACTGAACCAATGCATACACATACTTGTTTATCATTAAGATTGATCTAGAACTGAACCAATTTATACACATACTTGTATATCATTAAGATTGATCTGCGTGCAATGTAACATGTTTGTCATACTATGGACAATGCGTGCAATGTAACATGTTTGTCATACTATGGACAATGCGTGCAATGTAACATGTTTATCATACTATGGGCACAATCTATTTTAATGATGAACTTGCAATCATCAACTAAGTGAATGTTTTGACGACCCTACAAAAGGCTGTCAGCGTTAAACAAAAAACAATGTTGGATTTATTGTGAAATAAGTGATCCTATGACAAACCAATCTATAAAATATACCTGAAGTGTAGGCCTTTTAATAAAAGTGTCATCTACATTACGATTAAGTTGCAATTAAAAAAACTAATAACTGAAAATGTTCATAATACAATAAAGATAAATACAGGTAAATCTTAAGAACGGATAAGAAAAAAAATGCTTCTTCTTAAATTACCAAAATATAAACAACGAATAATTTTGTACTTGATTTTACAATGCCAACTTATACAATTTGTGTAATAAATATGTAAAAAATTAATGTGAATAATAACTATTAACAAATTTAAATCACGTTAAATTATTTCTTCAGAATCCCGTATTATGGAGTTTTGTCTTTGATTGCAGTAGTCGAGGTATTCAAACGATGTTAAGTGAGACATAAAATACCCGATCCAAATGTTTTACCAAGAGCCATGAAATTAAGGACACTTCACGAACGTTGATCTAATTTATGAGAACATATACATGTTTTATAACGCTAATAAAACTAAAGAAAAACGAAAGGTTAGGTCGTTCTCTTATGTATTCTATTTCGAAAGTGGTATAATACCAACGTTGATGATGTTTACATATTGGTGCCAAGTATTTAAATTTAATGTTTTTTGTATTTCAAGCAGTATGTTGTTCTATTTTTTTTTTACCTGTCAATACTATTTAGTACAAGACATAAACAGAAGAGTTTAATTACATTTTTAGCAAAGTTCGATGCACTGGTTACAACGATTTCGAAAATCCATCAACAATAAATTTCGCTTAATAAGGTGGTCCGACTGCGAACACATGACAATTTACATAGCAGCCATATGCACACGAATTTCCACCTCGTGCTGTCCCCAAAGTGTCCCTGAGGAGAAGCCCACCAGACGGCTGAACACGTCCTCCAGGAATGCAGGGACCTCCAACCACTATATAAAGATCATCACGTTCCTAAATTGGTTGGCATTGCATGTCCCCGTAAATATGTGGATGAATTAATATTTTCTTAGTCGCACAACATTTCCCAAATTTTAAAATAATGAGAAATATATTATTTTTTTAAAGAAACACAAATATTTAAAATGTACTGACCTTCTACATTACATTTTAATTTCAGCAACATTTTCTTAAAATACCTGTCCTTAAGCGCAATCTCGGAAGTATCGTTGGATGGTTAAGTAATGAATCTTTAAAAAGAGGTTGATCCAGCGATTTACGGCCGTGCACAGATATTCGCTAGTTGATGTCGCTGTGGAATGTTTTAAATAAAACGCCATTCAATGAAACTGAACAAAGTGACGAACTAATGTCATTAATTGTAAAGAACAATGATTATATGAATGACATGATACTTTCCCGAATTCAAATGTGGAATATATTGTATAAATGACATCGCTCTAACCGTCAAAGACTATGTGGAAATGTCAATAATGTGGAAATAGGTTTTACATCATGGCATACGTCAATAACGTGGAAATAGGTTTATACATCATGACATACGTCAATAACGTGGAACTAGGTTATATATCATGTCATACGCCATTAACGTGGAAATAGATTATATGTCATGGCAGGCGTCAATAACGTGAAAATAGGTTATATATCATGGGATACGTCAATAACGTAGAAACAGGTTTTATGTCATGGCATATGTCAATAACGTGAAAATAGGTTATATGTCATGGCATACGTCAATAACGTGAAAATAGTTTATATATCATGGCATACGTCAATAACGTGGATATAGGTTATATATCATTGCATACGTCAATAACGTGGAAATAGGTTATACATCATGGCATACGTCAATATCGTGGAAATAGGTAATACATCATTGCATACGTCAATCACGTTAATAACGTTAACATACGTGGCCTATTATGCTACTGCCATTCATTCAAACTCAAATAATATGCACGTTATATAGAGAATAACAGGTAACTGCCGAGCCGTTATTGTATTCATGCCGAGCCTATTATATTACAAAAAGATCAGGCAGTAACCTGTTTTTCTGTTTATCATACCTCTTTCTAAGTCCCCATTTTAAAAGTAATAATGAAATAAAATCGCTACGTCGCTGCATTTTAGCGGGAATGAATCCCGGGTGTAACTTCCCAAATTTTAGGGTAGGGGTGTCCCGCTGAGACTTCCGAAATGTGACCCATTTTAATACCNTCCCCCCCCCCCCCCCGGGGGAATGAATATGATCTTTCACAGATGATTTACATGGGTTTCGCTGGCCATCGCGCTACCATGTTTCTAAGCCTCGCATGATAAACTTGATATTTATCCAAAACTCACATAATATTCTATTTATCCTATAACTTCCTCCCTTTTTCCATTAATAATTATCAAATATCGCATTTTTTGACGATTTTGTTTGTTCCGTAAACTTTTGGAAAAACCCATTTGTGATCTAAAAATAGCGATATTATATAGCTCATGTGTCTACGATTGCCTTAATACTATCGATTTTCATCTGGTAATAGGATAAAATATATTACATCTTGGTATCAAATTGTTTGTTTTGTTAAATCTGATTTTACTTTACTAAATATATAGATCATTCCGAGTAAAATGACTTACATCCAAACATGGACTGATTTAACAACTTCCTGTTGAAAATGACGTCATCAGCATTTACACATTCATTTGTAATATTTGGAAATTACGTTTTTTGCTGTTTGTGTTGCTTTCTGTGGATAAAATGAAATACATCTTGGTATCAAATTGTTTGTTTTGATCAATCTGATTAATTTTTACAATAAAATATTGCTTATTTATTAAGTCTTTGTTATATGACACATCGACTGATATAAGACCTTCCTGTCGAACATGATATAAAAATATATCATACAGCGTCAGGCATATATCAATGTAGCGGTATGATAAATTGAAATAGCTATCAATCATATAAATTAACGACACGGTTATCAATTGTATTATTATTTGATATTACTTAGTTATAGAATGAACACAAACACAATTCTTTATAAATGTAGGATTGCTCAAGGAAATACTAACGAGCATAATTATATTATCTGTTTTTTGGTGTGTGTTTTGAAAAAGTGTGTGTGCTGTTTGACATTTACCTTAACTGACTAAGCCTGTTTGAACATGATAAAGCAATATGACTATCTCTATATTATACAAGTAGTCCATGTCATATTTGACTGTTCATAACTTAATGAATATATCCATTCAGTCATGTAAACATGTTTGCCGCCGTTTGCACATATGTGACGTGTATGTAATATGAGTCAGTTTTGATTTTTTAATTAATGACTTTTTAATTAATCGAAATTTTAAAACAATTGTTGAAATATTAAAACCGGAACCGAATCGGATTTTATATGAACCGGTCTCTGTGAAAACCGGGCATATTGCATGTTCTTAAAGTGTCGTCTCAGATTATCTTGTAACGTCTGACATACGTCCGCAACACACTCAAACATTGTCTTCACATTGTCTTCACACCTCAAGTTGAGGCGGTCCGGTGAATCTCCTAGTCCCGTGATATAATGGTGCATCAACATATATTTTATGGGGATGAATATTTGGCGTGATAAAATCGCGTATATTATGCGCACAACAACTTTGATCTACGTCGAGGAATGATATATTTAACATTTCCACAAGGTCGTTGACTTGCTGCACGATGACATATCAATATATGATATAAATTTCAAATTATCGACTTTAATATTGATTTCTTTATTAGCATGAAATATTTTACTTGATACATGGAATTTTTGAAAATCAAAGCAAAGAACCGTCCTAACATCTTCGAACATTAGCTTATAGATCTTCAGTTATGCCATAAGTGCATCTTTTTTGTGTGAATCTTAGAAAGTCAACATTGGTAATGCATGAATCATTGTTTGGCTTGTTCCGTGTGCTTATTTTTTCTACGCCAGCTTATAATAGAAATTAATATATGCAATAACAAATTGTTAATTGGATGCTTTGTCATGACTAGAATATTGACATGTCTGACATTATAATCAGTAAGACACACGTCAAGTAGCAAACATTTTGCACAAGACCTCAAACAAAAATCGATAAACAATACATGCATTCAATATTTCATTTGAAATAATGATTTATTATTGCTCAAGACTAGTTCTTGTCTCAAAACATTCTTATGTGGACGGTTTTTACTTCTACTAGCAAAAACCATGGTTTCATAATATACCATGACAATTTGTCTCTCTAAAAGATCATTTGTTTTTATAATTAACTGACATGCCCACGGGTCCGGGTAAATCTACAACATTGGGTTATAATATGGACATCACATCATAAGTCACATTTGATGTTCGTCTCATGAAAGCAGATACAAAAAGTCCAAACGTGTCACAAGATTAAGTAGAATTTCTTGTTAGTTAAACTATAGTTAGGCAATATGATTAACCCATGTATGCCTAGTTGACACTCCCATCCTTCTTAATTGGATCAATTTATTTCCAAAATTAGGGATGTCTAGTATATTTAGTTAAATATTTAGAATATTCTTATAGTCGAGTCTGTTTCCTTCTTTGCTTAATATGGAACGTAGAAAATGAAGAGTACAATGAGGCAATATTTTGTTGGTGTAGTATATAGAGCTATATCATAGATTTAAGAGGATTTGCCACCTTGGCAAATTTGGGAATATTGCCAAATTTGCATAAATCCAAAATGGCAGCCGGTCGCTAAATTGAAAATTTAGACTTTAATACTTTTCACTGAATATGGCATGTGAGGTGTCTTTTTAGGGGTTTTAGGGTATGCTGAGTTCATTTCTGATGTAATTAAAATGATTGAGCCTGTCAATGACAAAATTATAGTCCAAAATAGCTGTTAAAAGCCATTTTCGGATCTTTTTTACAGTAAAATTACATGATATCACCGCATAGTGATTAATATTGCAAAATGTACGCATGTTGTATGCGTGTGTTCTTAATCCATGCTGTACCTTAGACAATGTGTGCAAGAAATGACAATATACTGAGTATTCTACAATTCAATCATTTTTTCAAAACCCAAAATGCACTTAAATGCCACAACATGATCACCATACTTTGTAAAGCTCCTAGAGATCATGATCAAAGCTTCTATTGGCATTTCGTCTGATTATCATTCGGTGGTTATACAAATGGAATTGTATGGATAAAAGGTGACCTTTAAACATTCTTTATTAAGCAAAATCCAAAAATATGGATTACAGATTAATTTAGTACAAAGGTTTAGTTTGGATGGTATGATAACTTTGACCTGACCATATTCTCCCCAAATGGACGACGCGAGACCCATGCCATGGCAACAGAGTTTCAAGTTCACCCGGCAGGCATAGTGCAAACCACTGAAAGCAACAACAGTATGATGTCTCTGACGATTACACGTGTTGAGAGTGACAATACCCTCTTCAGTGAAGCTAACTATGCTGATCTAAAAGCTCAACAAGACATTTTGGTGGCAGCCAAAGAGAAAGATGCCTAATGGCTCAACAATATATTTAATGAAGAAGAACGTCTTGCGTGGATGTAGTTACTTGTATCCCCGTACACTTCTTCGATGTTGTTATATTTCAGCATTCATAGGCTTGTAGCGGTATTGTTATTTTTATTATTTTTGGAAATCTTGTTTGTATATGTTTTTTCGTTTTGTGCCGAACTGTACCGTTTTGGAAATTGGTTCCTTGGCATAAATAAAAGACCACGAAGGTGTGTATGATAGAAATGCAATACTGCTGCAGCTTCTGGAGTTTCACTTCTTTATATTGAATTCCACAACAGTTCGATGTGTGCTGCGTGGATGCAGTAACTTGTATCCCCGTACACTTATTCAATGTTGTTATATTTTCAGCCTTCAGAGGCTTGTAGCGGTATTGTTTTTTTTTATTATTTTTGGAAACTTTGTTTGTATATGTTGTTTCGTTTTGTGCCGTACTGTACCGTTTTGGCAATTGGTTCCTTGCCTTAAATAAAAGGACCACGAAGGTGTGTATGATAGAAATGCAATACTGCTACATGTTCTGGAGTTTCACTCCTTTATATTGAATTCCACAACAGTTTGATGTATGCTGCGTGGATGAAGTAATTTGTTTCCCCGTACACTTCTTCAATGTTGTTATATTTTCAGCCTTCATAGGCTTGTAGCGGTATTGTTATTATGCTCCCCATATATATATATATATATATATATATGGGAAGCATATAGTTGCCAGTTTGTACTTCCGTACGTACTTCCTTCCTTCCTTCTGTCACACTTTTTTATTAGTTTCTCATAGTGCCTTGAATATTTTACCGATCTCTTTTATATTTGGCATGTAGGTACCTTGCATGGACCTTTACCTTTTGATGAGGTTTGAGGTCACTGGGGTCAAGGTCAAAGTCACCGAGGCTTATAATAGATTTTCTCAAGGTCACATTCGTTTCCACACACTTAACCCATATATCGACAAAGCATCATTGGGGAGCATCAATCAGTTTTACTGATATCATTGTTTTTATTATTTTGGGAAACCTTGTTGTTTCGTTTTGTGCCGTACTGTACCGTTTGGCAATTAGTTCATTGCCATAAATAAAGGACCACGAAGGTGTGTATGATAGAAATGCAATACTGCTGCAGCTTCCGGAGTTTCACTTCTTTATATTAAATGGAATGGCTTTAACAACAAGCTTGCACGTAGCCAAGATATTCTCCAACCGGCTACAAGGTATGTGTTTGGCCGTTAATTGATGCCCAACCAGCTCACCCCGACACAATGCTTACGACGATGGAGTATATGCAAGCGTCCATGATTGATATGGGAATGGACCATGTCCACCTATGCATGGACATGCAGCTGTTTGCTGTAACAAAGCAAACAAGCTGGCACCATCTAGAGCGGTTCAAGAATGTGGTTGTCCATCCAGGTGGGATGCATATAATACAATCATTCCTCAGCTGTATTGGCAAACTCATGAAAGGCTCAGCGTAAGAGTGCTATGTTGATGCAGCATATGGGGGTCTGACTGGTATCTGCAACGGAAAAGCATGGGTGAAAGCAATGCGTGTATATCGTGGTGCAGCTGTAGCTCTCTTAAAGAACTTCATGGCAACTGGGCCAAAATCATTTGAGCAAATTGAAGACTACTTTGAAACCGCTCGCTCGCATCCAACTGGAAGGCACTGGGTGGACAACTTTCTCCTGCCAACACTCCTTGTTCATCAGCTGGAACGTGCAGAGAGAGAAGGAAACATACACTTGAAATTGGTAGTGTTGAAGAGAATGATGAAATTCTTCTTCCTTGCTGGGCATGCACAGTATGCTTGGTATCTTAGCCAGTATCTACTCGACGTACATGCCGAACCAGCTGCCCACAAGGTTGATCTTGTCTGCCGCCACAGTGATGGGTTCTGGATTTCAGTCTCAGCTGATCAGTTTGGGGAACAAACTGCCATACGAATAGGTAAAGGTGGCCTTAAGGGTTTGACACTCTAACCTGATCTTGTCCGCGAATAGATCGACTCTTTTCCTATTGCAGTGCATGATTCAGACTCTGTGGAGTCCATTTATACTGATCATACACAAAGCAAGAACACACAGAGTCAACACAAAGAAGAGTCAAAGCACAGCCGAACCTCAGATGCTAATGATCGTGAATTGATTTACGCAGAGGTTGATAAGTACCCACATCCGTTAGAAGACATCAGACCTCAATTGTACAACCCAGTCACGGGTCAAATTGCGCCAGAGCATGTATATGTTGCAAGTGAAATCGGTGAGAAACTGGAGAAAACTCACGTTGCAGGTCTTCCTGGAGGTTTCTATAAGCCAAGTTCTAGCCCAATCAAAACAATGAGTGCACTCAGTCAACCAGTGAAAGTGAACAATGGGAAGACAGAAGTTGATCTAGAAAGCATATTTCTGCGCTTGTTAATGATTGGTCAAAATCGGCAAGTCGACTTGGAACCATTGTTTGCGTATGAACTCTGTGCTTTGCCATGTGCATTGATAGACGGATTTGGTTGTTTGCGCAAATCAAGCAAGTCTGCTCTTGCCAAACGCCTTGGAGATGTAAACATTTCAACAAGGGCAGCAAGTACAGTGATAGTTGATGTGTCACAACTTATCTTCCACATGGTTTGGCCAAATGGTGGAAGTCCTGCAGACTTGATCTCTTCAATACAGGCAAGACTTGATCGGTATGCAGACTCTGTGGAAAAGATACTTGTGTTCGACAAGTTCAAAACCTTGTCAGCAAAAGACCATGAGAGAATGCTGCGTTCTAGAGAAGGCGTTGTTGATTATGACCTCTCACGTGCTAGTCCCTTGCCAAAAAGAGAGGCAATCATGAAAAGCAAGAAGAATAAACAACGTCTCGCTCAAATTATTGGTACATTCAACCTTGGAGAGAACGTTAAAATGGAGACACCAGATGATGAGGATGTTACAATTGTATCTTACATGCTTGAGTGCACCAAATCTAACCAGTGAGTTGTTCGGGTGCTCAGTGATGATACTGATATATTCATCCTTCTGGTGTACTGGGTTTATCGAGCAAATGTACAATGTCGTGTTCAAATTGAACGACGTGACGGTACTATACTACATGTCAATGCAACATCCTCAACCTACGGTCCAAAATGTATGCAGCTCCTTGGCTGGAAAGCTCTCATCGGATGCGACACGACCTCATACCCATATGGGAAGGGGAAGGTGGGTGCTATAAACAAACTGTTGGCGGGAGACTTTCCAGGACTTTCTGATGTTTTAGGAGAGGAAGGGAAAACCAATGAGGAACTGGTCAAAGCATCGAAGCCATACATCAAAGCCCTTTATGACCAACCGACAGAGAATGACATGAAAACAGCGCGCTTCAAACTCTTCACGAAGAAGAAGAACACTCCAAAAGTGCAGTCACTGCCACCAACATAACCAAACCTACATTATCACATTCTACGTGCACATTTACAAATCATGCTGTGGAAGGCAGCAAACTGCAAAGCACCCACTGATGATTCATAGGACATAACACAGAATGGCTGGGTGATTATGGATGGGATACCTGTACCCAAGGTTGCCGAAAGAGCTCCCGCACCACCAGAGCTGATAGATGTTATCCGCTGCCAATGCAAAGCAATGGACAACAAGCGCAGTGAAGAAACATGTGGGTGTCGCAAGCAACGGCTGTCGTGTACATCATACTGTTCATGCTCTGGAGGTCAAACATGCTGTAATCCTCATACATCCCATCAAACACAAACACAAATTGTATCGAATGAAGAGGATGAAGAAGAAGGAGGAGATACTAACTTGAGAGAGGAGGTTGCGGAAGAAGTCGATGAAGGCTTTAATGACGATACAATAGAAGAGGACGGCGCAAATGAATGGGATTGAAGAATAGTACCTACATGTGCATAATTATTGATAATCTTGCATAAACATCATATCAGATAGTAGTACTTTCGTCAAAGGAATAGCTTTTATCTCACTTGCAACCGTTATAATGAAAGTGGGCCAAAACAAGTGCTAAGTTAATTTATATAGCCAGATGTAGTTAATATGACATACTAATGATATTAAGTGAGCATAATTTTTGTAAAAAGCACAAAAATAACACTTAAGCTAACCATAGCGAATTAGTGCTACATGTGAGGATTTTGTATGTATATTTTTGATTTTGAGATTATCAGCAAAGTACGTAAGAGAATTTTATATAATGGTATTAACAAACATTCAATTACACTAGAGTATAGTAGACTGCTTTGCGTATTGCTTTCCACTTAAACCAATCCTTGATTACTTAGATGGTCGTTTCCACTGAAAAGTGTTATTTCATATCAAATCTAAATATATCTACAACTCTTGATAAAGAATATCAGATATAGTTTGTAAAATATGACCTCAAAATGGCATCTTTCAGCTATGTTGAACTGATTCCTTCATTTTGATACACTGTAGCATAAAATAAACATCAGAAATGGATTCAGCATACCTTAAAGCCCTAGAAAAGACACCATTTAAGCTATATTATTTGATAAATGTAGAATGCGGAAATTTAACTTTGCGTCTGGCGGCCATTTTGGATTTATGCAAATTAGGCAAGATTCCCAAATTTGCCAAGGTGGCAAACCTTCTTAAATTAAAGATATACCTTTATATGTTGCATCCTTGATATATTGCCTCATTTTACTCTTCATTTCTAGGTTCTCAAAAATCTGATTAGACTATTACAGAAATTCCTTTAAGAAAACAGCGCAGACCCAGATGAGACGCCTCTATGCAAATGCATTTCTGCGTTGTTATACATCATGGATATTAACAATATTTACATTAAAAACATATTAATTTGCGCAGTTATTCAACTGATATTTAACTGTAAAATATTAACATTTCAAAACTGATGACTGATGATGTAATAAATCACATATGTTAACAACCCGTTATTCAAATGGAATGGGTGTTTCCGGCACGACATTGACAGCTCAAGGTTATTATAAAACGTCGATAATTCGGAAATCAGGGAAGCACTCGTCGAATAAGAAGCTGAAGAAGACTGTGCATTGTTAAATATATAATACGTGCATACAGTGTTTCACCTTAAAGCATTAATTGATAATTCATTAAGACAAGTTATGACCCCACTCCACTTTTACGGTCTTTTTGTGTGCTCGCACAATTTGTTACTAACGAAGTGCGGATTGTCTGTAATAAAATGACCCATCACCATGGAGATACGGATTTATGGACATCGCTTTATTGCACCGGAATATTTGCTATGGTACCGCTGCCATGCAAACGGACAAGTGTTTGTCTACTTAGAACTCTATTTACCATTTCTGTGTGTACACGTTAATTGATTTTCAAATTTGGGGTATTTATACAAGAATATTTACATTGGCAGATATTTTAATTTGTATGTGTTACAAAATGAAATTGCAAGGCTAAAATTTGCAACTTTGTTAAAGTTGGTTATTACCTCAGAACACATTGCATACTTATATAATGACTTTGACGTTTCGAAAAGCCATCTCGACGTTAAAGAACGTATAAAAAAAAGGGATAAAAGAACAGAATTGTAAAAAATAAGAATTAATTAGGCATTCATATACCTTTTGCAAATTACGGAATGCACACGCAAGTACATGTATAGCGATGCATTTACATCAAGTTATGTTTTTATTATAAATAGTGGATCATGAGTGGATAGATTTATTCGAAATCCGAGCTCTTTGTTGCATCATAACGGTTCCTGAAAGTCTGGTACAAGATTCAAGAGTCTGAAAACGCCCGTTGTTGCAGAACGGACTAAATTTTAGAAGCTTTGTGCAGTAAGTCGCTAGAACGATATTCCTGATGTATAATATAATTTATGGTCGAGCAAGGCATAGTCCTACAAGGTAATATGCAAGTACACAAATAACAATAATTGCTGATTGCACTTCCTTTGCTATATAGAATATAAAGCCATGGAGTAATAAAAATGTAATTGAATTGATATTCTGTTCATTGTTGTTCATTTTCAATTGCCTTTTTTCTTTGCATAAAACAACAACATATTTTATGGAAATATTGAAACAACAGTTCTAATATTGGCATAATTATTCTATCTATAGTCCTCTGCAATGACTATTGTTGATATAGAAATGCTACTAAACTGTGTTTCTTGTTCTTGAAAAGGTATTACCGGTATATTGGTATTGTACGTGTATACTACCTTGAGTATGTGCAGTGCTACGTTTAGGATTGTCTTAAACCTGCACATGTACCATGGTTTCTTACGCCCATTGTTAATAGATGGAGCCACAGTGATCTGAAACTTTTTTTCATTGAAAAGTGTTTTTAATTTCACGTTGACCATTCCGTTAAAGCCTCTATAACGCTCGAAATTCAACGAAAATTTCGTAATATATTTCGTACAATAAAGTTAACATATAAATAATCAGTGTTCCTTATTGCAAAAGCCAATATTTCAACGTTTGATGTGCTCTGGTAACATAGATTTAACATGCTATTTTTTTTATTTTTGTGTGGCACAATAAATACCATTTTAATTTCCCGCAACGATATATATTCATACGACACATGAACACTAAATTGGTCCATGAACATGTCTTGAATATATTGAACCACAAAAAATAAAAAAGAGCATTTTGTATCGTGTTAAATATATGTTACCAGCGCACATCTAACGTTTAAATTTTGGCTATTGCTATAAGGAACACTGATTATTTATATATTAACTTTATTTTATGAAATATATTACGAAATGTTCGTTGTTTTTTTAGCGTTATAGAGGCTTTAAGTTTGATGTGCTGTATTACTTTTTAGAGAGGCGAGATGATTATTATGTTTGCAGCAATAAATCGCAGGGGGTCGAATCAGATTATTTATACAAAGCCATTGAGCGCCGTCAACAGCGATAATTCCTGTAATTGGTGGCAGTTGTTTTAAAAACCGATAAATAACGTGTAATGAAATGTATAGATCGAGGTACAAAAGTGATATATTCGATGTATGGGAAACCGGCAACTGAAAACCAAGACGGAGTTGGATAGAGCTTTGATAGACATTATAATGGAAACAATAATACAATGAAAACATGAGACACATGTATTAAATATTCATATTGAAATTATTCTGCTGCAGGTTTAGGAACGCTTACCAACATTACATGATTTAAAACATGTTTTGCATTAAAAACTGTAAACAATTCAATTGACTTAAAACCGTATTATTACACGAAAGCACATTAAACAGCGTTGTTAAGGAACGTTACGTAGCAAATAGATTCCAATATAAATAAATATCAACATGCACAATTATATACATCCGTCATCACTGGAAAATTAAACAGATCAGATTTTTTTTCACATATGTTTGCATAATAAATGTGTTCAATCAGGTAAAAAAAAGTCTTCTAAAAATACGACAATAAGATCAAAATAATTGAAAATGTATTATTTAGCAATTGTCAACCTGTGACAATGATATCAACATGAATAATGCTGATAACAGAAAAAGACTACAATAACTTAAAATTAAAAAATAATTTGTTAAACCATCGTGTTGATGCCCTCATTGCATAATTCCTTTGTATTTATTAATTTATTTAATGAAGACGAAGGCTCATGTGTGTAATACACATTAACTGGAATAACACTTATTTTTTCAACAAGTACATTGTGTTCTTTCTACATGTATTCGATATTGTGTCATGCCTTCGATAATTTGAATACCAATTAACGAGGAATGCATTTATACTGGCTGTTATAGAATACAATTGTTGTTTATCATAAACCTGTCCGTCGCTTATGATCGCTCGTAAACATCGTCATGTATTGGTAGGAACACCTGTTTCACGCATTTCAAAGGTTTTCATTCATTTGTGTGACCACATACAATATCTGATCAGCTGTTTCTGCGAACACATCGCTAGCTTTGAACTGCTAATTGATACATGTAATGTGAAAATGGGTCTTATACCATACGCGATCCTGTCTGCGATATATCACGCAAGGTTTCGCGGTCTCATTTGCGGACATGGTAACTCCTGAACAGACGGCGCGGATGCCGCATATGGCATAAGACCCATTTTTCGCGCAACGCGGCTCATATATAAAACTCCATGGCCTTGGTCGACAATTAACCTGCTGCAAATTGTAAAGAAAATCGAAAAGGTCGATGTGCCTGCTATAATAACATCATTTACATGTATGCGTGTGGCACGAAGCATGAACAAAAGTGTGTTTTTACGTTAATGCAATACAGAAGTGGATTATATTAACTGCATTAACTACAGGAAACACATTGTAATCGGATTAGCTTGCGCACGATAGCGTATCGCATTCAATAACGGTTTCCGTCTGAGCGCGTGTTTTTCGAGCACGAGAAGAATCCATTCATCGTTCGTTATCGAGAATTTTAGATAATTTATGGGGTTTCTCTGCTACGAGAGCAAACGTTTAGAGTTCAAGGAAATGTTTTTTATTGTACTATTCATTAAAACTCTCAAAGACAGGCAATAACAAATTACTGTAATCATATCAGTAAAGTGCTGACTGCGCTAGATGGTTTAGATAAAAAGTTATTTTTAGTATTCACATTACAGAGTACTTTAAATTGTAGTGTGCCTTGTTGGAATTGTTTGTGTTTTAAAAACCAGTATAGCTCGAGAAGATGCTGAAAAAACTGCACTGTTAAACAAGAAAAACAGAGTAGTCATGTCGTGTTTATTATAAGAACGTTGTTAAATATGCCTTCATTTACCATCAGCCTTTTTTGTATTGAAGATTATCCATACCTGGAAGGCGTAGTTTCCATGGAAAAGAAAAATATGAGTATGAAAAAAAAGTTATTTAAAAAAAAACACATAAAAAGAGTTTATTCGCAGGCTGGTCTAAAGCTACGCATAAGACCCTTTTTCGAATGATGGGTCACTATGATAAGCATCTGCGAGTGTTTTCTCACAAGTTCGTGGACTTTTCTTTTCAATTTGACTATCTTCAACGTTTCAAATTGATTTTTGGCAGATTGACAGACCCTAACCATTGTTTTAGCTACTACACAATTATTTTATGCATTAAGCTGGTTTTCCCCGACAAGGCTGTTCTAAATCTACACAAAGTGCTTGATTCTTATTAGGTTTTCTCCACTTGGCTAGACTGTTACGGTAGCCAGTCCTCAAATGAACACTTACATACTGGTGTTGAAAGCTTAAGTGCAAATATTAATTAATAAAATAAATTTTTAAAAAAATCTGCATTTTTACTTAAGATCAAAACAATGTGTTTTAGTCTATAAGTCTAAATGGGATTTTCGTATTCAAAAAAAAAAAATCATTACATTTATGTACAAGAAAAACCATTGAAAAGTTTAAGTGATGATAAAACAAGGAAAAATATACAATAAAAAACTGTTCCGGTTCTCGGGATCATGAAAAACTATGCCGGTACTCGGGATCGAACCCACGACCTCTTGAAGCAAACGCTAACTTATCACCACTACACTACGCAGGCATTTTAGGCTGTTATGTAGGAAAAACCATATCTCGGTAATAACATTTTTCTTAATCCGGAATATGCATACATTCTTTTTTTGCATAAATGATTTTTTTTTAAATTGTCATTTCGCAAACTGTGATGAAGCCCCTTTAACACGTTCACAACATTAAATCACTTCATTGAGTCCCTTACAACACGACGTTGTAAAAACAAAAAAAAAAACATATGATTTCAAACCCTTTGACATATTACATGTTACCCAAAAAGCGCATTTAAGAATTTAATTATAATGTTAATGTTCACTTCTTTATTATTAAGTGACAATTATAAAATAAACTTAATAAGGCAAGGCATTCAAATGTTTAGTAGCTGTCTGACAATCAACTGTCCGCCTATGATGAAACCGATATGAGTCTCGCTCTGTGAAAGGGGGTTGAATGCCTGGGTCGACACTTTCCGCTTTTATTGTATTTTTCGTTTAAAGGAAGAATCTTCTTAACAAAAATCCTGTTTTGGCGGAAAGTGTTGTCCCTGGATAGCCCAGGTGACAGGGGTGACAGCGATTTAATAATGGGTAATGACGCACTTCCGTTGCTTGAGAAAATGGCGAGTGCACTACCTTGTCAATATCTATATACATAGTCGAACTATCTTTTTTTAAAGAAGACGATTTGTCGGAAATTGTATTGATTTAGTATGTGTATGTACTATAATAAACAGGTTTATAAAAATCACGGCTGCAGCTGCATTTTTTCAAAAAGTCACAACTGAAAGTCGACCATTGAGTCATTGCCATCGAGCGCCTGTGGTTAGCCAGTGCGGACTGCACATGCTGATCTGGGGCGACACTTTACGCACATGCATTACGCCCTCTTTTCACAGAGCGAGGCTCATATATATATATATATATATATACATAGCATAATATAGTGTAATATTCAGATCAACGTCGGCAGAAGCCGCAACACGAAAGGCCAAATTACAAGCTTGGTTGTGTATTAAAATTGAAGTTGTATTAATAATAGTCAAAAAAGTGTAGCGCATTAAAACGCTAAAAACAAGATATACAGAATTGACCGTGTTACAAGGGAAACAAGGTATAGAGATCAGTTAAATTGTGTATTTGTTAGGAAACTAATTACAAGACTACTTCCCCTTTAAACAGCTTCGCTACAATCCAATTTGACATGGACAAATCTGCTGATAATATGTATGACAAATTCATCTGACAAAGTGCATTTGCCTTTTAAAAACCCTCAAAATGCACCGGTTATTCTGTTGTGTTTTTAATGCAATATGCACCTAATGAGTAAAGAATGTTATAACCCTATTATTCACATAACGAGAGCCCGTTGTAACACAAACACATCATTCAGATAATATGCAATCGTTGACCCTTGAATTGCAGAAAGGAGCTGTAATTGTATTTAAAACATGCGTAAACAAATGCAAAGATGCACTGCACTCTTCTGTGAGATTAAATTGTAGGAAAGACCAAAGATACACACGTTGATTGGGCAGCCGGAAATTAAATCGGTAGAAAAAATGTGGTTAGAAGATTTTGAGCATTGAAATGTGTTTGGCAGTTTTAGCAAACAGCGTAGACCCTGATGAGACGCCGCATTATGCGGCGTCTCATCTGGGTCTACGCTGTTTGCCAATGAACCTGTTTCATTGTAGTGGTTTATTTTAACACATTGTCATCTCGGTCTTTTTACGTGTGTACTTAATTCATTGAATGCTGTAATAAAACCCTGTTCTTCTTTAATAATCATTAACACGCATATATGACCACTGTTAATCCAGGAGTAGACATCATAACAGCGTTATAAGAATGTCATATTCGGTTGTGGTCAATTTAGTCGGCGCTAAGTTAAAGAGATTGGCGTCATAAAATCGGAATAATCATTCTACAAACTTAATTATCCGAGAGAACCGTACAAAGGCTACGATAGGCTTGGGTTTTAATGTGACCTTCTCACTGATTGACCACAATTTTCCTTGCAATTTAACAGCAGTGTACGATTACACAAAGCTAAAAATAAACGGATGCGCATGATGAAAATGGAATAACTTATATAAAAGAATAACCGAATGATTCTTCCGATTCGAACTCGGAGGTCTGAGAACACGGCTTAGTTCAGATGTATTTATTTATGATGGTGAATATCGGTTATAGACGCTTAGTGACATCAAGCTCCTCGCTGACGCATCCAGTGCCTCTCAAACTCGAAGACTTTTCAGTTTGAAATTGTTAGATTAACAAAAAACAGTGAATGTAATATATTTTTATCATATCGTTTAATTCAAAAATGAAAAAGAAAATAGAAGCGAACACATTAAAACCATGTATTAAAATAATATTCGATTCGATCACAATCATACGGTTTCAAACGATGAATATGATCCATGAACCATATTTGGAATCAATTAAATCTGTGCGCGGAGGTTGAAATGGAATATGCTAAAATATCACAAAACTTGCAAACAAATCCCTCTAAGGTTTCACTCTATTATTTATTATTTGAACGTAGACTCCCCACTTCCTGTGTTTTCAAAATAACAAAATGTTATTATATTTAGCCCGCGGTTAATAAAGGTAGTAAATACCCTGCGGTTAATATTGGTCAAAATTGACAAATCAGATTAGATTTTAAAATGAAGGGTGTGATTCCGTGGAGTTTATCGGCGCCAGAACTCATGTAATTCGCCTCAATAATTGTCATCGAAAAAGTTAAGCGCTTCATATCTCAACCAACAATCTACGATAACGAGGGAAACAAAGTATTAAAGAGTTTGAGAGTAAATCTTTACAGGCTATGAAGTTTACGACGGCTGTCAAATAAGTTTATCGAATGTATTTAACAGGTGAAGTAGTTGTTATGGTTTATTTTTCATAGGTAGGGTATACAATTGAAATGTTCAATGTTATTTTTTTCAAAGACAAACTATAAAGCCGTAGAGTACGCTATTTTGCTGACTGCATTTATGAAAACAATATCACAGCGTAAGATATTCGATACTAGTTTAATGAATGAACCGTAGGAAAAACGGGTGACGTCACGATTTGGAGGGCGTGGTTTGGGAGATCTGACCAATTAGAGGAGAGCTGATAGCGAAATTGGTTTAGATAGAGTGTAGTTGGGAAAGCCTGTGATATTTCAAACGTGGAAATTATAGTTTGCAAGTACAGGACTCGGTGGATGTGTTTTTTTGCTTTTGCGAAATTATGAAAGATATCAAACGTTTATACTTTTTAAACCATACGGATTTGTGCTATTTGTGAAAAAGTGAGTTATATTGTGGCATATATTAGTCAGAATTATGTGCTTGAAATTACATCTTTATTTGAATTTATTCAAGTGATTTTATGATTATTTGGTTGTTATAATATAAAAGTGTAAAACCCCAAAATAATGTGAGCGTATTGAAAAAATACGTGCTTTTAAAATAAAATAAAATAAATAAGGTAATAACGGTCAAGGGATATATATTTTTCGCCAGTGGAATACGCTACATATTGGAGTTTATGTTTTCACATAAAAACATGAAAATGAAGCGGTGTGGAAGAACGTTATTATGCACTTTGTGTGCGGCGATGTACATGGTGACTTGCGTCCGTTCCTCCGAGGAGTCGAGTGATCTGAAGGTAGACAATGGCCGCATGCACGAGGCGGTCCGCTCCTTGCTGGGGTTCAATGGGAACCCTCGGGCGCTTCATCCGGCGAGTGTGCAGGGGGACGCGCCCAAGTTTATGATGGATTTATACAATCAGATTACTGAAGGGGGATTACCCGCCGCCCAGTTAAAAGGGAATACAGTGAGGAGTTTGCGACCTAAAATTGGTGAGTTGTATGCCCCCACACACAAAGGCAATCTGTGCACATAACATAAATTTTAAAAAAATGCTGTTCCGATTGGTGCCATTACTACTACGTCTACTTCTGCTTCTACTACTTCTACTGCTGTTGCTGTTGTTGCTGCTGTTGCTGCTGTAGCTACTACTACTTCTACTGCTACTACTACGACTACCACTACCACTACTTATACTTCTTATACTACTAAAACAACTCTACTACGACTAATACTTATTTTGAAATTAAAAACTTCATATACTAATACTACTTCTGCTACTACCGCCACAGCAACACTACATTAACTAAATTTACTACGTCTACTTTTTTCTCAAATGAGTAAAAAATAATGTTGTTCAACTCCCAAATTTGATAAAGGTATTGTAAAAACAACATGTTAGCAGTCGAAACGAAACCAATCAAATTAAATAATCTTAAGATGCTATTGATAAGATCATAAGTACGGCTTAAGACGTCCACACTGTAATGGATCATAGGGATAATCGTTCATGAACCCACCGGTGTTGGGAAAAGACTTCTCACACATCCGACATGGCCTGTACGATACAAGTGCGCAAACGTAACATATAGCTGTTAGTAGAAGAAAACAGACAAGAATATAACCCCCGTTTTGTTATCAAATACTACCATATGACAAATCTGTATGAAATACCTTTCATCATTGTTTATATATAAATATATATCGGTGCATCCTTTTAAGTTATATAATATCATCTGTTGCGTTCCTATTCGTACAAATAAACATCATGTTATTGTTCTTTTCTTTTATGCTGTATTCGTGTGATATTTACGTCAAAGCAAATGGCTTCACACTATTTCGCCAAAATCAGCATAAGCGTCATGAATAATTAATTAATAATATAATTGTAAACAGAATGTTGTGACACGAATTTCGTTGTCACTCAATCCATAACTATGACCTATGACATTTGCGAACATATGTTGATAGACTCCGATATTATGTGATGAAACGCGTTGTAATTACTTATTGTTTTCTAAGAAATAAAACAGTTGTGTGCAATCTATCAAAGGTTAATTGAATTAAATATGCCATGTCACGAGCTGGCTAAGACATTAATGATACATTTATTTTATTTACGTAAATAACCCGCAGTGGCATGGTAGGCCCAATATATTCAATCGTTATATTGAAATGATTTTATTGACATCCCCCCCCTTCCTTCTCATAAAAATCTTTTTTTATTCTTCTTTTTCGTTTTCCATATCATCACATCATCATCAATTTCTTCTTCATCATATCCGCTGTCTGATTTATTTACTAAATAATCAACTAGATTAAAATTCCAGTTTTAAATCAGCAAAAAGGGTACATGTAAAAGTAACGCTACTTCTTATAAAACAAGTATAAAATAAATAGACATGGAAATCAAAAACATATCAACTTATACGTAACATTTAGGTAATTCATTGACCAGCTTTGCTTAATCATCGACATACAGGTGCGTTTTCTCAATATTTCATTTAACATTCGCTGAGCATACTTCAGGTTAATGTAAATCAAACGCCGTAAATTATCAGAAAAGTCTGTAAATTAAATTGCTAGAGGTGTTAAGTCATTGTGATTTAATGACAATTTATTGCATAGAACAATAAATCAGCCTTTGAATTAAGTTCAATTAACAAATTGTTTTGCTCTGAGTCAACGTGTATCGGTAACGTTCAAAGGTGCGCACAATAAATGGATTACATGTACTGAAAACAATATTCAAAAATAAGTAGGTTCAGTAGTTAAATACAACATTAAACCATGAAACAAACATAAATTGTTGGTCCGAGCCTTTTATTTATTTATAAATGCTTAAGAAAATGGCTGTTTCATCTAATAAATACAATGTATGATCCATCTTTCGAGCTTTCCAATACAAAAATAACATAAAACCCACATAACTTCAGAAAGAACAAATGGTGTAGATTTTTTTTTCTTAACTTTGTAAACTCTCGTCACTTAAAGCTATCAAAATTAACTGAGCATGAATTGTTGAGTTCTAAATTGCTTTAAATTTGTATAAAAAGAAGGCCGTAAAGCACCTGTATTACTAAGCAGTGTATTAAAAGTTAAATGTTATAAGTTTTACGAATATCAGCCTTTAGTATGAAAGACGTTCACATTATACACATAACACTTAAAACCCCTGACGCCAAAAATTATCGTAGACTTTCATAGCGATAGAGTACAATATGTCTACTGGATTTCTTTCGAGCTCGACTTTCTTTTGATCGCGTAATTGTAATCAACCTTGAGGCAACACAAACATGTTCAGTGTGTTGTGCCCTTTTCAAACTTGTCTTCGTGCATTGCTATAATTCAATAGCTCATTAAGTGCATAAAGTGCACACTATATAGAAAACATCATGAGACTGTTTTGGTTTTAAATATTTTTCCACTTATCTTTTGTAATGCAGTATGATTTTCTATTCAAGAATAATCCAATTCCGTTTATAATCACATGATGTATACCTATGTTATTTTTAAAGACACATATTGTAACATTGTGCATTTGCCTTTATAGAACATAAGAACGAAATATTACGCGTAGTTATTTTAATAAGTTTAACTCCATTTCAATACAATATCGAATGCGTTAGTAAGTAGAGGGAATAGTTTATTTTTGGTTGGTATATACAATAAAACATCGAAATATGTTATTTATACAGTGTCCATTTGTTACAGTTCAATTCAGAATAATGCAATACATTATTATTCGATTTCAGCATCTAAAGCCAGATAAAATTTAGCTCTATGTCACCTAAACCCGCTTGCTATTTTACATCGGTAGACGGGAATAGTTTTCACTGACTTTAAATGCATAACTGTCCAAATTAAATGTCGTAGTAAAATACTTACTTTCTACATTAATTTAAATCGTTGTAAGCCTTCTTTCCATAGTCATTTAATGCTGAAATTAATATTAAACATCCCATATTAAAATCAGTGGATAGGCGCCAGAGCGTTTCGCGATTAGGATTAAAGGCAAACTAGACGCTTGGGTAATTGTGGGAACGTTAGTGTCCACTTATCAAAGAGATAAATAAAATGTGGAGTTTGTGAGAGTGTATGATACGTGTTTGATCTTCGAGTCCCATATCTATTTATTGCTACATAAAACGCGATGCAGTAAAGAGACCACAAAATTAGGCCATGAACGTAGGCGTAGTTAACGAACGGGCGGACAAACAAATGAGCCTCGCTCTGTGAAAAGGTGGTTTAATGCATGTGCGTAAAGTGTCGCCTCAGATAACCCTGTGCAGTTCGCACAGGCTAATCAGGGACGACACTTTCCGTTTGTATTACATTTTTTCGTTTTAAGGAAGACTGTTCTTCACGAAAAATCCAGTTTAGGCGGTAAGTGTCGTCCTTGATAAGCCTGTGCATACTGCACATGCTAATGTGAGACGACCCTAACGCACATGCATTAAACCCCTTTTCACANTCGTCAATCTGAGTCAGTGTGTCGTCAATCTGAGTTATTGTGTCGTCAATCTGTTTTGATTGATATGATTGATCTCTCTTAATGGATCAAAACCTTGTTGTTTTTGCCTGTATATACTCGTCAATACGTCATATTTAAGTGGATATATTTCTTCGTGTAAATGAAATAATAGCTTATTTGCTAATCAGTCATTTCTGTCATCATACCTGAAAAACACGTCGCTAAAATATTTTAGAAACGAATCGATTGCAGTTTATTTTTATAAAGACATATTGAAAAATGATGTAGTAAAGTTGTATTGGTACGGTTGTACTTGGGTGTATGGTAATTAGCAGTTCATTTATTTATCACTGCCACTACAAACACAGCCGTCTGTTTATCTCTGGAACACGAACTAGGTCCTGGTGGTCACGACCTGATTACGATAAATTACGAGCAATATTTACAAAATAATGGGGAATATTTACCAGTGTGTCACACCCCTGGCGGAAAGATGTTAATGCGGTCGTGGGAAATTTCAGCCATTATGGTTGTCCTATAATGTGCACATGGGTATCTGGTGAGAAAAACGAGGGCAGAATCGTTAAGCTGGAATAAGGGAAATAGGGCACCATGACTGTTGTTACATAAACATAATTGATATAATGAAATGATGACATAAATATGATAAACAGACTGCATTAGCGCATCACCTTTTATGGGTTTTATCGCAAAGAACAACAACAAGCAATAATTATTCACGCGTGTAATCATCCTATATAAAGCTTGTTGTAAAATTATGAAAGAAAGCTTCATCAAAACAATTCCGTAGGATTTTGGTGAACAAAAAAAACAGTTAAAATGCATTATTTTACGGATCATTTTTCTTCTATTTGCGTGGCCGTCATTAATATATAAATGACTCAGTACTTTGAATTGAAATCTAATTAACACCAAAGTAAGTAATACAAGACGAAAACAAAATTCGATGCCCACTATTCGTGGTCAGTGCTATGGAATACGATACTATATCACGTGATCAACGGGTCTTTGAAGAACCAGTGAGTCCAAAACGCCCACGGCAATAACACCGCTAAAAACTTCTTTCAAATTGTGACCCACGTTCTTGTAATACGACCATTTGTAATTTAACAGAGCTTTATTTGAAATTTAATACACCGCTTTAAACCGTGTATTTATAAAAAATCTGGTTTTCGATTTCTAACACACAAGTTTGCCCCGAAAGGAACTCTCTGAAAGCGTGTTCGATAACGAGCTCTGATATTTTTCTCGCATATTATCTGAGGACTCATCTACATGCGAATCTGACCCCTTTGTGAGTGTGTTGTCCTTCTCTTCGCGGCGTTGAAAGGTGCCAACGGTGTGGTGTATTGTTTGTCGTCTGCTCGGGTGAAAATGTCGTCTGATTGCACCGATAAACGATTACAGCACTCGATTGACGAAAATCAGACTCAAAATCTGACATTTAAACCGGCTCAATTTCAGCGTTTTACTTAAAATCCGACTTAATTTGTTTTAATTGCTATTTCTGACAACTACACTTTACGATATAATCATGTAATAACACCGCGATCATGATATAAACTTGTGTTCACAAGCGACGTGGGTACTACTGTTATGAACAAGGCCATCTTGTTCTTGTTTCCTCTCGCCGCCACTTGCATCAACATATTCGACTCTCATACATCGATGCATCCCCGGAAGTGTAGATTATCCTTATAGGATAATTAAAAGGATAATATTGCTTTAGTGCAGGTTTTAGATTATATAATAAACAAAATAATTTCCAAAAAAACGTTGCAAACCATACGGAAGCAATGCGCATGCGCTATGAACATTTTTAAAAATGAAAACGTTCAATTTGTCCAAAATTTAGTTTCAAATGAAACGTTCAATACAAGCAGCACGCAAAAAGAAAACATGCGCATGAACACGGGCTTTGTCTCGAGTAAGTTTTCTCTATATTAACCCTTTGCATGCTGGGAAATTTGTCGTCTGCTAAAATGTTGTCTGCTAAATTTCTAAAATTAGCATTTTCTTTGATTTTTTTTTCAAAGAATACTATCAGAATAGCAAACAGTTTGGATCCTGATGAGACGCCACGTTCTGTGGCGTCTCATCTGGATCCAAACTGTTTGGAAAGGCCTTCAAAATCCGGTTCCAGCGCTCAAAGGGTTAATGTGTTTGCTTGTATTGCCGAATGATACAATCAAAACAAATCACTGGGACCTGTTCAAACATTGTCAAATCGACAATTTTCAAAACAAATGTCGCATATCATACATTTTGACATCTTAATTTCTTTGTTTCCCCATATTGCGTAAATATAGCCCTTTTTTCAAGAATCTTGCTTTGTTTCAATTCACACGTAGCCAATTATCATACGTGCGTCCTCTTTTACGAGTTTACCCTTTACAAGTCGTAAACGATATAATTAACATTTACAAAATCAGCGACCATTTCAGTTGCACCTGTGACTGTTATTGTAATCGAGACTTAATTATAAAAAAAGGAAATGCTTGAAATATCGCTGAAACCGCAATACCTTAAAGTTTACGAGGATTAATTGGTCTTAAATATTTCGAAACGTCAACTTAAAAAAAAAGAGCCATACTTATGTAAAAACACGATCATTAGTTTATTTCTCTAGACGTGCGGTGTCTATTGTTTTCCGTTAAATATTTACGATGGGCATATTAAATTGTTAATTTGTAATTTCGTTGAATGACACATCATGTTTCTGACGTAAGTTGCATTTGTGCATTTGGACCAATCTACAGAACTTCAAAGAAATACGTGTCTTTTGTTCGACCGCGCGTGTTTTCTGTCTTTTTTTACAAAAAAATGGAGCGATGGGCCACCTTGAAAACCGAATTCCGGTTCAGTAAATCGAAAACTTGTCTTAATAAACATGTAACATCAACAAACAGCAAAAAACACCCATGTGATGATTTATAGAGGCTAGCGCTGACTTCTGCTGTCATAAAACCCGCGCGTGTTTAAAATTCGATATAGTGGTTTTACAAAATATTTATTATCATAATGCCGTCCACGAAATGAAACCCCCGCAATGTTTAAATTTGACACTTTGAATTATTTTAACAAAGGAATACAAAATGCTACGCTATAATACGGATGACCTCCAATATAGAAGTTGTCATCGCGAATTCACGTGATATTTTGCAGAAGGACGCAATTAATTTCAAATCACGTCAATTAAGACGGGATAAACTATGTTGGCCTTCAAGTGATTGTCTGCAACAGGTGTATAGGTCAATTAGTGGTTGGGTTTCTAGGAACTTTGACATTACATTCTGTTTTTGTTTCTCGCGGAAAAATAATTTATGTTTTTTTCTTTTTCGTTCACTTTTCATGCATATAATTTTTCGCACAAGGGTCACCATCTGGACTTTGGCTGTTTGTGGCTTTGTTGTTGTAAAAGATACCGTTCGAGGACACGAAGCAAACAACGATATAAATAGTTTATTTCTAATCAAAATCTACTTAATATTATTGTTTCTATCTTGCACATTATTTCATGATACATGCTTACGTTTAAGACAATGTACGTGCTAACGTATAAGACAATGTACGTGATAGCGTATAAGCCAATCTACGTGGTTACATGTCAAACAATTTATCAGTATATAGAGCACAATTGAATGTTTTTTTACTAAAATGAATTGAAACAGCCAACATTTAATTCATGTGGTAGCTTTTATCGTTCATAAAATACAATTACATTTGTTCTTAGTTCATTAAAAAAAAACGTTACAACGAGCTGCGGGCATATTGCCTTTTAAGTCATGTGTGTCGAATCTCCCACTGTATATATATTCTCCCCATTAAGCAAGCTAACGATTATGAATGACATCAATGGCAGATACGAATTGCTTGATATCGAAATGACTTGGTGATTTGCAAAGTCGATAGAACGCACCTGGTATTTTATTTACATCGCATAATCGATCAAGCGGTGATTTAGTGTTGTTACATTTTCAAACCCAAGTCACCTCCAAATAATCAATAATAATCTCGAGGTTAAAACAAACCCCGCATTTTTGTTTCAAATGGATATACGTTGCGTATCAATAACAGCTTCGATTTAGTTCGTGGATGTTTTATAATAGTTTTTATCATGTATATAGTACAATAGTCCATTCATAAATGTGTCGTGTTCTGAGAAAACTTGGCAAAATGCATGTGCGTAAAGTGTCGTCCCAGATTAATATGTGCAGTCCGCACAGGCTAATCAGGGACGACACTTACCGCCTTAACTGGATTTTCGCTAAGATGAGACATCAATTTAAACGAAAAATTCCATAAAAGCGGAAATTGTCGTCCCTGTTTGGCCTGTGCGGACCGCACAGGCTAATCTGGGATGACAATTTACGCACAATCATTATGTCCAGTTTTTTCAGAACACGACACAAATACTTATACAAAGATTTATGGCCGTTAGTACATGCGATAATTTTGTCTTCGTTTTGTTATTAGATATTTCTATATTTCTGCGCTGCAGTTGTAATCAACAGTTGTTATAAATAATCGGTAAACACGTTTCCTCAATTATGTAAATAATTTAGTTTATAACAGTAAATGCTCGATATCTTTGTTATATCTTAAGAAACTGGAAATACTTTTCAAGTCATAGACTATATAAATTTCCCAATATAACTATTTATATGTTTAAAATTGTATTATAGCATACTTTTATTATTTTTATTTTGACAGTTAAACATGAATATTTGTTGCTGTTTTTAAACATGATTGTCTTTGTCCTTCGCATATAATCACGTTTTAAAAACACGACGATTTTGTTACAATTTAAATGAAATTTTGATAAACGATTTCATACATTTTATTTCAATGAGAATTCTATTTCGTGGCTTCTGCAACGCACCAGATCCCGATTTATGAGGTTTTCGGATGATATTGTGATGCATTACATCAACATAATACGTGCACATACAGTTTTTTGTGTATCACTTGATAAACTGCGATATCAAAGCGATATTTAATCGATGACATGCATATTTTGTTCTCGAATTAATCATGGTTGATGTGTGTATTACCTGTTTTTAATGTAAGATCGATTGCGGTTAAGTTTTCGCGAAATGAATAAAGCATCTTTCTTTTTAAAAGGGCAGTCGTAACCGCTCGGTCGCTCATTTGATGCGGTCGCTGTTCTAACGCTTATAAACATGAAATGTATCAGAATAAATGTCTACAGAAAAGACCTGTTGCGCACCAATTAATACATATAGTTTAACTTTGAACCGGTAGAGCCGTTTGGAAGATTTTCCCAATCAATCAGGTCAGCGGCACGTGATTATCGAGGCTTATTCGAAAACAAGGCTGTGCTAATGAGCAAGCGTGATTTATTACCGTAATGTTCGGTTTTCGTGATTTTCTGTAATAAGCAGGTAATGCAGGCGGCCTACGAAAACGCAAAACAGTTTTTAAATTGTGGTTCATAGTACTCCGCTTAACCGGCTTAAACAACGTGTTAAAATTCTTGAAAGTGCATGTTGTGTTTTTTAGATATGTTTAATAGGCTAAGTGAACGCAGCTGTTTTAACTATGTATTATAATAATGGCTCGAAAGTTTTAAAAATAAAAAGTTTCTGGTTATTTTTCTTTCCAACTTATGTACGACTCGTTGTTTCAATTGTAATCGCGGGGTGTTTCCTTCTCATCATACATAGTTGCGAATTTTTGAATATGAAATTAGTTCAAATTACGAAAACTAGATTTGAAAGTCTTTGACCGATTTAACTCGACCCAACATATTGGCGCCAGTGTTTGAACATTGAAATCATAAAGCGACAGAAACCTTTCTACACTTACTGAGAACAAAGAATATTTTATTTTGTTGGTTTAATAACGAATTCTTCTGGCTTGAGCTACATGTACATGGCTCCGAGTGCGCTTGAACTTGAGGTTACAAGACGGCGTCGGTGTAACGTCTTCTACCGTCGGTGTAACGTCTTCTACGGTCGGTGAAACGTCTTCTACCGCTCATCTAATGAGTGTGTCGGTGTAACGTCTTCTACCGCTCATCTAATTAGTGTGTCGGTGTAACGTCTTCTACAGCTCATCTAATAAGTGTGTCGGTGTAACGTCTTCTACCGCTCATCTAATGAGTGTTTTATCAGGCTAAGCACTGTTCATAGGTCTGGCGGTTCAATATTACAATCTGCATTAACTTACTCGATTACAATGATGCTCCATGACTTAAACTCGTTATCGAGGAATATGAATGTATTACAAGGTATTATAAACAAACTTGGCATCTAGAATGTGAAGTATAATGTTTAGTAAGCCCAACTCTGGCATCATTTGCAGGTGACATTTGTTGACCATGTAACATTTAAGTTTCAAAATCGTTATAATTATGAGAGTGAATATATTTATCATTCATATAAAATTATTGCTTAAATGTTCACGTATTTATATATCGTGATCGCCAGTGAGTTATTGTGACCGATATATAAGCTGTCTTCGTTATAGATAAAAGTTAACCCTGTTATTCGCTGAAATTATATTACAATTTTTATGACAAAATCGGTTGTACGAAGTGTCTGAAATGTGCATTTAACGACAGGTGACACATGTTTAGTAGGTTTATGTCCGGTTATCTGGTGCAGATTTCAGAGATCAAACCCCGTAAAACAATGAACTTTATCATGTATTGCTTGTAACTTGTACACCCAGTAGTACCTTTTCATCACCACTAGCACGCGTAGTAAAGTAGTTCTGAATTCAGTAGTATCAGCAGCAGCAGCAGACGCAGAAGAAAAAGCAGCAGTAGCAGCAGTAATATCATATTCAGTAGCATAAGTAGTACTAGAATTAGAAATAGTCGTTGCAGTAGAAGCAAGTATTATTTTTGTATAATCAGTTGGTGCAACAATTGAAGTAGTAGAAGCAGCAATGGCCGAGTGATTCTTCTTCTCTCGCTGCGAATATTTATAATTCATTATTAATAACAGTTTACATAATTAAAAATACAGCTTATTAAATTGTGCGTGTTCTCATATATAACATATATTTGAAAGGTTTAAGATGTAACCAAATATTTGCCATTTATTGGGTTATTAAACTCGTAATGAAATGGTATAATAAGTCATTGGAATTTTCAACTCATCCGTGTAAAACAGCACCTGGCACAGCGGTGAAATTCTTGATATTATAACACGTTTTAACGTTTGAATTCCTTCGCCAAATTCAACATGATTGATGGCGAGCCTATCAAACGCGAGCAGCGTTAAACTCGAACTAATATGATATTTCACATTTCAAATGCAATTTTAATCCACCTTAATCATTTCGGATTTTCCACGAGTACACAAGAGCCATTATAAAACTGTTTTAAACAAGGGTGGTGATAAATTATCGCCTTGATTAATGCCAACAGATAAGCACAAAAACGAAGTTGAGTCTCGCTCTGTGAAAAGGGTGTTTAATGCATGTGCGTAAAGAGTCCTCCCGGATTAGCTTGTGCAGTCCACACAGGCTAATAAGGGACGAAACTTTTCGCCTCAACTGGACTTTCATACAGAACAGTCTTCCTTTAAACGAAAAATACAATAAAAGTGGAAAGTGTCGTACCTGATCAGCCTGTGCGGACTGCACATGCTTCTCTGGGACGACACTTTACGCACATGCATTAAACCCTATTTTCACAGAGCGAGGCTCAAGTGAATGTGCTCGCCATATAACAAACAGAAACAAAGGGTACATCAATGCGACGTAAAGAATTCCTTCGAAATCGACAGGTAGCTTGATTGCTAACTGACCGTTGACATTATCAAATCAAACTTGATTTTATCGAGGAAAGCGACGTCTTATATCTCGTTTAAAATGTCTTAAATGACCATCGAACAATGTTTATCAGGAATCTTGATGGTATCAATCGTTAAATGGTTGTAAATTTATTTGTATTGCGATTCAATTTGTATGACGTGCACTTCAAAGCATGTTCTTTCACCCTCAAGGGTTGAAACAACGGCAGAGACTGAACAATAACAATGTTTCTTTCAGGACGCGTACATTTGATTGTATTGTTGTTTTTAGTTGTTGTTACAGCAAAGATATGGGCCACGCTCTAAAAAGGGGGTTTCATGCATGTACGTAAAGTGTCGTCCCAGATTAGCCTGTGCAGTCCGCACAGGCTAATCAGGGACGACACTTTCCGGCTTAACTGGATTTTTGCTATGAAGAGATTTTCTTTATATGAAAAAAATCAAAACAGCGGAAAGTGTCGTCCCTTATTAGCCTGTGCGGATTGCACGGGCTAATGTGGGACAACACTTTACGAACATGCATTAAACACCCTTTTTACAGAGCGAGGCTTATATGAAATTTAAATGTCTTTACACTTCCAAACTAAACAGTTAATAATATAATCATACGATATGGCTGTTGACACATAATTTATGCATAATTCACGTATAACAAGAATAACAATACTCTTTGTATTAACTCTCAAAATAGAAATTCCAAAATGGAAAATTATGTTTAATCATTTTGGATACATTACTGCAAATTAAGATAAAATCACTACACATGAAATGATACTGTCTTTAGTAGAATTGTATCAAAGTTCAAGGCGTAGAGCTAAACCTGTGCGCAAAAGATAAATGTCTATCGTAAATGTGAACACTTGTAGATTCCCCAGATTGTATGAAGTTGTAAACAGTTATAAAACTGTCAATGCCCCATCCGATTAATTCAATGATAAATTTCTCGGTTGTCATCAACACAGTGAAGGTCGAATATATTCAAACTTATGAGGTATTTGCTGACAGCAAATAAAGTCGGTGGTCGTAAAACAATGACGACAAAGGACGTTGTCAAGAGTAAATCTAATAACAAGAATAGGGTTGATTTCACCAGAAATACCATCTAAGAGTTCAGAGACGTCCAGGAGCACATTAGCTCGATTACGGGTCAAATAATGACCGCTTTCATGACATGACAAATTGTTTTAGCTTAGTAAAATCATGTGTTAATTTCCTCGTAAATAATGCTAAACGTGGACAACTGTTCTGGCACATGGATATTGTAACAAACGACCTGTGTGTGTTTGCAGTGTAATTATGTTTGGTATTATAATGACAGTGTACATAACATACAATCGTTTAAAACATGTATGTACACAGCGAATACTTGCTCTATTTAAATATTGCATTAACATCTACAAACATTTGTACATACATATTGAAATACATATACATTTTCTCAACACTGAATGCATATTAATGAGAACTTTGCTGCTCGTTAAAGCGGTATTTAAAACATAAGGACAAAAAACTTGCTCTCTTTTGTCACGAAAACCAATATTCTTCTACCGGTGTACTGAATCGGTTCAACATGAAATGACTTACGTTGTTAATTATATATGAACATGTTTGAACGGCATGTCAAAACTGCCAATTCAGTTGAATTAACACATTTAAATTCCGAGTATGCACACATTTTGTTCGAAAAAGGAGAACATTAATAAGTGTACCGGTAATTTTTTTGGCGTCTGCATATTCATTCATAGCTCAATAGTAATATGGAGCGTCCGTGTAATGGATTAACTAGTCTTAATAGAGCAAATATAAAGCAGGATTATAGTGATCATATGCAGGCTTATCAGTTCATCTGTTTACTTAACAATCATTGCCGATACTGGTTCATGGTTTGGTCCCATAAGAACCAATTAGGAAACCGACTGGTTTCATGACTTTATGTCTGTCTGGTGTTTATCGTTCCACTGTCCCTTTTGATTTAGAAGATTAGGCCTGCAGATTTTGATACAGGCCTTATTGTTCTCGACAACACGCAGATAAGTTTTGTTGATAATTCGTATGTGTTTTATATAATTATTATTAGACCTTATTAACTATTCAATTTATGTGTGATAAACTTTATATTCTGACTTCATATTTATTTATGTATGGTAAATGTTAAATCGTTCTATGGCCAATGTTTTTGCACGCTCATACTTTTCTTGATTTTCTGTTCATTTTTGTTTTTGTGCCATTATACACTGTTAATAGTTTGTCAAGCAATATAAAAAGTTGCTATCACTGCAAAAGGCTAATAAATAAATGTCTTGATGCAGCCATTTTCAAGGACAAATATTTAAAAAATATGTTCACCGTCAATTAAGACCCATTAGCGAGAGCGCGATACAATCAGATGATATCCCGAATAAATGCGAATTTAAATCATGCTACATGAATCCGCGCATGAACTAAATGTGTAGATAAAATAAGCATTATAACATTTATTGAATAATTGCCATAACAGCCTTAGGAACGACGAACCATCTACAAAGTTCTTGTTTAATGGTTGCTCGCAGTGTTTACCAGTTAGATATTGTCAATATGTTGTTGATGACTTAATGACATTGGACGTGATAGGAAATATTGCAAGATGAATTCGTTTAGCATTGTCGATTTATAAGAAAACGTACAGTAAAATTAGTACGATACTCAGAAACATTGTTTTTGAAAACAAAGTGATATTTTTATCTATGTGAACTTATTAGCGTTCCGACTGTACTTATAGTGTTCGGTATTGTTGTTGTCAGCCTTAATCGCGCGAATGTTTTATAATTCCTCACTGGTCAATACCAATAATGGCCAGAGGTAACTACATTTTGCATGTGCGCACATCACATGTTTCGTTACTGCCTTTTCTTTTTTTAAAGTACTGACAGTCAGTAGTCCATGTTGTTATTTTAGCATAAAATCGGGAAAAGAAATCGCCCGTTCTTTTCAGCAGAACATGTGCCATGTTGTTCGTTTTATTTGAGCGAAATTATAAATCTTCAATGAAACGCAACCAACCCCGCCAATTCCTTTGTAGCGCTAACCCCGTGGTTAGCGTGTATTTTGTATTATTAAGTAGCAATTTACATTGCTCAAAGAAAACCCATCAAATCAAAATATGTTTTCATACCTTAGTCTGAATAACGCATTAGAGTTCCCTTCAATAAGCGTTTGTTCGTGGTGAAGGCCTTTTTAAAGAAACCATTCATATCGGACGGGCTGCGAGCTGAAATCTACAATAACAGTTATTAAATTATCATGGTAGGGGGCTATCTATAATAAAATTGATTTATTCTAACCGTATTGTGCGTTTTTTCGAGATTTTATTCCACGGTAAATTGGCTACAAACTGCGGTTTACGTGATTATAAAGCGTGACAAATTGTTACGAGGAGACATGACATAAAATCGTTTCGGTGAATGTAAAATTCGGATTACATGTACTTTGAACGTTTAATGTCATGTGTCATACATTTATTCTTAGTTTGATTGATGTACCTGTTTTATTCATTTAATTTTGAATCTCAACCGTTTCAAACGTCTCTAAAATCCAACGTGAAGCGTGGAATGTGAAGACATGCCCTTTGCAATTTACAACAGCGTTCCGTCTTGTTCGCGATTTTCAATTTAAACATAAAATCAGAATTAATACACGTTTAACTCGCTTCTACGGGCGACACTTAGCCCTGAACCCGGTCGATCTCTTTAATACACCGTAATTAAAACGATGTTAAACATTTTAAATGCCGATGTTGACATAACTATTACCGTTGCTACGTTGATAACAAACTTTAGCGATTAAGCGAATTATCCAAACAAACAAAACGAACTCGACCCCTCGACCAGTGGAGGAATGCGCTCCTTATTCTATCTACGCGAGCAATCTTAACACTCGCTGTTTCGTGATGCCAACTTTTTAGTTCACCCGTCGCATGCTCCGTGACGTCGGCGTGACCGAATTGTCTCTCCCTCCTTCAATCACAGCGACAAAGGTCTTTCACCGTGCTCTATTTAAAGCAAATAAAATTGTACGGCGTACCTTTCTTGTCATAATTTGTGCACACTATCGATACGCCAATAAAGATCTCGACATGGACATGCGTTATTTGTATATTTTTTTGTGTAAGTCTTTTTACCAATATTAATAGTTTTAAACACATGTTAATTAGCATGTCCTTCTATGAATCATTAACGAGTTTGTTCTAACATTATTATTTGTTATTTCAGCGTCGCTGAACGGAAATCAGATGTTCGTTTTCAATTTGACGTCATTAGCGTCAACGCTTGAAGACACTGTTAGTGCAGAAATCCATTTATATAAACGCAAAAAGCAAAGATTTAATAAGAATGCAGAAATGACAATATTGTTGCACAAAATTTCGTTTGGAAGTGTGGAACAAATTGCAGAACTTCCAGTGTCGTTGGAAAGTTATGGTTGGCAATCGTTTGACGTTTTTGACGCGTTGAAACGCTGTTCATCGAGTAGCAGTTCATATCAATATTACCTGGGATTAAACGTTAAAATATCCAAACCCCATGGTCACATTCATATGTTAGACTTAAAGAGGTTCAGCCATAAGCATTCTGTTCCATACTTGGTAGTGTACTCAAACGATACCAAAAATGTCGACATCGACGAGTTGGAACAGTTATCATTAAAACAGAAAAATGTTGAAACGTTACCAGCGGAATTAAGCAGTGTAGATTCGGTGTTACCAGATATTACAACACGAAACAAGAGAAGTGTTCTCGATAACAATGCGGATTATCCACCAATCATAAATTCACGTGCGCGTTCAATCTCAATTCTGACCAATGAAATCCCAGAAGACGTCGAGGACTACAATCGTCCTTATCCAATCCCTAGCACCAAGAAACTCAAAACGCATCCCGGCATGCTCCAGACGCGGAAGGAATCCCGACATAAGCTTTCGGATAAAACGCTTATTCCGTATCCCGGAGAATACGTCCGAAATAGAAAACGAGACAAGAAGAGAAACCGGAAGAAGGGCAAGAAGAGCAATCAGCTGGAACTACCAAAGGAATGGGAGGACCTACGAGCGAGAGCGGAAGAGGAAGTTGGCGCGGGCGCATGTAGCAAGAAGAAACTGGTGGTGGACTTCAACGACATCGGGTGGGGAGAGTGGATCATATCCCCTAAGTCATTCAAGGCACACTACTGCTCCGGAACCTGCTCATTCCCTCTCACCAAGGTAAGGCACCCTTTATCTCTCAGATTCTCACTTTGACGCGTTTGTAGTCCCTGAGAAAATCAAATTAAATTGAAGACATTTTATTCTGGATTTAAGTTTTAAAGGCTTCATCTCCAACCCTAAGATACTGATTAGCAGAAAACAGCATAAAACCTGTACAGACTGCAAGTTACTCGCAGGCTGTTCTGGTTTTATGCTGGTTGCATATAGCCATTTTCACGTTGCTTCTTAGCAGGAAAGAGTTAAAAACATATTACATCGGTGATAACCTAACTGCACGCTGACACACAAACACATTAAAATCAATGAGGTTATTTGAGAAATCAAAATATTAAAATGATTTCGAAAAAGGAGAAGTTGCACAAATCCTTTTTGCCTTTAACTGCATGATGCTTACAGAAGAAACTTATGTGAGGTCGTTTAATTAGGGAATACACATTCTTATTTCGAAAAACTGAGAATAATCTAGGAGTGGCTTTTACCAGCAACGCACACAGATGAATGGCTGTCACGTTAAGCATGCCTTTTACATTTTCAGTGGTACCTATGTAGGCCTTTAAACCCATTTATGCCTAGTGGACTCTCCCATCCTTTTAAATTGGATCAATGTATTTCCAAAATTAGGGATGTCTAGTATATTTATTTCTATATTTAAAATATTTCTTACAGAAATTCCTTTAAAACAAACAGCGCAGACCCTGATGAGACGCCGCATCATGCGGCGTCTCATCTGGGTCTTCGCTGTTTGCCAAGGCCTATTTTCTAGACGCTAGGCAAAAATGGGTTAACGTTTGGACCATTTGATATCATGAATGAGTACCCACTTATCTGCATGCGCGTTCAATATCCAATCTTGATCATATGGTCAGGTTAATCACTTGCCATTAACATTCTTGTAAACTTATGGTCAAGTTATTCACTCCCATAGAATCAACAGGCGTCGTTTATACTGAATTCCCCTTGTCATTTTGCATCAAAGCCATACATCAGACCTGTTAAAATGAGCGTTTACCCATCAGGCCCTATCTCGGCGATCTGTCACATGTCTGCACGGGAACTATGGGTGTCGTGCGGCGCTGGTCCACGCCTAACGACCCCTTATTGTCCCCTTGCTCTTATCAGATCTTCCGCTGCTTGTTATCTTTGACACTACCAATTATTTTTTCTGGTCAGTGAACACCTAACCGCTTTCCTCTCACCGAGCCCTTTACCCTGTAATCATACGGTTCTCAGATTGATGGTGAAGGCATTTGCACGACGCTACCGGAATGCGCTCTTTTTCTGTTCGTTTGTTTTCACTGACATCTAATATCATTGAATTTGACGGCTGCTATATTTTTTGTATTTTTTTTTTATCCTGCGTGACATTTCAGTTTACGTTTGACCTTTAAGTTTGCTAATGAGCCATCAGGTGTATATGAGACCAGCCCTGCGATAACACGGCAAATGACGTTATGTTGCCTTGATTTCTGTGACTTATGTTCAAGAACTTCTAGTTATTTTGACATTTAACATTTGCGATGTACCAGTAGTCGCTTTTGTAATTGTAACTGTCATTAAGAAAACTATTTTTTAGTTCTTGTGCATAATTACGGACATTAGCAAATAACTAATTGATCAATTTGTGAACTAAATTTACACGTCCTTTTCTGTCTCGATTTCAATCAAAGAGGTATATGAAAAGTGGCGTGTTAAGGTTGATTTTGATCCTTAATGGAGTGCAAAATCCCGGGGGTGTCGGGTTTCACTCTTGCCTCCCCTACGCGCACGATAGCACCCCTAGGAAGTGGTCATTGAAACACTCTCTTGTCGTATCGCCTTTCCCTCCGACCGTATCTGCCTGATATGATTTATGAAGGTGTTGAATATCTCGATCTGGCGTTCCTTGAAGACATTAATTATGCGTGATTAAACAAAACTACGCGTTGATCCGTTGTCAGTACGGCCTCAATGAGTGATTCACGGCTCGTACGCATTGTCTTAGACCTTGCTCTGTAATTATACCAATCATTGGTACTCTTATCTACGAGTGCGCTAGTCCTTAATGGCCTCACGCAGATATTTAATGGTAGCTAAACGGGTTTCCCTATGTCATGTATGGGCAGTCCTGAAAATTGCGTGTTTCTGGAAGCGGAGGTTGAAAGCTTTATAACTGCTTACCATGAAACATACAAAGATCAACGATTAACCAAACATAGCTGTATGATTTATATTGCCAGTTAAGTTATTTTCCTATTTTCTTCTTATATGTTATCGTCAACACCAAAAAATATCATTATGTATGAACACAATATTAACGTTATTTTCGCATGTGGTTTTCTTCCTCTTTTTTTTTCAAAGAAATGCTGACAACAGTTCAAAACAAGTTGAGAAATTGTATAATAATTAACAGTTTCTAAGGACACACATGTTTTGTTTACAATTATTGAAGAAACTAACAGACTCACTCATACAAAAGGTTATATCGTAAGCCAAACGGACGCCACGCTAAGTACGGTTTTTACGTCGTTTGACGCATCGACGTCGACGTAAAACTAACGGAGACGACTCGATAGACACACAGGTGTGATTTTGATCATTTGGCACTTCTAATAAACAAGTAATTTATGAACTACAATGCATTTTCATTACGTTTCGCTTTGTCATTCGTGGTTGGAGTAATGTGACCTATATTGTACTTGATGACAACTTCTGACATAAATATTAAACCTGTGTTGACAAAGTGACTTTGATCAGGATTTTTCTCTCAACACATCAAGGGGGACATGCTGTGTGTATTCTGAATTTACTCTTAACTTTGCGTGCTTTATTCTTATATAAATGTAAAGAATCGAACACTTAAATTTCCATAAATTTGTATTTCATTGATTTTTCCGTTCGAATATTCAACATTTTGTTTCATTAATCATTCACATAAACGTGAATTGTAATTGAAGTATTGTCATTATATTGCTAGAGTATACTTATGTTTAATTAAATGTATTAATGGCAATGTAGTCGTGTCAATTAATCACAGTACATCACTGAACGCGATTATATAATTATAGTTATGTACAAAACCATTTCGCCAAGTCTACGAACGTTACTGTTAACAAGTCGGTGACGAGTTACCTTGTTTCTGCACCTCATCCGAGCTCGTTGAAGAACGCGTGGGGTAAAATATGAACAAATAACTAGGCATTAAATCAGTCTATATTCTCTGCTTGGCGTCCGAGTTATCTTTCGATACGCGATAATTCGGCTACGAAGCATTTTCAAAATAATCGTTTACATTTGGAAAACTTGTAACGCGTCTTGATGATTGAGTTCAATTTAATAAATAAACATTTGTTGAAGAATGTTCTGTGGATGTCAGAATTTCTTGCCGATTATAATTGAGTGAACACGGGTTATTTATAGGACTGAAATCAGCACACGATGCCAGACAGTATTGAAATTTTAGTGACGTGAAATGGGTTTTAAAAACTGATTGTGTCTAAATTATTGTTTGGATGAGGTTTCTATTAGAGTTTATTATGATAATTCTACAGAAATAAAGATACCTTATTGATGGAATTTAGGGCTGCATTTTCTGTAGCTAGTCCAATTTTGTTAAGAAGAAAACAAACATACACAAAAACGTACGATAATTATATGAATGTGTTTTGATATCTATCTATAGCGCTAGAAAACATGACATGGTCGTGAGAATGACACCCTTTGGCATTTCCTAATTGTTAAGACCCTGTTTTAACTTATCAGACCGTACTTATCTCGACGATTGTCCTCTCTTGATATTGGAACCATTTTGTTGTGGTTAAGATCGCATTTTTTAGGTGGCTGGTCTCGCCGCGCCCTTTCATCTTGCAGCCGTAATGCACCGTGGCGGTGTAACGATTATTTTCTCAAAGGATGGCTGAGTACGGGGATGAAGCTTGATAGTTCAGAGCTCTGATTAAAGTTTACTCTCGATTTCTCATTCTCTCGATTTCTCATTCTCTCGAGTTCTTATTCTCTCAATTTCTCATTCTCTCGAGTTCTTATACTTTCGAGTTCTTATAGTTCCAAAGTCTGCGGTTGCTCATCGTGTACAAGTTTGACCAAAGTATGTTCACTTTACGTCCATAAGACCGTAACTTAAAAAATAACGACTCTTTCAGTTTAAGTAGTTTTTCATCTCGGCGTTCTTTCATTCAAAGTGATGTTTTTGTTGTGCAGTTGACATTATCTATCCTAAACATCTGTTTGACTACGAGAGCAAATGTCAATCTCTGGGTTAAGGTGGCAGGCAAAATGCTCGTGTCGAAGGCTTAAATGTTTGTCACCAGTTTCATGATTAGGATCGCCTTTCAGTAATACTTGTCACTTGCTTTAATACACACGGGCATTGAATTTGTGCACGTGTTGCCGTCAAGTTCTCAACGGATCGCTTTCAGACGTTGCTATTTATGTCAAAAAGTTGTATTGCGATACGGTTTTAGGTTACCGGTTTTGAAAATGCCACACTGCGTCACATTTGCATGACCTTTCAGGCAAACTAATTACCCCCTTGAGTTTTATAAAAAAATAAAACAATTAACTTCACAAGATTACTTGATTGTAAAGATTTTGTCACATTCTCAAATTTCCTAATGTCATATGTTTAAAGAATATCGCATTTCAGTGTAAATTAAAACAGCCTGTTTCCTTATGACATTAATATTATCAACGCTCATTAGAGATGCATTTCGTTCTCGTATTCTCGATTCTAATAGAATAAAAATATTAATTTAATATTAATTTTTATCTTTGTACAAGACCAGTCATACATTTCTCCATTTCAAACTTTTTTTTTTTAAATAAAAATTTGTATAGTTTCCTAAAGTAATATTTATGTATAAACTGTCGATTTAGTTTTACACAGGGAACCAAAAGATTACTTCATGTCAAAACTAACAAAATGGCGGAGGCACTAATGATAATCAATTGAAAGTTAAATTTGATGTATTTATTTCAAAACCCGACCCGACAAAAAAGCCACCCGTTGCATCCCGTATGCTAAATTCTATTTTATGCCCATACCTCTAATTTAACATTTTGTTATTACGACCGAATTAAACCCTACGGCCTAAGGCGTAGACCATTATCTTGTTTTTACTAAATTTCTCATCAGCATGCTTTTCTATTTCTGGTATTAAAGGACAATGTTTATTTGTTAAACTCTGAGATCAAACATTACATGTTAAATGTCGTGACACCAAACGATTCCAGCTCTAAGTTGAAAGTTTAAAAACAAACGTGTTGGTTAATGTTATCGTCTTATAACTCCCTACCATATGGCATGCAAACGTCGATTGTGCAGTATCACGGGGCGAGTGGACGAGAGATTATCGCCTGACCTGCCGGCCTCAATTAGGTGCGAGTGTTTGTTTTACAGGCGTCAGGCAGGTAACTGCGTGGCTTACCCTTCTACGTTCGCCATTATATGGCCGTATTATGAGCTTTCTCTATCGCGGTACGGGCGGAATTACAAAGCGTCGCGACCTTCTACAAACATTCTGGTCTGCAATCGAGACCGTTGGCCGCAAGGCCATGTAATATAGATGTACACGTTTGTACTTATACAACAGAACATAGACAACCGCCCATTTACAATACCGGATTCTCTTAAAGGATACTTATTGAAAGTGATGAAGAAATTTGTTATGAAGAAATTCATGATTTAAATACTTGTGGCGACTATGCTTATTCGTTTTGTCTTTTAATACAAACCACGTAGACAAGGAGAAGACGAAATTCATATAAAATGTGTTCAGTAATTCATCTTGAAACCACCATATTTGTGTCGCGTGCTGAGAAAACTGGGCAAAATGTTTGTGCGTAAAGTTTCGTCCCAGATTAGCCTGTGCAGTCCGCACAGGCTAATCAGGGACTACACTTTCCGCCTAAACTGGATTTCGCTAAGAAGAGACATCATTTAAACGAAAAATTCCATAAAGCGGAAATTGTCGTCCCTGATTAGCCTGTGTGGACTGCACAGGCTAATCTGGGATGACAATTTACGCACAAGCATTATGCCCAGTTTTCTCAGAACACGACACATTTATGTTACACGTACATGAAGGGGATCCAAAATGAAATAATACGCATTCGTGACGCACGTGCACATTGTTTTATATCCAGCTTCATATTTTGTTGAAAACATACATTTGACAGCAAACGACGTTTAAGTAAGGTATACACATTGGTTTCCCCACACTGGTAGGCAATATTACAATGACCTTTTTATTTTTCATAATCATCATGAATCTTTCTAACAACATGTATTCCACATTTCAGAAGATGCGACCTTCCAACCACGCCACAATTCAGAGTCTCGTGAACGCCGTCGGCATCAACCCGGAAGTGCCGGCGCCTTGCTGCGTCCCCGACAAGCTCTCCTCCATTACGCTGCTCTACTTCGACGAGAACGGAAACGTGGTCCTTAAAAATTACCCAAATATGACAGTCCAAAAGTGTGCTTGCAGATAAATTAGTCCGCGAAAAAACGCGTTCATATACAGTGGGATTACCGGTCGCGTTCCTCAAAGGTGGTTTGATACGGTATTTAATGTATATCTCTTAACCCGGAAGTGGAAGTGACGTCAGGAAATCGATTAAACGGCGATTGACGATCGCAATGGCAGCATGTAAGAGCCAGTATGATGGCCCACCTCTTATCCAGAACGTCCATCTCAAAAGGGAACGCTCAGGGATACATATTTCCATATTTTTGGTGGAACTAATCGTGCTTGAACGTGACATATCAAATCAAGAAAGCAATCGTACAAACATAAGTTTCAAATTTTTGTGACATGAAGAACTGTGTGTTGATAGTGTATTCGTAGAGAAAAACTACGTGTATCTTTTCGATTTCTCTACTAAGTTGTGTCGTGTTCTGAGAATACTGGGCAAAATGCTTGTGCGTAAATTGTCATCCCAGATTAGCCTGTGCTGTCCGCACAAGCTAATCAGGGACGACAATTTTCGCCTTAATTGGATTTTTGCTAAGAAGAGACTTCATTTAAACGAAAAATGTCATAAAAGCGGAAATTGTCGTCCCTGATTAGCCTGTGCGGACTGCACAGGCTAATCTGGGATGACAATTTACGCACAAGCATATTGCCCAGTTTTCTCAGAACACGACACAGTTATCGGTAACAGTGCAGGTGTTTCTTCAATAAAGCTGACAGTTTATACATACTTTTCGATGAGACAAAGATAGATTAAGCTGTGCTTGTATATTGTTTACTGTATATTCGAGGAAATAAAGCGTGTGAGTTAAAACAATTAACGTATGTATATCGTTCCTATATCCTCTCAAACTGGTGGACATGTTTATGCGTGAACTAGGAACTCTCGTGAGAAGCGATTAGTTCAACATTGCGGGAAATTAAACACGGATGGCGGTTGAATTCTCGTATTTAGCGCAGTTATCTCATTGATTTCAATTGATATATGTCATTTTATTTTTGTATTGTTGTTGTACAGGAGTAAATGCAAACTTTGTGTGATAGTCAAATGGAAAAATTGTGTACTTAATTAATCCGACCTGTCTTTTCTTTTAACCCGGCCCATCTATTTTGAGATGATGATAAAAATAAAAACTTGATAATTGCATATCAAATGTATCATACATGGTAAAATGATTGGTAAGTAGTGATCTTTTAAGTAACGAATGTAAATAAAATAAATAGTGATGATACAATTACATAATATGTATCTTGTTTCAGTAAGCACACGTGCAAACGGCCTGTAACCGGATAATCCGAACGCAGTTCATAAACCCTAACGGACTTCGAAGCTTGTTCTTTTACAAATATTTTAACTAACTGTTTTGCCTTTGTTCATCAGTACTCATAATGTCGGTCCCGCAAAATTTATGCCTAGGACCCTTCGCATACGAGATCTTTCAAAACACAATTTTATTTCGTAATTAGTTCCGTTGTATTTATGTTTAAATGTTTGTGCGTGTTACTTTGTAAACTCTAAAAATATTACAAATTATTGTTGAATACAGTTTGACTTACATAAGTACGTAACATTTCAGCCATTAAATGACTGCATATCATTAAAATGTGCATTTAGATTTTTGTCAGTTTGTGAGGGAAAACAAAATCCGCTGAACATAAATGCGCAGTAATTTATTTTTGTTTGTTGTGGTGTATGATTTTGTGTGTTTGCTTTTTTTTAAACTAAGAATCTACCTCAATGTAAAACGATTCACTATGGGGATAATAATTAGGCTTAACTCTTTCAGTGCTGGAACCGAATTTTGAAGGCCTTTGCAAACAGTTTGGATCCAGATGAGACGCCACACAACGTGGCGTCTCATCAGGATCCAAACTGTTTGCTATTATGATAGTATTCTTTGGAGAAAAAAAATCGAAGAAAATGCTAATTTTAGAAATTCAGCAGACGACAAATTTCCCAGCATGCAAAGGGTTAAACAAAGCCATTTGTTTCCACTAACATCGCCACAAAAAGTAGGGTAGTTAGGTCGGCATACTTGTTTTTTTTTGTTAACATTTTTTTACGATTTCCGATTTAACAAGAATACGCATTACATGCAGAAATATTTCAAATCTTCTTCTTTTATTCATGTTTGTTAACTTAAAGTTAAATTCGTGAATATGATCAAATGTAGCAAAAATGACCTCACACTTGATAGTTTTTTAGTGGCAGTTTAGGGTCGGCGCAAAAAAATAGGCTCGGTCAGGTTAGTGAAAACAAACAGCATCGTTGATGTCTTATTACGACCCTAAAATACAACATTTGAACTTTTATTGCCTAAACCAAGTAGATGTGACGATGTCCGAATAGGAGACTGACGTTTTAACGAACAAACCACGTGATTTTAACAAAGCATTTGATCGCGTGGTGGATGGTTACGTGGTACATGTGTTTATGTGGATACTTAGTTGTACAAGTTTACTTTAATCGCGTCCACATTTACGTAATACTAGTACACATGATATAAAACTGGTCAAAAGTTAAAACTTTCTTAACAGAATTATAAGAACCTGATAAAAGTAACATACTCTACATGTTCATGCGCATGTATATTTATCAATTCACATGCTTGCAGGATACGATAGTATATAAGACGTCGAAATCATGGTTATGATCAAATTTAAAATGGTTTACGTTTTTATTTTCATTTCTAATCAGCGTTCACATATGGACAAACACTTATTGACACGAATTTATCATGATGTTTGATCATAAAGAACCGCAATATCAGAAAAATTTAATTTTTCGGTGAGGTGCAAGTAAAATATTCAAATTTCATACTAAGGTTTTCAGGTGTAATCTAACCTAACATAAAAATTGTAATTAATGATATAGTATTCTAGTTAACGCCGCATATATATTCATAAATCAATGATTTTGTCGGAGCAATTGAGTTCAAACTAACTTAACAGACGCCAGTGATTTAATTGTATCGGCTATTTATTAGCTAGTTATTATGTTTTAGTTTGTTTAACACAATAAACGTCTTTACTTTAATTTTTCTCGGAATGACTACAGACAGTTATTTGATGTAAGTTTATTTATTGAGTAAAGAAATGTTTGAACTACTGAAACTTATACATAGATGTGTATAATTGGATAACAATACTGGGGCTCAACCTAATCTATTTGGGACTCAATATTTGCATAAGCAGGGAAGCAGTGGAATTAAGGGGAAAACGCGAACACGTGTTATTATATTTTCATATTGTTGCTTACGAAACTATTTTTGTTTTTATGGTAATTTTATGGCAAATATGCGTGTGTTCCTTTATCATTGTTAATACCAATTAAGCCAGTTGAGCAATTATGTAACACATATTTTCTTTATTTTATGTATATCTTTTTTTTGTATTATGTATTTTATGTTATAAATAAAACTACTAGAATACAAAATGTATATTTCTGTTTTGGTTTATTGCCAAACAGGCAATGCCGCAGTGACACAAAGCTATCGGCACTGCAAAAATACAGGTGTAACCGTTTCCATACAAATGTCAATACAAAATTAGAATTTACCGTTTACTTTTACTCCCCCGATACACCGACTCCGTTCGAAATACGTTCTGAAAAATGTGACTAAACGGGCTCGAACTGTGTGAGAACGGAGTGATCCTAGGAGCAACGTGTTCCGAACTGTCTTCGAACTTGGTGGACGGCCTGGAAATTGAACGGGAGAGGTGTTTCAGAACTTTGAGCCTACTCAAAATTTTCTTCCGATCATCCCGTTCTTCAATTAAACGTAGCAACAACGTACTGGAAACGGAATGGACGTACTAAGAACGGATAGGTCGTACTAAGGTCGGGTTAGGAGCGTGCCAGAACGTAGTGCGATCGGACCGAAATTACCTTACGATGCCACACCGATCGAATCCGTTTGTAGTCCGTCCAATCCGTTCTCAGACAGACCGACCCCGTCCGCACTACGTTTTGTTGTAATGCAAGCCGTTCTATAAGTTCTCAGTTAGATCTTAGTACTTTGCACTCGTTTTAAGGAGTTCGCAGTAGGTTTCAAGTACGTTGTACTCGTTCAATGCAGTTGTTACAACGTTCAAACCGTAAATACAATACGTTAAGACAATGTGCATATAATTAGAGGTCGTTGCCTCAAAATTAAAAAACAAAAAAGTAGTAGGACGGTGTGAGAACTGCCTTTGAACGAGTAACCACTGTGTAACGAATAAAGAAGAATTGCGTACGAACGTGATCGAACTGGATAAAGACGGACTGGCAACGGGATATGACGGGATAGGAACGAGCTGCACGTAGCGCGAACTGTGTATGAACGTCATTTAATCATATTGTAGATTTGTTTTCTGACCAGAACTACACGTTCAAGCAAGTTCACATCCCGTTCTGCATTTTCTTCAGAACGTGGTCGAACTGTCTAAGAACGTGCTTGGTGTATGGGCTCCATTAAAGGGCTGCGGCGAATATGAAATGTAGCAAAATGAAAAATGGAGACTCAATTATGTTGATATGAACAATGTACTCTTGAGTAAATGTATAGGATAAATTTGAGTTTTTTTAGGATCTTCAATTTATGATCAAAACAATGGTAACATAACCCAGCTTAGTTACGTGCACATTAATGAGCCGCGCTCTGGGAAAACCGGGCTTATTAGCCTGTGCAGTTCGCAAAGGCTAATCAGGGACGACACTCTCCGCTTTAACTGGATCTTCGTTAAGAAGAGATTTCCTTTAACGCAAAATTCCATAAAAGCGGAAATTATCGTCCCAGGTAAACCAGTGCGGATTGCACAGGCTAAGTTTGGACTACAATTTACGCACATGAACAAAGGCAGGGTTTTTCCAGGGCGCGACTCATTTGTATTAATATGCGGCGTGTTCTGAGAAAACTGGGCAAAATGCTTGTGCGTAAATTGTCATCCCAGATTAGCCTGTGCAGTCCGCACAGGCTAATCAGGGATGACAATTTCCGCTTTTATGGAATTTTTCGTTTAAATGATGTCTCTTCTAAGCGAAAATCCAGTTTAGGCGGAAAGTGTCAGACCGCACAGGCTTATCTGGGATGACACTTTACGCACACGCATTTTGCCCAGTTTTCACAGAACACGCCACATATTTAGTTCTTAATTACTTTGATTTATGTACAAATTTACCACTTGTCTAAATACGTTAATTGTTAAAGAAATTCAAAGGTGACTAATATACATTCACACAAAAAGAATACACAAAACAAAAATTATTTTTTAATTATGAAAATTATTTTAATTGCCATTTTGGAAAACTTAAAGTTCCTGTAACAGTCACATTCCTTTTCGCGTGAATACACTTAAAACCAGTTTGTAGTATGGTATCACAGTTTATCAAAGGCTTGCAAAAAAAAAAAAGACAATTTTGCACGCGAGATTAAACATTTGTATCAGCTGAAGACTTCTAAGTTTCAAGAACCCTTGACTGAAGATTTGTTTAGAAACCTTGTCGCCAATGATGAGATTGCCCATGCTCTATAACGTACCCTGTCTTGCCTGTGTTGACAAGCCTCATTCATACGCTATCGATAAAAGCTAACTTCATTTGATAATTCGATTTAAAGCATTTAATGTGTGTATTCTTCGTTTACTTGGATCTAAACCGGTGTGATTATTTGGGCAAAGATGACGCGTATTTATTCAGCATGTTTTCAAACGTACCATCTTGTACTGAATCGTTTTGAACTTAAAACGAACCTGTATTGTATGCAATTACAATATATATTTTGTTAAATCTTCAGAAATAATTTACAAACCTAAAGATAAACCTTTGTAAATTTCGTTATACCGATAATGTTCGTATTATATTTCACGAGAAATCATAGAGGGATGCTCCGTTGCATTTACTTCAGTCAATTGAAAACCAAACCGTGAAATACCAATTGAGACTCGATCTGCGAAAACTGGGCTTAATGCATGAAGTAAAGTGTCGTCCCAGATTAGACTTTGCAATCGGCACAGGCTGATCAGGAACGATGATTTTCGCCTTAAGCTGAATTTCCGTTAAGAAGAGACTTCCATAAAAGCGGAAAGTGTCGTCCCTGATTAGCCTTTGCAAACTGCAATACGCCTATTTTTCCCAGAACGAGGCTCAATTTATTTTACTGTTCTATATTCCACTACCAAGCTTACCATGACGATACATCGTACGCCTCGGCTGGTTATAAGGTTTGTGTATGCAATGTATAACACTAAAATGTTGCATTATAATGAGAAAATAAAGCAGATATCTAAGTTATTTCGCAAATGCATGCATAGTAGGACGCGGACATCTACCAGCCGACAAATCAACACGTAGTTAAACGTTATCTGACGTTATTTATAACGCGATCGAAGATCTTAAATATACATAACATGCCTGATGAATAAATCATGGTTTTTGTCATTATGGCAGTGCACGGCTGAGTGCGATTATTTTCTAATGAGCTTATTTCATGTCACTATCACATAATTGTCAATAGAGGTAGAATTGATGATGCTAAAGTGCGCTTATATAGATTGTTCTTGCTAATCAGGGCGATAGACTTCACTAGAAGTATATATTGTATCGTCTATTACGTGCCTAGCGATTATAAAAGTACGGTACAGCTAATTGCAAAACTTAACTACCGTACTTAAAATTAGTAGCAAGAATTCTAGATTATGTGGAATATTAACGTGAACGGTATAAAATTGTGGCGTGTTCTGAGAAAACTGGGCATACTGCTTGTGCGTAAATTTTCATCCCAGATTAGCCTGTGCAGTCCGCACAGGCTAATCAGGGACGACAATTTCCGCTTTTATGGAATTTTTCGTTTAAATGATGTCTCTTCTTAGCGAAAATCCAGTTTAGGCGGAAAGTGTCGTCCCTGATTAGCCTGTGCGGACTGCACAGGCTAATCTGGGATGACACTTAACGCACATGCATTTTGCCCAGTTTTTTCAGAACACGCCAAAATTGATCGCCATTAGCGCAATGCACGTTACTAGCACAAACCTTCTGTCCGTTTCTTACACACCTAGCTCTACCCAAGCCATGACCAGAGCCTCGTTTCCGAACATTGTTTGTTTATAAATATTTTAACAAGGTGTAGTTTATCAGCGGCAAACTACACAACTGAAATGAACGTATCTGTGACAATCTATAATCATATCAGAGTGTGTGTATACTTAAAAACTATATATATCGGGAAGTGGTCAATGGCTTGTGGATAATTCCTGACACAAATCGAAAACAGCGATGGTTAAACACGAACGCAAATAGGATCAATACCTAACACAATGCAAACTTAGAAAATGTAATAATGTTTGAATTTGTATACCCCCGATCCCAAGTAAATGTGTTTATACTGGAATCACTATGGACGTCTGTTTGTCCGGTTGTTTGTCAGTAGAAGCATTTTTTTCCGGAGAAGTCCATCCTACATTTTGCAATGTAAACTTTCAAACTTTTATTTATTTTTCCTTATAATAAGAATGTGTACATGTTGGATATTTATTATCCTTAGTTTGGAACTACAAAAAATAAAAAGGTAAGCCATTTTTTTCAATTTAAAATTATATAATATAATAATTATTACTAATAAGAATTTATAAGCAAATATTCACATCACTAAAAGTACAAGGTCCAGATATGATATGTTACATCGTGAAGTTGTCCTCTGCTTAGTTAATCAGAAACGAGTGGTGTATGCCACACATTGTGTAAACAAGTAATACAGCATGTACGTAACAGTCCTTTATAATTTTTGATACGCATACACCATTTTCGTATATGTGACATTGCCCTTTATGCAAACGCCATAGTTGGTGCGTATGTCAGGTCGTCTTGAAATGATATCAAATAATACCAATTCACTATACAGATTTTGAGCCGCCGGGCATGTGAACAACTGCTTTTACTAATACCATATAAGGACTATGCACAAACGTCAAGCGTCCACTTTGACCTGGACCTTGAAGCGACCGACAAGGCTGTTTCACGCGACACGTCGTCCAGATATTATAATTATTTTCACGACAAAGTGTTTGGCTATACACGGAATATGCCCACTGTGACATTGACCTTTAAGCGAGCGACATGGTAGTTGCATGATACACGTTGTCTTTTTATAATAATTATTAGTGCCAGTTTTTATTGAAATCCGATCATGCACGAGTCGTGGGCCTGACAAAAAACATAAACTTTCACTATATTCATAGAAGGAATATGCAAAATTCAAATTAATTCGTGTAATCTTGACTTAAAAATAATGACATACTTTTGCATACAACACGTCGTCTTGATATGATGATCATTTTTGCAAATTTAGTACGAAATCCCTTCATGCACGACAAAGTTATGAGCCGGACACGAACATGTACTTTGACTAGATTGATACATGGACTATGCAAACACTCTAAGTGTCCACTGTGACATTGATCTTGAAGCTAGTGACATGGTTTTTGCACGCAACACGTCGTCTATATGCCCTTCCGCCATCATTGCGAGCATAAACATCTTGTCCTCTGAAACATAAAGGTGCAACGGTTTAATACTTGGTACATAACTATGATCTTGACATAATTTGGTCAAAACTGGCCCAGAGATAAATTTCTCACAGTTTTAACTTGGAACATAACCTGCTAGATATTACTTCATGCTGCGTCTCGGGCTGCTCGTCACTCGATGACACGTTCTTGTTATTTCTGTTTTTGTGATACATAAAGAACTTTTTTAAACAATATCATTTTAACCCATTGGAATGGAGCTCTATGTTCTTTTCGTAGCGTCCATTTGAAAACCGTATGCCATTTGTTATATGGGTTGATAATGATTGTTACCACAAGCTCTCATTAAGAAGAACGATAGACTTTGAAAAATGTAAGGTTTAGAATATACGCACATAAATATGGTGACCTTTTATATCAGACTAGGGCAGAAGAAAACACGTTATCACGCTATTCGACTTTTATGACAATATAAACATACTTGTATGTTTCCATTATGGTCTTTTAGCACAAATATAGATCATGTGTATACAATAAGTCATGTTGGTGTTTGTTCGTTAGGATGTATGCTTTCGTCAGGTTTTGATCCAGCTTGAGAAGGCACTATTCGGTTATTTTCCACCAAAAATAAGGTATGTATCCATTTTTCACAGGCTGCTGGTTTGGACGTCATTTGTGTGCATATATGCAGTCGGATAACGGCAAACTTAAAAGGGCCGTTAAAGCAGTATATGTTAGCCTAAAGACAGCGAAATTATATGGCCATTAAAAGACTATTTGTTTTAAATAAATAATTATTTTAACTGAATGTTTGGCCCTGTTCATTAGCATTCCGTGTTACAACACAATGATTTCCCGATGTAAAATTACATTCGTTGAAGCACATACCTATGTGATCAATAGAGACAGATATTACAACAAAAATGCATATAAGTTAAGAGAACAATAATAGCAAAACAATTTCACACCATCTTTCCCGCCGCAATCTTTGAAATGCTTAAGGATTATCTGAGTACAGGTCGCCTACAACTAGACCACGGATCCGCAACTACATGGATTCGGTAACGTTGTGACGGGTTTTATTGATTTTTTAGATGTGCCTGATTGTCTTTATGAAATAAACGGTTCAATCGGTTGTCTTTATAAAATAAACGATGTTCAACCGGTTACGAACTTAAGAGCCCGAAGGGACTGTCAACTCTGCTAGAAGAACAACATTGATTTTATTACATCACCGCGAAAGACAACAGAACAGTTTTAACATTTTAATGAATGCTCCGTCAAAAGATTTTGACGTTTATTACAAGAATTTATTTGCCCGTTAAAATTGTTTGTATTTTATGACTTACGTAAACAAAATCATATTTCAAAGGAAACGACCCCATAGGCAATATTGTGTCACCTAAACCGAGATTCAGATATAAAAAATGAAATTAGGTAATACATTTTTAAAACTAAATCAGCACACGTTCTGTCCCAAACTTTTTTACTTTCGTCAAGTTTAAAACATATCAAGAACAAATGTAGGTCGTGTATAAAAGGTCTATTGTATTAAATAAAGGTTTATTTATAATTATATTGTTTATATAAAAATGATACGTTTTCATTATTATTCAATAAGAAGACAACGCAAATTTTGAATATGGCATTCTTTATTTGGGTTGTCAATATTAACAAACAAAAGTAGAAGATATAAATATATACATATATTTTTTACGATGTTTATCTGTAGAGCGTCATCAATCAATATTTGGGCATGTTTTTGTCATGTTTTGCATTAAAAGCGATGCATGGATAATGCATATGTCTTTGATACGTAAATAAACAGCCATGCATATGTAAAACAGCATCAAAAAATACACCATAGTCACTACTGAGCAGTTTTCCACAAATATATTTCACATTGGTAAAATTACAATGTAAACCAATATCGGGGAAACTTACACACGATTGATCGTTTGGCTTTCCGATGTCACTATGTTGCGCGTGCAACATATCATAACTATCCGTCAAAATATTCGCTTTGGACAATACATCCTCACCGTTGACGTCTTGATTGACGTTGACCACTCGTGAGGTCGTAAATTACTCGTAATTACACGCTAAGTATGCTGCCGGTAGCGACTGTGTTCAACAGCTGCCGTAGCCCAGTTGTCTGATGGACAAACAAGGATGTCGCGCGTGGCATACCAATTATTATGATCGCATGTTTATGCTAATGATGGTCATCAAATAAATTATTCAGCAGGAGAACTACCGGTATGGAATTTACAAATATCAGATGACTATAGCGAACCATTGCCCGTATTGTTGAATTACATTCAGGTAGGCTGACTGAAATGCTACCATGTCAAGTTTTACTATTTTTATCAGCCCCTGACTGTGAAACTGTCAAAGGTACTGACTGTTCTACGAAACGGATCTATTTATACGATATATCTTATAATAAATACGTAATAGTTCTGCGCAAACATGTACAATCCATTATATATGTACACTGTTTTCATTTATATCATTGCCCTGTTTTCTAAGATATATTAAGCTGTATCTTATTGCGTTTTTATGTAATAAAAAAACGCTTATTTTGTGACTTAACATGATTTGAGGCATGTACGAATAGTGTTTTGCTTGAAAATGCAATAGCATTTGGTTGTCGCGTCTGTCAATTATATATAAATTTGATGCTACAGTAAATCGGTCAATATGCACATCTAAAAAGAAAACTCTCAACAGAAACATTGCAAGATGTGTATTTTATTTCTGGCTAAGTGTCCCGCATACTTCGGAACATTATGAAAGAAAATAGACGCGTCGCTTCAACGGTCTTAGTCAAGATGCAAATATTGTCAAAGCTAACACCATTTTCGATGTTTGAAATATTGGAAAAGTGTTATTCTGTCAATACTTGGTCTGTTTACAGCGGTTCAAACCTTGCTGGCGTCCACTGACAGGGATGGGGAGACACGAGACTGCAAGTCAAACAAGGTGGTACAATTTGTTTTGCAATATGGGACAGAATGGCCGATGGCGGTTTGTACGCGACAAGATTGTCGCCGCCCTAATACCAGATCTACAAGAATATTTTCACGTCAATGCGAGTAGTTTGTTTTCTGGGAAAACAACAACACGTGCTGAATATATGCGACAGTGAGAGTCGTAACGTGCCTTCTGCACTGCAAAGAATTGCTAGTTTATACATTAAATGGCACCGTGTTTACTTTAAAGCAAGTGTCTTTATTCGTCTTAAATTATAATATAGCAAACAAGGAAACTCCTGAAAGTAAATCATGACACAAATTAGTGTTTTTATCAGCTAATTTTCTAACAGAACAATTAAAAACATAAAATAATTTGAACCGAGTTCATCGCCTTGGACGGTTAATTGTAAGAATTGGGGTTTAATCCGGCCTGAGGGCTAGCTTAACCTCACACTTAGCTCAGAATTATCACGACTAATACTCTATAAAATGCACATTACTATCGATGTGATAATACTATATTAATTATGTATTTAATAAAAAAAAAAAAAAAAAAAAAAAAAAAAAAAACAATACCGTAACTGCACACGGGTCGGTACCTTTCCTGGCGACTGCGGCTTTGTGTAGTTTATTGGACGGTGGGCGTCGAAATCGGACAATGTTCTTATAATTCTTTCAATCATCGCCCGATCAAAAACAGTTTGGCGATCGAACGGTGTATGTTTTATGAACTCCCTGAACTCGAACAACATTCCACGTTTTTCCATTTACTGGTTAACGCAAGCTTCAGTCGCCGTCCGATTTGGAGTATATATATATATATATATATATATATATATATATATATACCGTATTTCCCGTTCTTTTGCCCCGAAGCGCTACTCGGGACAAACGTATAGTAGACTGTAACCTTACTCGGTTTATTTATGGCGCCAAAATCGTTCGGCAGGGTAACGTGCGAAGCAGCCATGGCCCGAAAAACGGCGTTCCTAAAACAACTGACCCAACATGATGGCAGGGAAGTAACTCAAACAATGTGTATTATATCGTCCATACGATTTGTCTTTATTTACGTTCGGTAATTTTTGGCTGTTATCAACCAAATTGAGATTTATTGTAGGGAAGCATGTTAAACCAGCTACAAGTCAAACGGGCTTCAAAAAGTCGAACAGGCCACAACAATGATTTTACGGCAACTTAACCGGCCACCACAAGTTAATTCGGCCTCAGTTTTTATCATATTGTGCATACTTAACCCCTGTTCACAAACTACGTTTGACCACACTAAGTTAATTTTGGGTTTGTTAGTAAAAAGACTCGTATAATAATTATCAAAAGTGTTTTTTTGGTCAAATTTGTGGCCGTTATTCAGCCCCATTACCAATGTCAAAAAGTACATATTTGTCCAGAATGACTTCCTGAAATTCCCTATTGAATAAATAATTTCCAAAAAACAGATGTATAACACGGGGTGTGTATAATTAAAACGCAGCTTTTAACGCAGCCAATATCATGTCCAGGCACCACCTTTTTTTTGCGATGCATTAATTAATGAGCCAATGCTACTTCCGAGGTGGCGCTATTAAGGACCGGATGTTTTGAAATTTCACGGATAGTTTCCAGGGTGAGTAGGTTTAATATGTTTTTTATGCCCCCGGTAGGGTGGCATATAGCAGTTGAACTGTCCGTCAGTCTGTGCATCCGAAAACTTTAACATTGGCCATAACTTTTGCAATATTGAAGATAGCAACTATCATATAAGTTCTGGATTCCATAACTTTAAATGTCGCTTTTTATGATTTTTGATTGGCGCGACTTTATAGTTATGGACCAACCCCGTTGGTAAGTCAACCAGAAATTCCTGAAAAGTTGACAGTAAACAAAGACCGGTCCAAAACAGCTTTTAAATGCCAGTGTTTTCTTTCAGTTTTGGGGGAAAGGTGTTGGGTCTTCTTAGGGGAGGAAAGTTGGCACGTAAAAGGGGAAATTTCAATGCTTAGCAAGTAACAGTACAAAATCAAGTTTTAACACTATAATTCACCATACATAGAGAGAACAAGAGGGCCATGATGGCCCTGTATCGCTCCACTGTTTTTTTATGCGAAAAAAGCGTGCAATGCACATGGGTTGAAATGTACTCAAGCATGTGACTTTCTCTTTCTATCCCTCGTCCCACTGGGCGCTTAAAGTTGGAAGGGTAAGCATTTTTATATATGGAAAACGTTACTACGGTGTTAACTAAACAGACTAAAAAGCCCAGGAACTGTCGCACAGGTCCTTTGCTTATAACGTAGGAACATTTATCTCTCCAAAAGATATTGTCGTTCTTTGTATTTCACATATTTTTAGATGCTGAAGATCAAATCTACGCATGTTCTACAAGATTAATGAAAGTTGCTTCATTTAATCATGAATCTTTTTCCAAAATCTTAAAAGTGTTTGTAGGCTTCAAAGTTTCTGTTACTTATATAGTTCATGACATATGCAAAATACCTAATGACGTAGATCACCTGAACTTTACTTCATTCTTGAGGCATTAGTGAGTGTAGCAGGATTGTTAACGTGTTGAAGAAATTGTTTATTGTTCAAAGAAGATATTTGCCTGAGGAAACATAAAGTTACGAGTTTTTCAGGTTCATGAGGTGCCGAAAGGAAGTAGGAATGATAACTTTGTAGAGGTTGTTTGTTAAACATAGTAAATGTTTATGAGACAAAAAATTGAATTATAATTCATCAAGATGTTGCGATCATGGCAACACTACTTGCATATGACGTTAGGTTTAAAGAGATATCATGACAAACAAGTTATTCCAAGTGTATTTTGATAAACTTCTAGTTTGAGAAGAAAATAGTTTATTCATCCCATAATGAATAAATAGCAAAAACGCATAAACATGCAAAGTTCAACGACTTGCTGTGGCCATGTTTTTTGAAGTATCAAATTTTCTTGAACAACTTTTTAATGGGAGCCTTCAAGGGATAAATTTGGCCCCAGGGGCATTATTTGAACAAACTTGGTAGAGAACTATAAGATGTCACTACATACCAAATTTGGTAGCCCTAGGCCCAATGGTTATGGACAGGAAGATTTTTTAAAGTTTGCACAAAAGAGGCTTTATATAAGCATATGTTTTGTGACCCCTGGGGCAGGGTCAAATTTGAGCCCAGGGGAATAATTTGAACAATTTGGTAGAGGACTATCAGATGTCACTACATACCAAATTTAGTAGCCCTAGGCTCTCAGGAGTGTGATTGAGGCCAAGTAAGAGGGGAGGAAAATTCTGTCGACTGATTTTGATTACGCCATTCATGCGCATAACCGCATAACGCAATGTCAAACCTTAAAACAAACATTTAAATTAACAATTCATAATTATATTTAACATGCTGAGGATGCAAAGTAAATAGTATTTATTGTGATCAAAAACAGCAGTTTTTCAATGTATTGGATTTATACAGTAAATGAACTTTTTAAATATCACATGGGGAAAACATTAACAAATATAAACAAACACACTTGAGTGTTCTTGTTGTGTTGATGGTGTTTTAAACTGAGTTAAATTAATATATCAGGATTTGTTTGGCCCGATTTTATAGCCGAAAAACGGCTATGTTCCCAATGGCAAAAAGTATACTTTTTTCCCAAAAGTTGGTAAAATATTCTGAATTTCCAAAAAAAAAAAAAATTTAAAGAAGGGCATAATTTGAACAAACTTGGTAGAGAATTTTAAAGATTTTAATACATACCAAATTTGGTAGAAATAGGCCCGATGGATATGGACAAGAAGATTTTTAAAGTTTGCACAAAATAGGCCCACTATAAGCATATGTTCAATTTTCTGAACATTTCTGAGAAATTTCATCAGAATTGGACCAGTAGTATAGGAGAAGAAGATGTTTGAAGGAAAAGTTAACGCACACACGGATGGACAGACGCACGCACCCACGACAGACACAGGACCATGACATAAGCCATGTTGGCCTCTGTCCAGTGGAGCTAAAAACATTATTCCAACTCTTTTTTCATCAACATGTTATGTTTATGTTCAAAGTTCAACATTTCTTGGTTTTTCTGCGAATTTGTCAATTATTCTGGTGACCTCCTATTCACCAAGTCTCTCCGTGTGCAGACATAGTCTTATCAGGAAAGCAGGTTGAGCAAACTAAACAGTCTTTCAACACAGGCTGTTGACGAGGAAATCAGCTGATGAAGTTTAAATAGATAGCTGATGGCAGGAAACCAAGATCTATATATCTGGTCCTCAAACTTACGTGCATCTGGCACTGGAACAATTACTTCATCGTCTGTGTCGTCACTTGAGCATATTTCAGACTCACACACCATTTCACTGTCGCATTCAGCTTCTTTCGCCGACGATTCTTCCGGCACTTTGGTTCGCTTATTTCATCCACCTGTTTTTACTCGCTCTCTTGACCTGACTTGAAGTTTCTGGCGTTTCACTGCCCACATTTGAAGAAGAATGACTAAGTTGTGCTTGTTAAACAGAATATCAATTTTTGTTAAAACAGATTTGTTTTCAATTTTTTTCCGATAGATTTTGCTGTTGTGCGACATGGTGGAATACGTACAGTTTGCGGTAGATGTCGTAAAGCGAAAGTCGTGATAGTGAACTACGTACGGTTTGCGATAAAGGAGGACAGGCTAAAAGAATAGTAAACACGCGGATGCGGCAGTTCAGGAAAATTATAGTAAATAAATTCGTAACAAAAGACATATTTAAATGATGTATTGATTAAAATTGAATTACACTTCCGAGAGGGGAATTATTCAAATATTTTGGGGAAAAATATATACTCTAGAGATGGGGGAATGGGGCTGAATAACCCCGAATATTTCATCCAAAAAAAACACTGAATGCAGTTATTGGCTAATATCAACCACTTGATCCGAGAGATTGTCATTTTTCACATTTAACTGATATATTCTTTCACAAAATACTATCTTAAACATTTGAAATTTATCTTTTCTGCTCTTATATATCGAGAAAAACAGCAATGCGACAGACATTTTTATGCCCCCCTTCCAAGAAGAGGGGGTATATTGCTTTGCACATGACGGTCTGTCTGTCGGTTGGTCTGTCTGTCGGTCCATCCACCAGATGGTTTCCTGATGATAACTCAAGAACGCTTAGGCCTAGGATCATGAAACTTCATAAGTACATTGATCATGACTGGCAGATGACCCCTATTGATTTTGAGGTCACTAGGTCAAAGGTCAAGGTCACAGGTCAAGGTCACAGTGACTGGAAATAGGAAAATGGTTTCCGGATGAAAACTCAAAAACGCTTACGCCAGGGATCATGAAACTTCATAGGGACATTGGTCATGACCGGCAGATGACCCCTATTGATTTTGAGGTCAATAGGTCAAAGGTCAAGGTCACAGGTCAAGGTCACAGTGACTGGAAATAGGAAAATGGTTTCCGGATGATAACTCAAGAACGCTTAGGCCTGGGATCATGAAACTTCATAGGGACATTGGTCATGACTGGTAGATGACCCCTATTGATTTTGAGGTCACTAGGTCAAAGCGAA